>NW_024121144.1:5679910-5969202 GCF_016745375.1 Pimephales promelas
TTTAGATTTGCTCTGAAAGTTAGTCTGGCCAAAGAGCTCATTCAAGCCCATTTCCAATCCGTCTAAATCGTGCCACCAATCAGAAACGTTGGGGGCAGGCTTTACACAATGATGACAGCGCTGGGATTTTGAAGCAGAATTTTTTAGCCCACATTACAAAGATGGATGCCGCGCAGTCGAACATCACTCGTCGTTTGAATCAGCTATCGCGTCTGTTTTAAGCGATTTGAACGTTTCCTTTTTGTTAAAAGCAAAGAACAACACTCGGAGATGTCATCTCCTTCATTGCTCTGATTGGCTTTTAGGTCTACCCGCAACGTCCGTGGTGACGCCCCTCTGGAAATGATTTGTCTATGACCGCTTTGCCACACCATAAGTCAGTTACAACTGAGAATGGTCTGGTTTTAACCAGGCTAATACTCTCTAGTAGTGGGTGCCTCAATAAAATTGCATTATTATAATAAACAGTCCAATAAGTAACACAACTTGTATAAGGCTTTTGTGTCCGTTCAGTACTATTCTTTTCTAACCTTTTATTTCAGCTCTTGTCTGATTTCTCTCTTCCTTTGATCTTCATAATGTTGTTTTTATTTTGAACCAGCCTTTTAGTAGCTTCCAATTAAAAAATAAATTAACTATGATAATGGGGAAGGTCATCTCAGCACCAAAAGGTTGAGAGGATGCAACACTCAAATGCACTTTCCCTCTGTGTTGTTAGAAATTTAGAGACCAGTCCAACAAGATAAGAGACAATTATGCTCTCACTTCCAAAACAATACTGTAGGAATAGGAAATTGCGAGGAAGTGAGATTATCTATTCAGTGACCTGTCAAGACGTGGCTGGTAGTGACTTTCTTGCAAGTTCTTATCAGTCCAGATGGCTACAAACTGCTTTGGTTCTTCAGGATAGAGTTTCTAATTGCAGTGCAGCAGAAGTCAGCCAGCTTCAGAGCCGAATTCAAGGATGACTGCCTTATCTATAGCTAAGGGAAATGGAGAGGGCTTCTGTTAAAGGCTGCTTTTGTGCTGGATGCGGCAAGGGAGGAATTTGTAACATGCGATCCATGGTCTTCGTTTTATCAGACAAAGGCCACCTGAATGCAGAAATGAATGCAGTATCGAACATGAACCAAAGGGCAAAGTGACAAACCATCTGTTCTTCAAGTGACATGATGTGATAACTCGGGGTATCATGAAAGGCAGCAAGAAACCATCAAAAACACAATGCCACAAGTTATAAAATCCTATTTCAACGACATTACACACCTTTTTGTTTTGTGCATTGTCCTCAACAAACAATTGTCAAATAAACTCCCCAAGGACACAAACCAAAAAGTTTAGACTAATTCCACCAGCAGAGTTGTGCTGCAAACCAATCCCAGTGGTCCATTTGATATTGTGTTTTAAAAATACAAGGCAATTTTTACTATTTGTACGATATTGTCTTTGTGCATATGGGTGAGCTTGTATTCAAGCAGCATGATGTAAAATGAAAGTGAGATGCTCCAGATGACCCTCTGTCTGTTCCGATTCATTCGGTGTGGCCTGGCTGTCGGTCCACCCGCCATTTGAAATAAATGCTAGGGAAAGCCTAATGAAGTGTGAATGGGACCGAACTAGAGCCCGACCGATAAAGGATTTGAAGGCCGATACCGATACAAATATTTGTTGGTTTTAAAATCCGATGTTCCGATATATCGGACGATTTTTTTTTTTTTTCAGAAACGCGCAACAAAACATTAAACAGATTTCCCTAACATTAGTTATTTGTAGTTATGTATGAGTTTTTAACTAAAAATAAAATGATAATGCATTTTAAAAAGAAACTTGTTTCTTTTATTGTCGCAACAGAACAGAGGAACCAAAGCTCATTAATGTTAACGTTATGGTCTTCCACTGATAGTGGCATTAGCTAACTTTGTGGTTAGCAGGGACGGTGTAGAGAGCCTCGGGTGGACAAACTATACAACTCCAACATTCATGACATGGATTTAAGCGTGTTTCGTCCGTTTTTATTTTATTTTGAGAATATTCATTTATCGGCCATTATAACTGCCGATACCGATAGTTTGGAAAATGCCTAATATCGGCCGATAATATCGGTCTGCCGATATATCGGTCTGGCTCTAGACCGAACGCAATAGCTGTGGTTATATGCAGATCTGAGCCTTCAAGCTATGTTTTACACCAATTACAGAAGTCACAAAGAGGTTTGCGTGTACAACCAACATCTTGTCAATTTCTTTCTCTCATCATCTAAAACTTCCTCCCGGTGATAGCTGATAGACTCAGCGTTTATTTACATCCATGTAGCAAAACCAACGAAACGTATCATTTTAAATGCGTTAGTGTATGTCCCAAAGGCATTTATTGGGCAATTATAAGCCATCACATTATTTTTCTAGTTAACAGAATATTATTTCATTTCTTTTCGGAGTAAAACGTGAAAGATATGTCAGACTATATTGTTATTCATACAATTCTCTGCTTTTGTCCTTCAACTAGGTTTGAAACCTTATCTTGAATACCTTATATAACCGTGATGTAAAAATAGCATTTGTAAAATCTTAAGATAAGGTGCTCTAAAATCAAACAAACAATAAGGTTCAAATAAACAGTTTTAAAAAAAAAACTAAAAAAAAATCTTTCTTTATAAATCTGACAAACCTTGTTGTGCCGACATCAAATCTAAATGTAACTGAAAAAATAAATAATCACACAATGAAAATGATAACATCTTAGACGACTTAGCCTGGTGAGAATGCACACGGGATGTCAAAGAATCCATTTACCTTAGACCCTTTTATTCTGCCTAAATGGGAACCTGCACTGGTTCAGTATACAGTCGTTAAACACAGTCGCCCTAGGGCGAGATTCTAATCAAGTATAAAATAAAACGATAACTGTGTGTGCTCACAAAATAACACACATTTTTTTATTTTCTATGTCTATGACCAAAGGTTGAACCAACACAGCTCATTCTCTCCATGATCTTCCAAATGCCTCTGGGAAATTTTTCTGACCCAGTTATCCAGAATCACACATAACTGTGCATACGCTTCTCTAAAAATATGCTGATTCACTGAGGTTACTACAGACCCATGTGTGCCTTGTATTTTTATTTTTATATAATTTGTATTTGAGTATTGTATAATTTTTATTTGCAATAAATAATATATATAATAAGAAATAACAAAAAATATTTTAAATATAATTAAAATTCCTTGCCTAAAATAAAATTAGGCCCAAAACAATGAATTATTTCTAAAATGCTTTAGCAAATGCCTACACATCAATTGCAACATTTTTATTAGTTCATATTACTTCACCAAATGACATTTCATGAAAGACTGGCAGTTTAAGTAAAATACCAGCTCAAGCCTATTCAGTCCCTCACAAACTAGTTGATCTCCATTGCTTCAAACCATGTTGCTCTGTTAAGCTCCTCAGCCACACAAACAATCCACAAACACAACGCCCCACTGTGTGACTGACAACCTGCGACATACGAATAGCAGTTGGCCTAGTGTGAGTGAGTTGTGACTTGGTGGTGGAGAAACCCCGATGAGAGTTAACTAAATATTTTCATTCCATATCTCCCCCAACCATGCTGCTAATGATAAATTGGCACTGTTGGAGCCGGTTTCTATTCTATAAAAGTCATGGAAAGTTTGTCGCTCAATTCAAATCTACCTCATTCTGTGTTGCATCTATAGATACTGAATGAGGAAGTAAAACGTGTAATTATCTTCTGTCTGGCCTGCTACAATACCCACAGAGCTTATTGCAGTGTCACTTGCAGTAGACATATACTTGAGGTCTATTTCAGACACCACTGGCAAACCACAGCAGCGTTTGTGGCCTTACTTTGCCCTGGTCTTCAAATGCACTGGTATTCTAATAGAAAAATGGGAAACAAAAATAAGCTATATTTAAAGGTTATACTTAAGATTTAAAAGAAATATATATTTTATTTTATTTGTAAAAGCATTGCATTAACCAGCACCATGAAAAATGTCCTGTGCTTAAACGGTTTATGGCAAAAACTAAAGCACAGTAAAAACTCTCTTGGAAAAGCTTCTTTAAACAAACATAGTCACACTTAACTTTTTTATTAATTAAATATAAACAATTATCATTAATAGTATTTATTTATATCTTATAAATAGTTATAAAAATACAAATTTTATGACATTTAGGTCCTTCAACGACGGCATTCTTCTGCCGATGTGAACAGAACAGTGTTGTAAAAAACTCAGTGGACAGTGTTTTCTGAATCTACAGCGCTACAGCAAAATAAGTTATGTTTTCGGGTTTATTTGAAATGGGTTTTCAGTTTGAATCTAATGTAATGAGGGAAAAAGAAAATAAATAGGCAAGGAATCTTGCCTTTTGCATGGAACAACAATTGCATTTATCTTATTACTAATCCTTCAATGAACCAATCAAAAAGATTAACATTCTTATCAAAATTAATGCCTGATGCCTGTATCAAACTATACTTGAACATTCTGTCTAGGTTTGTATCTTGTGACATCCTGTCCTGTTCTAGGTTTGTTTTGATGTCTTTGCTCTGTGTTGCATTCATATTTCAGTTGAACAGCCCTAACATTTGTTTGGAAGAGGATTGGAACTTACACTCTTAGAAGAAACGGTTCTATATAGAACCTTAAAATGTTCCATCAGTGCTACGTATTTGAAACCCCTAAAAGGTTCAATACACTCTTAAAATAAGGGTTCCTCTGGGTTCTATATAGAACCCTGGGGTTCCGTACTTGGCCAATAGAACCTTTAACCAAAAAAAAAAAATGGTTCTATATAGAACCATTTTGGAGTTCCATATATGAAGTGGGGGATGGAACCATTTCTTGTTCTAAATAGAACCATTTCTTCTAAGAGTGTACCTTTCAGGGGTCTCTGTTCATTTGTTTGGTGCGCATCAGGATTCGGATGGCAGCGTTCACGCTTATTCAAATCAACTGCACAAACAGAGCAATCGCATTGAGTTCGTTTTAATTTAACCGAACCTGCCAAGTTTGAACAGTCTGAATACGTCCTAAGATTCCATGCGACACAACATGCAAACTTGCAAAATGCACTGTCTAGTTCTTGCTCGCAAGAGTTTATCGTAGAAGACTGGTGTTTTGCTTCCCATCAGGCTGATAAAAAAAAAAAAAAAACTGTGCACACCATGTCTACCGGATATTATGTAATAGCCATCCAATTCGATTTGAACTGTTGATTTTAGCCAGCTCTCGCCGTTATTGTTCAATATACGTCAGACATTGTGTGGGTGTGCCGTCTGATGCTGAGACTAATTATGCCATCGCTCCTTCCCCTCAAGCTCCACCTCTATCTTTCTTTGTTAAATACCCTAGAAACCCAACAGCGACATATACCTGCAGTGCACTTCTTCAACTTCCTCCCAATATCTTTCTCTTTCTCAGACGAGAAGACACTTCCATCCATCAGAACTGTCAAGCGAGTGGGCCTCTAGGTGCGGGAGCCCTGTGTGGGACTCGCCTCATTTCCCTGCTCTGATTAGCCTGGTTCGGCACTAACACTCCCCGCCTCCCCGGATTCCTTCTCTTGGGGTGTGTGTGTGTGTGTTTTGTACTGCAATAAAGAGCTGTGAGGGTTTAGAAACAGTGTGATTTGCTCTCTTTTGCATGGTCTGTAAACTACAGGGACCCAGAATGTGTCACTTTTTGTGACATTGCTTGTTTGTAGATGCGTGACTGCTTTGGGAAAGTATGGGAATAAAATATTTTCTTCATTTTGTCTGATTATTACATGCTCAGGTGAGACAGACAAAGAGTTTTAATCACTCACCACTGCTATTCCATAAAAATAAAGCTCAAATCAAAAATGCACCATAAGGTGACATAGTTTTACCCACACAATTGTAATCTCACTGCAATGCTTTTAGAGGAATTCAAATTTAATTCAAATTCAATGTTTTGCAGGTCGGTGTAACTTCTGTTAATATGAGGCATGAAATACTAAATATCTGAATAAATGAATAAATTCAAATGTAAAAAATTTAAAAATATATCTCTATTGAACGAGATATTTAAAACAATTTTAGTTAAAATCAAAGCTGAAAACTCTCATTTCAACGCAATGCTTGTGATGTGAAGCCAAAATCCATTTTCATCTTCCACAGAATGTGGTTTGATTGATTAGATGATCAAATGTTTTGGACCCAGTTTACACCTGTATTTAACATTCATTAACATCCACTTGCAATCTGATCATCCAAGACGGAAGTCAATAGTGGGTGTACATGGTATTTAATTTATAAATTAGCATTATGAATAATAAATAATCTAACATATAACAAAAAATAATTAAAACCATTTAAAATATCTAATAAATAAGATAATAAATATTTATACATAAACAACAACAAAAGAGTAAACATTTTAAAAAAAAGGTTCAGTTAGTTAATGAATAAGGTATCGTGACAAATAAACGAAAAATATTTTTATAATATAGGTTAAATATGCTAAAGTTTCAACAAATGTAATCTGGCCTGGCCCCTTTTTTCTGCATATGCATTTGGCAGAAATTATTTAAATGAAGAATATTGTCATGTGTACTACATTCCCAGAAGAAAACTCAAATTTACAATCGAGGCGCTTTAGGGCGTTCAGAAACAGTGTGCACTTCCTCAGTATGTGGAATAACTGCAAAATGTTACCAATGAAAATTCAAGAAAAACTCTAAATTGTGTTACTGTGCCTGTTGTGCTGGAGGACACTTCAGTCCCTGTGGAGTCTCTGCTTGCTGAATCATTTGGCACGTCTGCTCTCAGGAACAGTCTGGCCTAGTTGCAGCTGTACACTAAGTAGGCTACGCAGCTTGGCCTGGCACCCCAATAACCTACAACTCCTTCAGAGCATCCCCCACAGTCCTCCTGTTTTTCTTCCTTCTCCGTAACTGGAACAGCCCTAGTAAGATGTGTAGCTGTGTGCTGTGTGTACATAATCAGCAGTGGTAGAACCTTCTGTGTGGATAGTGGGAGATCCTGTTACAGTATCAACAAACTCTGTCCGCCTCAGGGAGTCTTGTGCCATGTGTGCTAACAACATAAAGGAAAAACTCACAACGCTATCCATCACACAGACAGGCACATCATTTACAATACATTTATTTAAACTAAGGTCAGTTGATGGTTGTCACTGGAGTCAAGTTTGATAGCTTAATGTTAGAGCAGCACTTGAGGGAATAAATTACAAAGGAAATGTCAATCTTTTTCATTATAAAAGTAAATATGGCCTTAGGTATCAGAGGGTTAAAGCAACACCAAGTAACTTTTTCTCTGCGGTCGCCCTACAGGTTGGAAGCGGAACTGTCGTAAATAATTTAGCCTACCGCATCCTACTGTCACACGTGCACATGCTCTCCAGCACCGGCTTTTGAATCATGATGACATTTCAAAAACTACCCGGCTGCTAGGTTTCTTATATGTTGTAGTCTAATGTCGAGTACGCTCTACCTATCGCCAATTGTAATGCTTTCCGTAAAGCAAGTCAAATTTGTAGTTTTCTTATGTCTCATTCGGACTACAAAAACGCGACCCGATCTGGCAATCTTACATAGCGTGGATATATCAGATAAAGGGCCGCAAAGCGGTGGCATAAGTGCATTTCACCATGTCACGACTTGATGAACCACTGGAACAATTTTGAAAACATTATTTTAAGGTAAAAAAAAATCTTGGAAAAAAAAAAAAGCTGGAATTGCCAAAGCCAAGCAACTGATGCAACATGAGAGCCCGTTCTCATCCTTTAACGTCATATAGAACGCTATATGACAAAACGGCGCTATACTACGCACATGGCACCCGTTATCGTTAATATAACACGTGCTGTGAGGGCTAAGTTTAGGTGTGGGGTAGGGTGTGCGTGTCATATTCACGATAAAGGATTTATAACGTCTTGGGTTCGCGTGTTATATTAACGATAACGGGTGCCATGTGCGTAGTATAGCGCCGTTTTGTCATATAGCGTTCTATATGCCGTTAAAGGATGAGAATGCGTTGAACATGATTATTACTCTGTGACAACAAGACGATTCCGACACTATGAATAGTCCAAATTATTCATACTATCAATATGATTCTTATGCACCACCATGGCATTTTAACAATTGTCATAATTGTGAGCTGCAGATGGTGTTGTATTCAACATTATTACTGCACACACATGGCACAACATACTGACAAATGTACCGGTATTGACAAATGTATTGACACAGCTCACTAATTGTAGGACGAAAAAGAACAAATTAAAATAAATAATTTTACCTCAAAACTGTTCAGATGGAATAAATGTCAGAAATGTTGAAGTTTAGACAAAAGGTAAAGACTCATAACAACAAGAGAAAAGCTTCTTAGGGGGCTATACTACATTTTGTTTTTCTAATTAATGACACTACAAAGTCAGACGCACTACAGCACAAAACTAATGTGTTTTGCCTGTAATTGAAGTTATGAGAGAAAATGGTCTCATATAATTTGCAGAGAAAGCCGAAAAAACGCATTACTGTTGTCTCACTTATACTGTAATAATGTTATATTTCTTCAGTGTTTACCAGACTTCAGACAACATGGCATGCGATAAACAACACTGGTGTGCTCTCATTCCAGAAATACAGTATTTCCTCCACTTTCTAGGTTTACATATGCCACCCTCCCCAATGACTGTGGGCATTGCAACCCAGATCCATTTTCTGCTTTAAACAAGTTTTACAGAGGGACTGCACACACAATCAAAGGTGAAAATGAGGAGTTAAACTTCAGCTGCATTACACCAACATGTGAAATTTCACAGTTATGAGGAGTGGGGAAAGGGGGTGGACAAGAAGGAAGGGACACATTTATGCAATGCCAAAAAACAAAAGCGTGATAAAATTTAGAATGCCAACATGAAAGCTGGTTCGGGGATCTGCAGAACGACCCCGGAGTGTGCGCCATATTTCTGAGCTGACACATAAAGACGGCCCACGGAGCAACACCTGCTGCTGCCAACTGGGCAAGAACTGTCAAATGAGGAATATTTCCAATAAAACACACACTGCCATTGGCAAGACCGCGAAGAGTAAAGACAGGTGAGAAACAGAGGCCTCTTCTTTAAAGTTCACTTTAAATGAGTGCTAAATGCTGCTGTTAAACATAAGTGGACACATTAGCCTATGCACATCACAATAAACAGATAAGAGAAGATAAGATGTTTAAAGCTATCACTTATGACAAAGTCACAAAACTCATTTTGATTTGCTTAAAAGTGAAGGTTTGAATTTCTCGCACAAATAGCATCACTAAACAACTGTATAAACTACATTTAAAACATTTAAAGGTGCTGTAGTCGATTTCTAAAAAAAACACTGTTGAAAGTGGATCAGACCGAGCACCACAAAAACACACTTGTAGCCAATCAGCAGTAGGGGGCGTGTCCATTCATGATCGGGGGAAGAGAGAGCGAACAAGAGGGAGATTTGAAGAACAATTGTAGAAAGAGAGATGGCTGAGAGACATTATAAAAGAGAAAATGTCAAAGGAATATCAATGGAAAAGAAGGGGTTAGGATCAGGCAAGAGCTTCAGGACTCAAGTTAATATTAGAAAAGCTTTTCAGCACTGAAGTTGATTTCAAATATCAACAGTGTTTCTCAGAAATCACTTACTGCACCTTTAAATCTGCTAAATTAAAAAAAAAGAGCAATTGCAATGGGGTTCTAATTAGTTATTAAAATTTTGCTTTACAGCCACAATAAAAAAAAAAGATAAGAACATTCTAAAGAAATATTTTTGGGAAAACAAAAAAATTCTTAACTTTATTCTTAAGTTAGAAAATAAAAAGGCATTTAAGAATGGTAGATCTTCCTAGGGATAGTTCACCCCCCAAAAAAAATAATAATTCTGTAAATATTTTACTCACCCTCATGTTATTTTAAACCTGTATGAGTTTCTTTGTTCTGTTGCACACAAAGGAAGATATTTGGAAGAATTTTCGTATCTGGTCCCCGATGACTTCCATAGTATTTATTTTTCATAGAGGAAGTCAATGAGGACCAGCAATTGTTTGTTAACCTAAATTATTTTGTGTTCAACAGAATAAAGAAACTCATACAGGTTTAGAACAACTTAAAGGGATAGTTCACTTTGAATTTAAATTTTGATATGTTTTAGCTTACATCAAGGGCATCCAAGATGTAGGTGTCTTTGTTTCCACAGTATTTTCAATTTTTGATATTTTTAGATCAAACCGTTCTTGTCTGTCAGTCATATAATGCAGGTCTATGGGGTCTTCCTCAAAGAGCATGCACAGAGAAGTCCAAATTAAACATGATTTAATGACTCGTAAATGCAAGTACGCATTGATGGCCTAAGACACGAAACGAGCGGTTTGTATGAGAAAACGAACAGTATTTATATCGTTTTTACCTATAAAAATATCTGTTTAAGTAAGAAGAACTAAACATTAAATTAGCGTTCCAACATTGAAAAAAGTCTCACTTAACCTTTATGCTGTGATAGAGCAAATAAGCCACTGTTGTGAAGAGGTATCTTTACATAAGAGCTCCAGACCTCATGAAGTACATCCATAGATATTAAGAGAAAAGTAAGAAGGTCAAATGTAGTTCAGACAAGTACCAAGAAGAAAAAGGGAAACATAAAGCTCAACAATGGAAACATAAGTTCACAATGTCATTATAACATCTTTTAAATCATATTTAAGGCTTATATCCAATCCAGGCACAGTATTATTGCTTTTCTAACATATTATAAATTGCTATTTTTTTCAACTGTCCTTCCTCAACGCCTAGGGGGTTTCCTTTGAAGACAACAGCACTGAAATATCGTATCAATCAGCTCGTCAAGTGTTAAGTATTATTCGGTAATTGAGCATACGGATGCGACTGACTCATACGCAGTTATGGGTGACAAAAAGCTGACTTTTCTTTGTTCACAGTCCATCAACAAATCACTTAATATTCACGATCACACATTTACAAACAAACCCACTGCAGGAATACACAAATCCAGTCAGAAAGGGCTTACGTGATACTGTTGACTCATTGAAATGTACCAGAGTCCTACACATTTGGCAGGAGGGCAAACAATGCATCGCCACATAGAGACAAAAGCTTATCTCAACGCCTCTCACGCACACTTCATTTTTTACAAACATCAAAAAGAGACGCTACAAGATTCTTGACAAAGTCTTTTAAAATGTTACACATGTATAAATTAAACAAGGCTTATTTAACGTTATTTACACTTTCAATTTTTCCAAACGATTAAAAGAAAAGAAAGTGCCCAACGATCCCTAAAGAAACACCATTAGCTTGCAGGTTCCTCTCCAGTCAGGCAGTGGTAATCGAGTTGGACGTCTGACTAAACGAGAGGAAACACAGGAAGGTGTTCGAACAGCTGGACTGCGATTCCCAGAGCAATGGAGGGATGAAACGGAAACACCTAATGATGACATTTTGTGGAATGCTATCATTTAATGAGCTTTTTTTCTCTCCTCTGCACCCACATCATTCTAACGCAATGCTCCTCTTAATACTCGGCAGTGAATTTTTACTGCATTGGCATATGCAGGAACAAAGATGGGATGATAAATGGGCAGTGGATGCTGGGACGTTTGATATGTTGATATATTTTTTGAATTATGTCTTTTATGAACCTAAAGCTGGTGCAGGAAACAGAGTGATGGCTTGGTTAATGATTTCCAGAGTGGATAATGCAAGGTGAAGATCCCTTAGCAACAGAGAGAGTGGGTGTATGAAAAAGATAGTGGGAAGGGGAGGTAGGGAAATGGATATAAAGCGAGTGAGAAAACAAATACTGTGTGTGAGAGAATGCCGAGCTGCTCGTACTTCACACAATACTTGTGCTGCTTTTGAAGGAGCTCGGATTTGCTGATTCACATTTTTTCACACCTCACATTGTTCAAATAATCATCCTGCTCAGGAATTTTATTCAATAGTTGAAAACAGTGCGCGAGGAGCTATATTATGCGGCGTTAAGAAATATCAGTTTGAGGATAATCTTTTTTATATCTCATAGGGTTGGCTGGGATACTTTTACAAGGACTATGTTTTTGAGACAAAAGTTTTAACCAAGGTATTTTCTCTAGCAGTGGCTTCTATTGCTTTTAAACATTTGTAAAATTATCCAATAGTAGAATTAAATGAATAATAATGTTCATAAATCTCAGGTCGGGCAGGTCTTTTGCTGAAAAACCAGAATCATTTAAATGGCAGGTTCTCATTGTGATAAATTACACTCACCTTTTATGACAATATGCTCCAAAAGCAACTGTAACTTTGGGTAAAAAAGAGAGATGTTCAATGTAAAAAATTTTTTAGCTAAGTTTATAGCCTGTATACTCCATATACTGGAGTATAGTGACAACTAGCCCCGCTCTTCCTGATTCCTTGGCTTTCGGGTAAAATAAAGTAATAACACAAATGTTAGCTAGGTGAGATGTTAAAGTGTCTTGAAAGCGAAATGAAAGACTACCGAAATATGAATCTCTCTTCCAAGTGGTCTCAGGGCAATTCTCACAAGACCCTCTTACTTCAAAGCGGGCGAGATGGTAAATTGCATTGTGGGAGTTGGTATTAGGTTATGACACCAATGGTTAAGACTCTCAAATCCCCTGACCCATCAATGACAGGCTGTGAAAAGCAACAAACTACATGGCCCTGCTGATCTTGCATGTTTCTTTGAGAGAAAGAAAAAAATGGGCTGTCGTATCTAGCAGCCCGAGGGAAACGAAGATAAATTTATGGTGCACATAGGGAGTTTCTGTGGGCGAGGGGGAAAACAGATAAAGAAAGATGTTTTTTTTTTATTATAAAGAGAGTAAAAGTGAAGATGTATTTGTAGGACGAGCAAAGCCGTAAGACCTGTTTCTGTTGCTATGGCATGCACAGGGTGTGGCAAGCAGAAGTAAATGTGCAAGCAGCCTGCATGTGGGCGTATGAGTATTAACGGTAAGTGTGAGTATGCATGACAGTGCAGGGTGTATATATCTGCATGTGATGGTGAGAGTGGGCAGTAGGGTGAGAGCATATGCATGTGTGCCAGTTGATGAGACGAGATGAGAAAACTACAGATGACCCGAGGTGGTATTATTTCGGTTCCCATCCCCTCCACACCACGTCAGTTAACCACAGGTACAGACCTGTTCCCCCTAAAGGCATAAGGGTGTTGGCTACCTAAAGCCAGAGGAAGTACAAGTAGAAAATGTACATAAGTAGAAACAAATAAACAATTCAACCATTTAAAATAAAAATAAAAATTTCTTTATATATATATTTATTTATTTTAGCTACTTTTTTCCATTCATTATATCTAATATATCTAATGCAATTTCCAATATATTATGTATTACTAATTTATGCATGCATTATATTTATTTATTCTAAAAAATAAAAACCGAAAATGCAAGCATTTTATATTATCTTAAATAAATAGATATTTCGTTATTATTTTAAATGTTTTATTTATTTATTATTTATTTGAACTAATTTTGTTTTGTGCTATCACTATAATTTATAATTAAATAAAAATGCCCTGACATGACACGTCTGCCAGTAAAGGTGCAAATCTCTTGTTGTGGCTTCATGGGTGGCATACACGCACCAACATGTTGTGGTTTTGTGTGCACAACCCAAATTTGAGCTCAATTCAGGTTGCTTCCCAATAACAACCCTAACCCCCTTCTCCGGTTTGTCAACCATGTGATCTTTCAGGCCGAAAGGAGATGAACACCCTTGTTTAGCTGTCAGTGCACCCAAAAAAACCTTCTCCCACCCACCCTCATCTTGCCAAGTCAGACTAATCGTTTGTTTCCTTCTGGCTTCTGTCGAATGAAAAACGCTATATTATTTTGCCAGTTTCTGTGGACTCTCCCCTTCTCTCCAGGGACTGCCAGCAAAACAGTAATTAGTAGGACTTTGAGAAAAAGAACGGGAGGCCTTTTTAAAACTGTTAATTACAACTTTATGAGCATGACAGAAGGGCAGACACGGTTTACAACACAGGCACTGATGCCACCAGAGCAAAAGACACTTGAATCGCAATATTCACCACCATACTTGCATTTATTGAGCATGCATGCATGATTAAACGGACTACAAAAGATAACATGAATCCGAATTCATAACACGAAGACAGAATTCAACTGAATGAGTGAAGGTCAGTGACAGAAATAAAAGAAATGAAACTTGCATTACGATTCAATGTTTTCAAATATTGTCTTTAATTGAATTCATTTGGATCCTTTTCTCAACAAAAATTGATTGATTAATTAAAGGAGCCATATGCAAGATTGAGGCCAAAACTGGTACTGACTCCGTGATTGGTTGATCGGTGGAGGGTGGCGCATCAGAACAAAACACAACATGACAACATCAACATCAGTGAATGACAATATCCTGGCTGGACTACTGTTGTCAGTGATATAAGTATTTGAAATGAACATGATTGTATGATTAATTGAAATACATTTCTTGCATACAGCTCCTTTAATGAATCACAATATTATGAAATTAAATTTAATGTAATGTAACCAGTGAGAGCCCGCATTTAAATACTTCAATCCCGTTCCAATATGCCATTCCATTAACGAACACAACTGAGCAATCCAATGCACTTTTGATATCATTTTTCCTTGTCATTCCAGATGGCCATCGTGTCAAACAGCTCCGGGCTGACACACTGTGATTCACAATCACATCAGGGGAAATTACGGATTGAAGTGGGGAATGACTCATCAGCTAAATTACAAGAAATATTCTGAAAGCAATTACTATAAAACCTGGCATTCTAAATACAATTAAATATTTAAAATGACTCAAGATTTTCTTGACAGATTATTATTTTTTTTTTTAAAATTGGTAAATCGCTAACGTAAACGCTGAAACTGTAGCCCAAAACAATGTGTTTTTGTAGTTGAAAATACTGACTGTTTACTGTCTTTCCAGCAAAAATCAGTGGTGAAAAAATCTCTCCACAAATCAATAGCACCCGGCATTTAAACTCTGTTCAAAGGAAAAATCACTGCTCTTCCGAGCACAACCCAGAATTCATTAGGGTGACCTGAATGCCTTAATCCAACCCATCTGAACTCAAGAATCAAGCCAAACAAATTGAAAAAAACTCATGTACTACTGGGGCATTACACAATTCTATCTGTTGGCTTGCCCAGCTCACATCACATTGAGTCAAACGTGACTTTACCTAAAATTATGCGCAATTAAATGCAATAAATCATATAGAAAGTGCTACAAAATAGACTGCCTTAAAGGGTTAGTTCACTCAAGAAATGAAAATTCAGTTACAATTTACTCAGCGGAACACAAAAGAAGATGTTGAAAATTGTGGGGGTTTTGTCCATTCAATGAAAGTGAATGTTGTTTGTGTGTTCCACTAAAGAATAAAAGTCACACAGCCTTGGAACGACATAGGTTGTGAATGGGAGTGTAGTTTTGGGTGAACTATCCTTTTAAAGGACAAGTTCGGTATTTTACAATTTACAATAGATCGTTTCTTAAAAGATTGTTTTTTAGACAGATGCTGCTGTCCCGAGAATTTTCGGATTCTGTGGTAGCACCCCCCACCTCTACAATGGTAGCATAGGTGCACAGGAACAATCTTTCATAAAACGCATACAACTCTAGTATACAAAGACGTGAAAAACTCACCGAGTGGTCTGGGGTGACAATCTTAACCCTTCTATTTCATAAGAAACCATCTTTAAACAGGGTTTTAATTTTAAAATACCAAACTTTTCCATTAAGGAGGCAGAAAATGTCTGTAAATTACATCACAAGTGAGGTGGGGACACGTTTGCTGAATTCCAATAGCAACAGTGGCATGCAAAATACAGATGGGAGAGTCCTGAGAGGAATTCGGGAAACACTCATCAGCAAACATGGACGAGATTTAAACCGACTGCCATTAAGAATTAAAAACCATATATCTAAGTTTAACATAAAAATGAAACAAAAACTGCCACAAGATGAATCTTTTACTGCTATACTTAACGGGTTACTAAAATTCCAGATATTTTAGGCAGATGAACCTCGAGAATGAAAAAAAAAATGCTTCAACATGCACCTGTGTACAATCTCACACAGCCTTTGGGACTCATCCAATGCAGAGACTTAAATAGCCAAGAGGATGTTTAAGACGAGTTTAGCCACAGAGATGTGCAATGCTTTAACATGCAGCTTTTGACAACAAAGTAATTCATTTACTTCCCACAGAGCAACATCTAACTAATGGGACCCACGTCTATTTTAATGAAATTCGATTCGACAAAATCAGAGACTGAAAATCAAGGCGAAACTGTTAAAGTCATTTGAATAATGCAAAGCTTAGAAGAATGTAAAATAAATGACGCATGGGTCTCGCAGAACTTCTGGGCATGTTTTAAAGATTATGTAAAACACTAAACCCTGGTTTCATCAGAACTAAAGTATTTTGTAACAAGCAAGTGCAACAGTGGTGTCTTGTTTCTATAGTATGACACGCAACATCTACTTATTCCAACCTGACTATTTTTTTAATGCTGACATTTAAGACCTTATGAAATCAAAAAGGACGTTTATGCCTTAAAGCTGATGTATATGTATGTATGCACTAGACACACACACACATACACACATCAAGAAAAATATTTTTCTTGTTCCAAAATTTAAATGCCATTTAACATAATGCAAACACATTTAAATTCCTCTTCTCATCTTAAACACAGGAAAACATTGCAGAGAAACATCAGGATATGACTGTCAGGAGAACATCAAATGCATGCTCCTCATATCTATAGAAAAAAAAGACATAAACACTGTGACAGCTCAAGGCTTTTCTTTCTCACGGAAACAACACATGCGACTTCAGAAAAGTTCGGTAATTATGCAATTATGGTGCAGGCTGCATCAACACATCTGAACGGATTACGGGACTTTAACAACAAAAGGCAGTCAGGGATACAAGAACTCAAAGTACCATGAAACCTTCCTTTTGGAATCACAGTTCCTACAGACTTCAAATGGGTAGGATTTAACAAAATAATCTTACATGTCAATAGGGAGAATCTGCAACCAGATACATGCTCTATTGGTGCACAGACTGAAACGTGACTGAAGAAAACAAGGCTTTTAGCATGCAAATGTGATTTGCAGTGCCTTTGGGAATGTCCAAAGATCTCCATTGAATAATCCGTTCAATGAAGCAGCATCAGGTTAATCCCAGCAATTAGGGATGGGTTAGGATGATCGACTCATCTGACAACCATTGCATCTTGGCTCACTTTTTTAACATTCTACCACAGCCTTTTACATTTTCTACTTTCTTTAGTGTGTAATGTTGATGTTTGTGCATGAAAAGGTCTGTAAAGTTACAAAGCACAAAGTCCACTCCAAAGGGAGTCATTCTCTATATCAGTAAGCACTGTTTCTTCTGAACTCCCTGAAACTCTCCAATGTAGTCTTGAGTTTTCTTCCAGGAACATACAATTCCTCATTTAAATAATTCCCAACAAAGTCATTTGCAAAATGAATGGTGCTAAGCCTGGTTGAGTTGCCTTAGTTGGGTTTTGCCGCCATGGTGTGAGATTTACGAAACATGCTTGACTCGGTTGACCAATCACAACACACTGATCCAGCTGACCAATCAAAGCACATTGTGCTTTTCAGAAGGAAAGGCTTCATCGAGACTGGAACTAAACCAGGGGTGCCCAACCCTGCTCCTGCCGATCGACTGTCCTGCACAGTTTATCTCCAACCCTAATCAAACACATGAAGCAACCAATTAAGGTCTTCAGGATCACTTGAACATTAAAGGCAGGTGTGTGTGATTAGGGTTGGAGATGAACTGTGCAGGACAGTCGACCGGTAAGAGCAGGGTTGGGCACCCCTGAACTAAACAGAGCATTACAGACAGCTTTGGAAGTGAGGTTCTGCAATAATGTAAAATTTGACAAAAATAATATGGATTTTTTCAAACATTCAAGAAAACCCCAAACCCCAGTAGACCCTAAAAACAAAATCATGAAAAAGGACGTATAGATCCTCTTTAAGACCATGCATCAAGTGAAAACTAACTTTCCATGTTCCATTTCATTTCACTCCATCTAGCTGTTTTTAACACAAGAGCCTCCTAAGAAGCATACATTTGACAGAATAAAAATAAAACAACAAGAATATTACAAAATATGAGATATTATGAGAGCGATTTACACGGTAGTGCCTCCACGTTACTGTGATTGGCTGATTCTTCTGTCATTAGGATAATTCTGCCTATATTATATTTGCAAATGGTCCACAACCAATAAGTAACTTTTTACACAACTCAGTCATCAAGTTTGGTCACATCTAAATCTGAACAAACTTGAAATTATGGATTCAATATAATATTTTGGTTATGAGACAATTCTTTTTTTACATACATTTAATAATATTGGTCGATATTGAATATTTAAACATATAGTTTCCCTAGTTTTACATTGAGATTACCTTTGCCGTAATCTAACACTCACTTGAATAACTGTCAATGCAACCCGGTCTCATCCCAAGACGTCATATTACTGACGTTTTGGGACGTCTTTTGACCATACGTCAATATTCGCCTTTTTAGGGCCCCCTTAAACGTCGGTAGATGAGGTTATGGGATCCTAACTCTACCCCATACCTAAACCTAACCCTAAACCTAACCCGTCACCTAACTGACGTTAAAGGTAAAGCGTCAGTTGTATGACGGCCCGGGATCGCCATCTACCGACGTTTAAGGGGGCCCTAAAAAGGCGGATATTGACGTATGGTCAAAAGACGTCCCAAGACGTCAGTTATATGACTTTTTGGGATGAGACTGTGTTAGTCAATGGCAATGCAATCTTAAGCAAATATTAAAATGACATGATATTTTTATATGTTATGTCATCTTACTTTTAGGCTTTAAAACAATTTAAGTTGTTTGAGTTTTTATTATTAGCCTATTTATTTAGGCAAAATAATGTGGAATTTTAATATCGGTTATATATCGGTCATCAGACATAACATGAAATTGATTATTGGCGTATCGGCTAGAACTAGTTCATTATAAAGCAGGGTGTATCAATGAGTTAAACGGCCCCCAAAGGCTTGTGCGGAGTGGGAGAAATCTGGCAGCGAGCTCCAGCCCTCATGAAGAGGAGTGTTGTAGAGAATCACGGCTGACAAGTGTGTTTCACCGTTGGCCTGAGCTCAGCGTGGGCTCAGAATATACTCATCAGCCACCTGCTGGAACAGCATTCTTACAGTTTAATCCTTCAGAGAGGTCAGGGGGCAACACACCATGCATGCACACTGACTAAGCAGACCACACCAATACGTCATGTGGACGACGCCAGCATCTAATAACCAAAGTCTTACAAACAGTAATCCGCAGCTGATTTCAACACAAACTAATATGTAACTGGAACAGAAATACATGGCAGGTCATGACATTTCTAAATTGTCAAAAAATTGGAAAATTATTTTTGACATCACGTTAGGGTCGAACTCAATCAGAGCACATAGAGGATGTGAGAGCAGACTACAGGATGAATCGTGGCTAACCCAAGCTTTGGAGTTCTGCTCTCATTTGACTGTACACTGTACAGTTGCTGAAGAAAAAGTTCATATTTAAGTAGAATCATCTTGGATGTTTAAGTCAATTTAACTTAAATTAGTTGAATCTTGTAAAAAAAAGGGCTCAACTTTTTTTGATGAGTAAAGCATTGTAAAAATACATGTTCACTCATATGGAAAATTGTGATAATATACTCAGAACTCATATAAATTTCTTTCTTAACACTAACATTTAATCAAACCATTAAAACAGAAACCAGGAAATTGAAAATGCAACACAGAGCATAAAGCACTTTACAAAAACAGCATCAAAATATTTGGTGATTTTCAATTCTGAATATTGCTAAATCCTTTTTTTTTTTTTTTGATTATTTTCAGTGAATCAGATTTTAATTGGTTTGATCAAAAGAGACAGTAAAAGACTGTCAATTTCAATTTCAAATAAAAGCTATTCTTTTAAATGTTCTATTCAAAGCATCCTAAAAAAATGTATTAAGGTTTTCAATAAAATATTAAGCAGCACAACTGTTTCAGCATGATAATAACAAGAAATGTGTCATGAGCAGCATATCATAAAATGATTTCTGGAGACTAAATTGATGCTGAAAATTCAGCTTTACCATCACTGGATTTAAATTTCAAATAGGAAACAGTTATTATATATAATTGAAAAATTATTCCACGATATTAGTGTTTAACTGCATTTTACTCAAATAAATGCAGCCTTGGTGAGATTAAAAGACTTTCCAAAATGTTACAAAAAATTAACTGACCCTTTTGAACGCTTGTGTACATACAACAGTAATGTTGTTGATTACTTAATAGATTTTGTAAGTTGATAAGTTAGGCCTTCAGCTGTTCTTCATTGCATTTTAAATCTCCAAAACGTATTAAATCTCCTCTATCTGTGCCTGTCCTAAATCTGCCATAAATTCAACACGATACATCAAAGACTTCACAAGCTTCAGTCGAGCCAGCTGACCGTCTGCTGCTTTGGTTTCGAATTCAAAACACACCCCAAAGCAACATTTCTCAAGCACATTATAGGCGGTGCAACTATACCTCTCACTTTTCAGGTGTCTTATGGGACACATTTCCTGACTGACATGTAGCATATATTGACAAGTAACAAGTAAAACGACTGCTGTCAGCAACTCAAATTACACCAAAATTGAGGAGCGCCATTAGCTATACATCAATAAAAGATGTGGAGGGAGAGCTTGTGCTCCCGAACTAATTTGAAGAGATGCAATATTTCGCGGGAGGCAACAAAACCCTTCATATCAAGAACCAAAATTACATTTTCTTGGCTTATCTGGGCCTCACAGTCTGCTCTTTTACCTCCTGTGACAAAAAAAAAAAAAAAACCCTATCAACAGTCCTTCTTGCTCTTTCATCCTAATATTGGTGTCTTCACGCAAATTTTCCTCCAACTTTCTCATTTCGCTGTCTCATCTCAAGTCATTTCTCTTTCAGTATCATTTTATTCACCTTCATCACGTCGCTCCACCCATTCCTGACATTGTCATTTTTTCAATTTGTCCCTCCACATCTTTCACTTTAACTTGGTCTCTTTGTTCTCCTCTTTTCTTGCAAGAAGAAAGTATTATTTCTGAAAATGGTCAGCCAGTTACGCATGTCGATAATCAACCCTGCTGGGTTTGCCAAGGAAAAATTGACCATAACTGCTGCTATACAAGTTGAAAGTGATTTCACATATTTGAGACAGGCGGGGAGTCGGGCATGAAAAGAACAAGGGTAAAGGGAGAAAAATTAGATAATTATACAGGAGAAACCCCAATATATATAGGTCTATCAACAAATCATGCATAACTAGCCTAGCTCATGCATATAGAGCTGTCTTATGTCTTCAAGCTTAGTATAAGGTTGAGATATAAGAGCTGATCACGAACCAGTGCTGCAATCACTGTACTCTAAAAGCTCATAAGAGCAACAGCAATCTGCACCAAAATTGAACCTTATAATGCCACAGTGACATTACAAAAAACACAAGAGGCCTTGCAGGAAAGGTGCCAAAAGCTCAGCATTTGGAAAGGTGCATGGCACAGAAAAGGTGAAATTGTATGGGGGGAAGCATCTGGTATTCTTTAATTGCAATAAATGGAAACTGGAGATTAAAAAGATGTAAAAGTGACCAATTTCTTCAAGATTTTTTTGATGAGAAGGAAGAACATATATATTTTTTTCAATGCAAGTATAGTCAAAGTCTGTTCACTTCAGTCTCCATTCATTGCGATGGAAATGAGCAACTGGTACATTTTCTGCTTTTGTGTTTTACAGAAGAGATAAATGTATATGGGTTTGGAATGACATGAAGGTGACTAGGGTGGCTATGAACATATGTGAACAGTGTTAATGTGAAGCTTGACATTCAATTCTATTCTTTAGATCTTTCGGTCAACTCGATCAACTGGAGCAACTTTTCGGCCGCATCATGAATAGCAAAGTGTGAAATTTCATCGTAGGAATCTTTATGGTTTGCTGGAATTTGCCTCAACCATAAAAAAATACCAACCCCAAACTGGTCGCTCACTATAGTTAATAATCACTTTCAGAAATGGATAACAACCTTAAATGTTACTAATAAGACTCCTTGATTAAGTCATCAAAATAAGCCCCTCATGGCAGAAGCCAAAAACGAGTTTGTTTCAACAGGTGGAGGAAAAAAAGGGACTGCGGTACAACAGTGTGAAGCCCTTCCTGTTGTGTTTGCACCTGTTACAGAGTCTAAATGAATAAGAAGTCTGAAAACAAACACCCTGCTGCACTCACTCACATGTCCTCCCACAGAACTTATTTATCTTGAGAAATAAATAAGTCAACCGTGCAGCAGAGAAGCAGAACACATTTATTAAGTATATGCTAGCGAGGAAGTGCAGGGATATGATTATGCTAGCAACTATTATGAAACACCTTCTCAATAGTGCTTTCACAAAAGGATGCAGGTAGGAGGTAAGTAGGTGGATGGCCAGAACAACTGTTGACTGACCTCAAATTAGGTTTGTGACTGAGTTCAGGTGCGTTTCAATTGTAGTTGCGTCATAAGACCAGCAGGAATCAATGACAAGAAGGATATGAATATAAAGCACATACTAAACATTAAGTGTGACTATTAGCGAGGCAAAACAAGTGAGTATAAATAAATCAAATAAAAAAAACATTCACCGCTTGCGTTCTTGCCACAAATGAGGTGCTGGTACGGCTGCAAGAGACCCCACAGCTCCGAATCGTTATTTATGGCCTGTTCCAGGGACTCCAGTGAAAACTTTGGCACTCCGTTCTCCTTCTCCACCAGCGCGCTCCTCTGCACACGGCTGAACAGCTCTCTGAACAGGCTCTCCATACAGGCGCACAGGTAGATCGCCGCGTGCTCGTGAATGCGCAGGGCCACCCGGCTATCCACCATCCACCTGAAGAACTTCCCAACGGAGAAGACGAGTCCGCATCTGGCATTTTTGCCCCGGCTGAACTTATCACCCGTGCTCATGTTGTAAAGCGACAGCGCGCTGAGCGCCGCAGTGATGCAGTTCACGGAGATGGTCCACGAGAGGACCATTTTGATGGCGCTCTGGATCTCGTGCTTCGTGCATCTGGCGTAACGCAGGCTCAGGCGCTGAGCCTCTCGGGCGATCCTCACCAGCGCGCGGCTGACCAGCGCGGAGAGCTTGGCTAGGATCTCCCGCGACGCGTTCCCCACGCACAGCTCCTCGTCTTTGCGCAGCGCGCCTTCCACCTCTCCAAGACTCCACGGCACGTCCTCCTCCAGCTCGGGCAGTTTAGCGCACTGGCCCGAACACTCCAGGATCTCCGTGTCTTCCGCCAGGACGGTGTTGACCGTGTCCAAACTGTTGTGTCTGCTGTGCATGGATTCAGTCAGATGCCAGCAGTTGCCCCCATGCGCGTACGAAAGATGCGTGTCCGAGCAACAGAGCGACACGCTGGACGACCTGAAGGAATCCGCTGCTCCACCATAACCGGAATCGAGCGTTAAATCCTCCAGCGTCCTCGCCGCTGTCTTACCCTTGCCTGCCATGGCTGCACCTCATAATGTTAGGCTTATGCCTGATATTTTAAAGAAAACCCAAAGCGCGTTCCCGTGGCGCGCCCTATCCTCGGAGCAGTATATAGGAATGTATTGCCACCTAATTTCACGAGCAAACACCAATCTGCAAGCTTGCGTAATAACAATTCGTTTAATGTTTTTGGTAAGTCACCAGAAAAAATGTATAGATCTCCACCGCGCGCCTCTGCTCCCAACTTCGCGTGCGTAATTCGAGAGCTCAAAACGCCTTCACCAACCACCACTGCATCATTCCCTGCGAAACCACTCATTTAGGGAGGAGCTATGCAAAGACACTCACAGGGGAGGGATTGTATATATAAATCACTTTTATGGAAGGAGGGAATATGCAGAAAGAGAATTCCTCATCAAATCAACGGGCTCCAAAACTACATGGGTGCTTTATATTTAGTGTCTTAAAATAATAGCGTCTTCAATAAAACTATTATATAGATTTTATTGGAAAATATTCATATATGTCCAAATATGCAGATAAATATATTTATTAACATGATCACACAAAGGGCACCCCATAATCGCTTCTAAACACTCTTCTTTCTTACCATCTCGACACCCTTCTCTTTAGCCTGAGGATGTTTACGCGATGATTCTGAAATGTGCAGATCAAAGCAATCTCTTGCACAGCTTCTGTACCTTTCATCTGTTTCAAACCATTTAAAATGTAACTCCAATTATTCCAGAATTATCAAAAAGTTCTGGAACGAAACAAGCACGGTATACGAGAATGGGTTTAAACACGTCTAAGCGTTGGGTGTTTAACTATGCAAGGGTTATGGCGTGAAAAAAAAAAAAAAAAAAAAAACTAATTGTTTTGCAGAGAGAAGCCTTGCAATCTGTCTCCTTGTAAAGTTCATTTTTAATACGCACAAAGAGAACGCCTTAGAGTTTGGTGCATTGGTGGAGAATTGTTGCGTATCTGGTGCCCTCTATAGGTGATATTGTGTAAATATCCTTTATTCTGTACCTCACTAGTTGTTCTAATCACATTATTGCTCTATTCTCACATAAAATATCAAACGTGTAAAAAAAAAAAGTAAATAACACCACTATAAGAAAATTACTGAATCACTAAATATCATGCAAAACATGATGGTGCAACATTCAGCAAGGCTTGTGAATATACCGAAATATGGCATCTATATTGACAACATTCAATCTTTGTATGTTTAATTTCAGTTAATCAATTCCACATACTTTAATTACCTTATATGCACCATGCATATGAATAAATCAGTGGGCAGGCTGGGATGCAGAGTTTGTCCTTCTTAATTGAGATATCTCCTTCACATGTTCTTCCATGACTGCGTGTTGCCTGGAAACACAAAGGCGACAATGTATATGGTTCTTATGTATAAATCACATAAGAATTCCATCTTCTGGATACACAGAAACCATTATGGTTATATCAGGATAAAAAGAACAAGTATGAATAAGAAATGTGTAATTAAGTCCAGATCTCCAGGTTCATTCCTCATCTGGAAGGTTTAATTTGGTTATACAAATACCCAGTATAATGTTATATGCTTGGCGATAAATTGCACAACTAACTTCACACATTTTTCAACATACCATTTCACTGGAATGGCAAAATTCATACATAAATAATGCTGCATAGAAAGAAAAACGAAGGTGCTCCACATTGAGATGTAGCCATTTAAATAAAATGGAAGCATTATTTTAGTGGGAATTTAAATAGATTAAATATACACTGAAAAAAAAAAAATAATATATATATATATATATATATATATATATATATATATATATATGCTTTATCTAATCAATAAAATTGTGGCAACATATTACAAGCAATATTATTAATTAAATTGTACAAATTAGAATTAATTAGAATGTTAATTTTATTAACTATTACTCAATTCTAATTTGTTCAATTTAATAAATAATATTGCTTGTAATCTGTTGCCACAATTTTATTGATTAGATAAAGCATATTCATTTTTACAGTGTATGACGTTTGGAATTTGGATATACTTAAAAAAAGAAAATTCTTTGCCAATTCAATTATCCAGTGAGGCAAATAGAATTATTAAATTTATTGTTCAAATGAGCTAAATAATTACATGCTTTTATGATAGTGTAACACATATTTAATAACATATTGAATTACAGACATGTAGACATGTAACATTAAATAATTCATAATGGGGTGATCTGATTTTTATGCTTCTCAGACATATGCTCTTCTATAAAGGACATCAAAGCTTATTCACTGATGAAGGTCTGAACTGAAAGAGGGTTGGAATATACACATATCAGGTATTTTCTTTACTGATGATCAACCCTCGATAACAAATCATGCTTTCTAAAATAGCTGTGCTTATAATGCTCACGCTTAGTCCTTGCCAAACCTGTAAGATATTTAGCATTTTTTTAAAACATGAGTGATCATAAATGGTTGCATTACATGCTCAAAAAGGCAAAATAACTGAAATTACAACAATTATCTTCAAAGGTGCACACATCCTTGGTTCACAATATAATGTGTTAAATGTGCAGAGTATGCTGGGAAAGCAAAGACCTTTCAGAGCCTGAATGTTTTATTTTTATTATTTTTATTTTTTTAAAGAAGGTTAGCTGTAAACAAACCAGGGACTATTAAAACGCATAACTCGACAAGTGCAATTTAGTTGTTCAAAATGTAAAATTATTCAAAGAGGCCATCTTACCCCACTACCCGGGTAAGTTGACCCACTACCTGGGGTAAAAAGCTGCCCTGGCTAAACTTTTACAGCACGTATAATTGACTTAATATCATTCAATATTTATAGATGTGTCATTAAATAAAATAGTTAATTTAGTATTTTACCAATGACAGAAAAAGCAGAATTCCAGTAAAAGAGATTCATCTGAAAGGTAAAATTATTCTGTGACTGACTTACATAGGCATATGAGTATTTATTTACATATTTAATTACCCATATTTTATTAGAAGATGTGTCATAACACTATGAATGCAAATTGAATGATTTCACTCAACTAACCAAGGTTTTAATGAAAGCAAAGATGTCTGAAATGTACATCTAATTGGTGGAAATACTGAATAACAACAGCATTAATTACAATAATTATTAAATGTAAAAATAATAACACTGGTAACAACATGCCACTTAGGGCCTTCTATGCCAATTCTTCTGAGGTCATATACCCAAGGGTCTAAATCTTTTTACTTCCAAATAAACACAAGAAATTTTACTCCACAAATCTAAAAACATTATTGTGTCCACAAATACCTCATCAACAAATAGACACAAAAAACTTTGATATTGAACATAATCGAATATCACTATTTTTCAGAAACACAAAATTGGATCAGTCAACCTCAAAACTATTTCGACTGACTAAATCCCACATATGTTGATATTCGGATGCAAGTCATAAATTAAAAACAGCATAGCAATTCATTAAAGGTTTTGTCATATATGGCTTAAAAATTATTCACATCATGCAGAGACCCAAGTACAATAACTGTATGCATGCAAAGGACTGAGCAGAAAATACATTTCTGCCAACACTTCTTTTACACTTCTTGCACAGCTCAACAGCGCCACGCGCTTCAGCAAAGAACAGCGCACGGACACGAGCTTGATCATGTCGCTTCTCATGTGCCTATCCGGGTACTGAAGCTCCAGCCAATCCGCTTCAAGTATTACACTTAACTGTCCTTATGGAGTGGAAATGTATAAATCAAGGCTTGCAGTGTTTAAATATAAGCAAACCGAGCAGAGTTTGCATAGACATGATTTGTAATAATTCTATGCATTTATTAATAGTTTTGATATAAACAATAACATTTTGACATTACTATTCCATGAATATTAACATAAACGATAAAGATTAATCTTCATTTACATTATGCGATGAATTATGCATTTTTATAAAGTATAACAGTGTAGTCATCACACCAAGATATCACCAAAGAAACGTGATTGAGGAGCAGCAACGTCATATTAGGGCTTGACAAACCAGAACGCGCTACTTCATGTGCGCAATCACTGAGGTGGAGCTTAGTCGACACAGACTGAATTGCATGGACGAAAGTGTGGAACCTTCTCCGTGGGAAAATATTTACAAGTTTACGTAACTTTGAAGGAAAACAAATCAAGACAAGGATACCTATTACGTGGCGTCATTTCATGCGGGATACTGCTTTATTTTACAGCCTGTAACGCGGTTACGAGGGTCTTGAGCCCATATTGATATTTACATAACTGTGCTGATTCGGGCTCACAGTAGGCTAACGTCACGTCGGACTCCGTTGACTTCGGCTGGAAGACCACGCGCATTGAGATTGAATATAACTCAAAGCTGAAGTTGCTCTACATGCGAGATATAAACATGTACATTATTTTTGTTTTTTTCGGATAATTCTGAAAAACAAGTTATACAACAGGGAAGCGTAATTTGCGTTGCGCCCTGGTCCTAAAGCCAGTCGTGTATCCGGCTGTTGCGCGGTTATCCAGCTCGTGTCCCAATGCTTCAACTGTGGTCGCGTTCCAAATCACTAGACATAATGATGGAAAGTGTTTTGTTAGAGCAAGGCTAATTATTCCCGGAGATATCCAGAATAATTTGTAGTTTTTCATTTATAACTTGGTGACTTTATTACAATATTTGTCGTTTTTTACGCATTTGAAAGGAGTTTCTTCTTTGGAGTGCAGTAGAGCAACGTGAAGGAGGTCTGATACGTATCACACCAGCACACTAAAAACGGTTAAAGGGACTTGAGTGGAGTAATGGTGGTAAATACGGTCCATTGGTTCAGGAAGGGCTTGCGGCTCCACGATAATCCATCACTAAGAGACTCCATCCAGGGAGCGCACAATGTCCGCTGTGTGTACATCCTTGACCCCTGGTTCGCCGGTTCGTCCAACGTCGGGATCAGCAGGTGGAGGTAATGGATCAAATATGCCAAATAATAAAATATAGGCCTATGCGCTTGGAAAGCATTGCAAGATCTTATTAAGAGTGCTGTGCTATAAAGGATGACACACTGACACTTTCCAAATTACTATTACATTATTGTATGATTGATCGATTCTGGTCTAAACTTTTCCATATTAATCCTATTCTACTTAGTCTATTCCTATTCTCTTAAAGTCTAATTTAGTTCTGGATCCAATCCATTTTAATAATCTATAGTTTATTACCAGTCTAAAAAGTATAGTAATAACAACATGCATGACTTATGGAATTTTAACAAAGGCATTTTTCCAGATTTATCAGATATCAATTAGTGGTTTTACAGACAAAAATGAGTGACTGATTGGAGTCAGAATGTATTACAGTATGTCTTATTATCAAAGGGAAACTAGGCTAGGCTATGTTTTGTAACTTTTTTGAGTCTTTGAGCACGAGTCATCAGGTAATATTAATAAAATCATTTTTCTTTTAAAGATGAAAGATTTTCACTATACATTTGTAGCATTTGCCTTAGTTCTGTTTGACGCAAGCAATATTACATAATACAGCCCCTTGCATCAGTTAACCACACCCATGCTTGCTATACTATAGAGTTGATCCATAAACAAAAGTTATGTTATTTACTCACCCTGATGTCGTTCCAAATGGTTTGACATTACACCGTTGAACACAAAAGGAGTTTTGAAGAATGTTATTAATGCTGTCTCTTCCTTGCAATGAACGTGGGTGAGAACTTGGGACTGCATGTAAACTGCAAGAAAAAGACAAAATAAAAATTGTCAGCACGTGAACTGATCTCCATTGTGTTGGGCTCAGAAATGGGTCAGTGTGTTATATTGAGTGATCGTAATGACTTCTACAATAATGCTAACGTAGTGACCTGTTATGGTATCAAAATAAGCTCTGATCAGACCCATCTAGTTTACATGAACTGGGGAAAATAAATGGGTGACATTTAAATTATATAAAATAATAAACTAATAAAAATATGCCTGTTTGGTTATTGCAAGTGTATTTGCTGCATTCTGGCTCTGTATAGTGTGATTTATGTATGTTGTTAAAATATTGATGGGAAAAATATACATATACACACATACTAAAATATGTTGTTCTGCACCTATATAACTGACTGCTACTGTAACGTGCACCACAAACTTGATATACTTCAATTTCACATTTGAACTTGATGCACTGTATAATCTCTGCAATCATTACAACAATACTGCAGCTAGTCATAACATGACACTGCGGTCAATCATAGGGCAGCGAGTCAGTGGCTTAGATGGGGATTTACACATTATCACTGACTGCAAGTAGAGGACACTGTTTCTGTGAGGACATGTGGAGCGGGCAGGATGGTACAACAGTATGGAAATAAAAGGACAGAAGTTTTTGGTACAGCATGAATCATTTGTAAACATTTATGTAGTAAGGTCCAAAACTGAGAGAGGTCAGGATTATGTTTAGTTATTTTATTCAACTAAAAACTGACAACTTTTTATACTTTTTAGCTGTTCATTACTTCATTTACATGACAATGGCATGTTTCGGGCCTGAAAATGCAACAGGTTTCAAGGCACAAGTTTTTGAAAACAATACAACTTATCGTAACTACAAAAACACAAATGTGTGGAATGTTACCGTTTTTACTATATTTTTGATTAAATAAATGCAGGTGAGCAAAAAAGACTTCTTTAAAAGATCTTACCGACCAAAAACACAAATTTCTACTAGGGCTGTGAAACGATTAATCGCGATTAATCGCATCCAAAATAAAAGTTTGTGTTTACATAATATATGTGTGTGTAGTGTGTATAATTATTTTGTATATATAAATACACACACATGCATGTTATATATTTAAGAAATATTTGCATGTATGTACTTTATATACATTTATACAAAATTAATATTATACATAAATATAAATATTTGATATTAACAACACATTTTTTGTCAAATATACACATGCTGCATATGTACGGAGGCGTATTGCATTCACTTGAAGAAAAAAAATCTACTCTGTTTTTCTGAATTAACGAGTTAATTTTTCATGAGAAAAAAAATTTGCTCTGTTTTTCTGAATTAATGAGTTAATTTTTCATGAGAAAAAATTTTTTGCTCTGTTTTTCTGAATTAACGAGTTAATTTTTCATGAGAAAAAATTTTTTTGCTCTGTTTTTCTGAATTAATGAGTTAATTTTTCATGAGAAAAAATTTTTTTGCTCTGTTTTTCTGAATTAATGAGTTAATTTTTCATGAGAAAAAAAGTTTTTGCTCTGTTTTTCTGAATTAATGAGTTAATTTTTCATGAGAAAAAAGTTTTTGCTCTGTTTTTCTGAATTAATGAGTTAATTTTTCATGAGAAAATTTATTTTTGCTGTTTTTCTTAACTCATTAATTCAGAAAAACAGAGCAAAAAAAAATTCCATTAAAAATTAACTCATTAATTCAGAAAAACAGAGCAAAAATTTTTTCTCATGAAAAATTAACTCATTAATTCAAAAAAACAGAGCAAAAAAAATTTTCTCATGAAAAATTAACTCGTTAATTCAGAAAAACAGAGCAAAAAAAATTCTCATGAAAAATTAACTCATTAATTCAGAAAAACAGAGCAAAAAAAATTTTTCTCATGAAAAATTAACTCGTTTATTCAGAAAAACAGAGCAAAAATTTTTTTTTCTCATGAAAAATTAACTCGTTAATTCAGAAAAACAGAGCAATTTTTTTTTCTCATGAAAAATTAACTCGTTAATTCAGAAAAACAGAACAGATTTTTTATTCTTCAAGTGAATGCAATACGCCTCCGTATAAGAGCTGCCTGATAAGTCTTTTTGGTTTTGTGTAAATTTACAACTAACATGATTTGGGTAGTCGATTCCAATGAATGTCTTAGTGATAAAGTATGGGAATATTATCTGGTCTGCTCCCAAAACTCGCCTCTCATAATTGCAGAAAATTTGCATAAGTTAATGATGCTGCTTACCCATGCAAACCTGCTGCCATGATTTTCGGGCGTCACCAGGGTATTTTTATGTGTTTACTAGGTTGTTTGTTTATGGTTTTTAGGAACAAAATAGATTTTGCAATAAAATATTACAAAACTGTCCTGTCAAGACACATTAAACTAGTGTCTGCTGCCTCTGATCTGCACTAAGACCCAGACAGGAATCCTTGAAATGCATATTACATAACATTCTTTTGTCTGACTGTGTCATTCCCACATCGTTTTAGAGAGATTCAATTTGAGATCGAATATTACTTGGCCAGGATTACTCAAGGTAGTCTGGGGGTTGAGAAGAGGTTAGCTTTGGAGGCTGGAGATTTCCCCTTACTCAGCATTTAAGGTTGAGATCTTTAATGTGTGAACCTGCAGACAATAGGATTTGGGTTTCTGGGTCAACAACACACTGCATCGTGGCCAAGTGCCCTTCAAATTGCTGCTGCTTGCTATTTGAAAAGATCCATTGGGTTTCCTGCACTACCTTTAACAGCACTACATCAAAAATTGTTCTGTACGATTCACGATCAAATTGCTCACATGGCGTGGTTCATAATGAGCCAATGGGCGAATCAGACTGAAATATTAAAGTCTTCATATCAATCATGGACTGAATCATTCAGAGACAACTCACTGTTTCACTGAATAAACATATTATCCAATTATTCAGTTTATCACAGTTGCCACTGTTACATTCTTTTATCTTTACATTCATCTAATTTGGCAGATTACTCGTCTAGATTGTTGATGGGATGAGAGATGAAATATTCCTCAAATAGTGCAACATTGTAGTCTTACACTGAAGGAGGGAATCAAAAAAATTCTTATGTGAGACTCATGTGGCCTATTTTTGACTTTGACTTGGCATAGTAACACATAAACACCACTCAGAACACATTAGCGCCCTTGTATCAATGCACCAGCAACCATCCACAGCTTTCTGATGGCAAATTTTACACATGACTGCACTGCTCATAGTAAGAACTTGGTGCTAGCAATGCCAAGGATGCATCATTTTAACGGTTGTTAAAGGGTCATTGGAGTGCATGATCAATTGATGCACAATGCAAGCTACATAAGGGCAGCAGTCTGTTTTAATGGCAGCCCTCTGCTTAATAAAAATCAGTTTCTTTCACTGTAAGCATGGGTCTTTGCAAGTAGTACTCATGTCAATGGTGTCAAGCTGACTCAGGCATTATGTATTATGTATTTTCCACAGCAAATAATATATATATATATATATATATACAGTATATATATATTGTCATAAATAAAAAATTAAAAAATGGGTGATGTTTCTAATGTGCTGTAGCTTCAGCAAGTAATGATCTCTAATCATATCCATTATTCTGTCAGTGGAGTTATTTTTTACCCTATCCTTGTTCAATGCCTTGCCTTCTTTGAAATGTTTTATAGTTGCACAGTGCAATAGCCCTGCAATAGTTATTTTAAGTAGACCTATCTTATTAGACTTAAATTATGTGCAGTGCATGATATTATTTGTCAGTATGTGGCTATAAATACATGTCATGTCTCTTGTTGCTCAGGTTTTTACTGCAGTGTTTGGAAGACTTGGATGCCAGCCTCCGCAAACTAAACTCACGACTCTTCGTTATCCGTGGCCAACCCACCGATGTCTTCCCCAGGCTGTTTAAGGTCCAGCTTTCAATTTGCAATTTCAGTTGACTGAATTTATTAACCAGGAAAATATTTCTGGATTGGATGGAATAGAATTTAGGCAATATATATATATATATATATATATATATATATATATATATATTATCCTTTAAATGTGACACTTTACATCTAATCTTCCATACGTTTTGTGACTTGGCTCTCTACCACTATTGTGTGCCGATGGATGAATCTTTTGTTATTGTAACATGTCCAGGAGTGGAATATTACTCGTCTGTCCTACGAGTACGACTCGGAGCCATTTGGAAAGGAGCGAGATGCAGCCATCAAGAAGTTGGCAAATGAGGCAGGCGTGGAGGTGATTGTTCGCATCTCTCACACGCTCTACGATCTGGACAAGTACGTACTTCTAAATTCATCCAACTTTGTCAGAACTTTTGCCTCATAATTACTTTCTTTGTATTAATTGACCCTACACCAACCTCCAAAAACTTGCACTTTGAAACCCATTTTCAAAAATTTGAGATTTCAGGCCCCCAAAACACTGTTGTCGTGTAAATGAACGGCCAAAATGTATAAACCATTTTCAGTTTTTAGTTGAAAACTGTAACGTAAAAGCCCCCTAATTGATTTTGGAGCAGTAAACTTAATGATATTCTCGAGATATAGCCCGTATACCTTCTCTGGCTGTCTTATATCAGCATTACAATTGCCTCTGCAACATTTTATCATATTTTTAGATAATGTTTTGTAAAATGATGTTTTTAACTACTCAAACGCACAGAATTACCATAGATTGACATTAGAAAAATTGAGGTCATTTTTAAGGCAGGGCTTAGCGAAAAAATCAACTGTAAAGACTTTTTTGTTGTCTTACTCACTGGTGGATTGTTGTCTCTCAGGATCATTGAGCTGAACGGAGGCCAGTCTCCGCTCACGTACAAGCGCTACCAGACCCTCATCAGCAGGATGGAGTCTGTGGAGATCCCGGCAGAGACCATCACAGCAGAAGTCATGGGGGCATGCACCACTCCTGTCTCGGATGACCACGATGAGAAGTTCGGGGTTCCTTCTTTGGAAGAACTTGGTCAGTCTGGAAAAAAAATAATAATTACAAACTGTCTTTAAGTTTAAACTAAAGGCTTTGATTTAAAAAGTGAAATTGTTAATGCTTTCCCTGAAACAGGCTTTGACACAGAGGGCCTGTCCTCAGCCGTGTGGCCTGGAGGAGAAACAGAGGCCCTCACTCGTCTAGAGAGGCACCTGGAGAGGAAGGTTAGAGACACTCCATAATCACACAACTGTAGGATTAATAATATTGGCAAAAAAAAAACAGATTATAGATGCACAATCCTTCTTTAATATATATACTTTATGACTTTAAATAAAAGCAATTAAGTCATAAAGTGAAATTTGAACACAAATATACATACACATATATACTGATCCCAAACCTTTGAGTGGTAGTGTATGTTTGCCATTTAAATAACTTGTTTAACAACATCACAGATAACTAAATGCTATGGTTGTAAGACAAACTAGCCCCTGGCCATCCTTGTTGAGTGCGGTCAATAAATTATTATTTCATTTAATTGTAAATACCTTTTTTATAGGCTTGGGTGGCCAACTTTGAGCGTCCAAGAATGAATGCCAATTCACTGCTAGCCAGTCCCACTGGCTTAAGTCCGTATTTAAGATTCGGCTGCCTCTCCTGTCGACTCTTCTACTTCAAACTCACAGACCTCTACAGAAAGGTCAGTAAATCATCATATGTTCAAATGATGTTTCTAATGTTAAACTGAATAATCACTTACGCTAATTACACTTTTTCCCTACAGGTCAAAAAGAACAGCTCACCTCCTCTGTCCCTTTATGGCCAATTACTGTGGCGCGAGTTCTTTTACACGGCCGCCACCAACAACCCACGCTTCGACAAGATGGAAGGCAACCCCATTTGTGTGCAGATCCCGTGGGACAAAAACCCAGAGGCTTTAGCCAAGTGGGCTGAGGGCAGGACGGGTTTCCCCTGGATCGATGCCATCATGACCCAGCTGAGGCAAGAGGGCTGGATCCACCATCTGGCCCGACACGCAGTCGCCTGTTTCCTCACCCGTGGAGACCTGTGGATCAGCTGGGAGGAGGGCATGAAAGTAAAAAGCGTTCATTATTGTGATCATTTTAGGTGTTTTACTAATATGACCGCACTCACATGCATCTGTCTTCACAGGTCTTTGAGGAGCTGCTGCTGGATGCAGACTGGAGTGTGAATGCAGGAAGCTGGATGTGGCTGTCCTGCAGCTCCTTCTTCCAGCAGTTCTTCCACTGCTACTGTCCCGTGAGCTTCGGCCGTCGACCCGACCCCAACGGAGACTACATACGGTGAGTTAGGACTCTACAGTGTAAACAAAGAACGATTTGTACGATTTGAACAAAATGTATTTTATTTTCATCCTAATTTCATTTAGTGAAAATGATATATGTTCGGCCTAAGCAAATTGACGACTTCACCCTTTATTCAAATAATATATATATTTTATTTATTTAAAGATTTTGTTTGCATATTGTGTAGTTGTGCTAGGAGTTTTGATAACACATGCCAAATTGCATTGATGTAATTTTTGGCAAGGGTGTCATACAAAGAAATTATGAACACATGCAAAAACAAAACATTTCCAGTCGGGCAATTAAACTGAAACACCTGGTTTTAGACCTCAATAATACATTTAATAGTATGGTGTAGTACTCCTGTTACGGCAAATACAGCATCAATTCGTCTTGAGAATGACACAAGTCCTTCACAGTCACTATGGGATATTGGTGTAAAACGTTTTCTGACTTTTACACCAAAATGGCTCAAAATATTTAGATCTGGTGAATGTGCAGGGCATGGGACACAGCACCCCCTTAGGGTACTATTGGTTACACATGGTCCTCCAGAATAGGTCAGTAGTCCTTGGCAGTGATGCGCCCATCAAGCACAGTAGGAAATTCCATGATATTGCAGCCCAGACCATCATTGATGCACCCCGTGCTTACTCTGACTATGGAACAGTCCAGGTGTTAAGCCTCTTTGGGACTTCTCAATCTCCACACTAACTACCATGGATGTGGGAAAGAGTAAAGGTGGATTCAGAGAACAATACATGTTTCACATTGTCCCCAGCCCAACATTTTCAATGTTGGCACCAATGAAACTGACATTTGGCTTTGTCACGAGTTACCAAATGTTTGGCTATAGCAGCCTGACTCTGTGGAGTTCCCTCCCGACGAACAGTTTTGGTGGAAACAGAAGAGTCAAGGTGCGCATTTAATTCTGTAGTGAGCTGGGCAGCTGTAGTTTTTTGGGGGTTTTTTGGGATACAATCCAGGTTAGTACCTGGACATCCCTTTCAGACATCTTTCTCATGCGTCGACAGTGGATGTCGTTCGTCCTACGTGGTGCTACAGTATGTCGACATTAACCTGGATACCACAGCTCTCGATACATCACAAAAACTTGCTGGCCTGGTCACAGATAACAGCCAGAAATTGTAATGTTATAATGTAATATATTACATTATATATGTATAAAATGTACTCCCCTTTTCTCTTGAAGGCGATATTTGCCAGTGTTGAGGGGTTTCCCAGCCAAGTATATCTACGACCCCTGGAATGCTCCTGAAAGCGTCCAGAAAGCAGCCAAATGTATGATTGGTGTACACTACCCCAAACCCATGGTGCATCACGCAGAGGCAAGCCGCCTCAACATAGAGCGTATGAAACAGATCTACCAGCAACTGTCCAGCTACCATGGCCTGGGTAAGACAGAAACTAAGGGAAATGAAAATGCCACACTAACCCATACCTCGCTCTCGCTATATTGCCCTATAGATTTCTGCCTCTTTTTTTGGTGTAACTTCTAAATACTTTTACGTACAAAAACATAATGTAAATGTGTTTAATCCTTCTGAACTCATAAGCTTCTGGATATCGAGGGCTGATTTAGGTTATTCATTTTTGAACGGATTTACGCGATTTTAATCTGAATTAACAGAAAATGAACAGAACCTGAAACAAGGTCATTTTTTGTGTCTGACTGATGCCTCGTTCCCCTACAGGACTGCTGGCAACAGTGCCGTCCAACGCTAATGGAAATGGTGAGAATTCCACAACCTTAATGGGATTCCAAACAGGAGATATGAACAAGGAAATCGCTGCATCCTCAGGTTTGCACTCAAGCTTTTTTATTTTTTATGCAACATATCTTAAGTAAAACTTGAATCATAACAAAGTGAAATGGCTTCCCAAACAAGAAAGAAATGAAGGACGGGACTTGAATTTGGCCATCAGTAATTGATTGTGTGGTTGTGGTTTGTTACTACTGCAATCTTGTATAAGTGGAGTAAGAAAGAAGAGAAGAGATGTCGCTGCAACTTTAAACAAAATTAAATATTATATATATATATATATACACATAGTGTAGAAACCACTACTAAATCTGATTCTTTTTTTTTTTAATCATCTCAGGCTATCAGATGCCACCCACCTCACAAGGTGAATGGCACGGCAGGATGGTTTACTCACAAGGAGACCACCAAACAACCAGCAGCATGTCACTGCAAGGTACAAGCACTATACCAACGAGATCAATATCTATATTTCTGTAATTATCAACGTCAATAAATCTCAGCAGCATTGTTATTTTTACAAATGCCAGACATGTCATTATAGTGTTTGTCTTGCAGGTTTTGCAAGCAACAGTAGTGGCACAATGTGCTACAGGCAAGACTTAAGTCCTGCTGGACAGCCAGGTAAAGACATTTAACAGGAGGCCAGTCTAATGTCATGCAGATGTTACAGTTAGCAGCATTATAATCTTTAAATCTCATTCTCAGGACGAGGGCTGCACAGCACCATCCTGACATCTGGAAAACGACACAGCGAAGAGTCTGGTCCTGCCACAGGCTCAAAAGTCCAACGTCAGAGTATTTCTTAAACATCAGGTCTGTCAATTATACACACACACACACATATATATATATATATATATATATATATATACATATATTTATTACAATTTTTAAAGTGTTTTGTAGTCAATTACTTGTATATGCCAAAATATTAAATTAAATGTCTTTTTTTTTTTTTTTTTTAGAAATGGTCAATGCACAGATGTCAGCACGACTTTGCAGAGGCCTGACTTATTTTTTTGGCACCTTTTTCGAGTTGTTATGTTTTGCATTTTTTATGGAAGAAACCAAAATCCCATTGACGGGAGCGATTCAAGGGGGTGCATGATTCTCTCTCTAAGCACATCAACACTTCAAAACTCACTGTACATTATCACAGGGACTTCACCCAAGAGGTCAACATCCTAACAACATTAGAATTATGTTGTGGCTCTGTAATCTCCACAGCAGCAACGTTCTGCCAATGTTACGTTCATGTTTGGACTCTCTGGGGCTAAATTTTTGTGTGTATATAAGGATTTGATGAATACTTACATACAAAATGTACATATTTAATATTGTATGTGCTTTCTCTTTTTCATGTAGTCATAGACCCATTGATATATTTTTGATATTAAGAATTATTGTGGATCAATTTTACTCTGTTCTTTATGAAAACATAAAATTGAACCTTTCAAAGCATTTGTAGACTCTCCATGCAGTACATTACTTAACCTCTCATCGGGTTGTTTGCTTGCACTATGTTTTTTGAACTCTACTTTTGTTTGTCTCAGCTACAGCCGTTTGTGATCTTTTCAGACTGACATCTGTCTCCACCTTCTCAGTCCCTGTTTACTTTCTATTTGAGTGTCTCTCCATTGCTGTAAAGTAAACTATTCGAAAATATAATTCACCACAGTGTTTCTCATCCTCTCACTTTGTGCTTGTTTAATAAAGTGTAAATGTACTTTGTCTCGCTCATTTACTTACAGGATGCTGTTCTGTCTCTCATTTTACTGTAATGCTGATTCCCTTGCACTTTATAGTTGATGACCTATTACATAAACAAATAAATTAATTTTTACTAATTACCATTAACTATGAACTTGCTCACTAAGGTCAACCACAAATTGTCTAAAACATAGATCACTGGCCCAAAATATTTGTTTAATATTAAATATATTCATATATTCAACTTAAAACCAACCAACCAACTTGGGTTTGTTTATCTTTCTTTCAAACAAATGAAATTCGTCTAATTTTTAGGATGGAGTGAGTGTCCAATAAATTCCTTTTATTTCATAGAGTCCCTAAACGCCTTGGGAGATTATAATCACGGATTTAGTGCTTAAAACTTTACAATAAACTTTACAACATTGTTTGCTTACCTTGCTACAGAAGGACAGACGAAACGCGCGACAGTTTGTAATCTTTTAGAACTCTAGTCATTTTCACTGTATCCCAGGACCAAAACAAACAACTAAACGTGTAAATAAACTTGATAAATATTTGTATTTGCTAAAAATCAACATAAGCAGTGAGTGATTTAAAACAAAAGCTTGGCCACGCCTCCACGTTTGCGTACGACGTGACGTATCATTAGCAACATCAATGCAGATTTGTTTCTGAATTAACCTGTTTTACACACTCTATATCATATGCCATTAACATGTGCATGAATTAAATCATACAGCTGAACGGTCGAGACTCTTACACCTCTGTCTAGTTATGAAATGAATGTTGCGAAAGGGACAACAAACAGGACATGTCACCGCATGTCACCGCTTAATATATAAACATAAGAACTGACATAAAGAAGAATCACCCGAAAGTGTCATGAAATGAAACTGTCTCATTAAAAGAAAGAAGAGGTAAAAATCTGTTTGTCACAGGAAATAAATGTTGTGTATGTCCACAAGGTTGCGCTGTCTCTCTTCATGTGATCTGCTCGCATTCACAATCTGAGTACAAATATTCTGCTGTAGGCTGGTAAACTTTAAACATTATGGGAAACTATCCATATATTTTATACTTAAGTTTGACTACACCTTAATTCCATCTAGTAAGTTTCACTTTGTATCATTTTATTCAAGCTAGCAATGAAAAGCTTAATTTATTTACATCAATCATCAATCGTCAATAATTGGATATCAGTTTGCAACTTGATATGACAAAGTACTAAATTTCTAACAAAACGACGCTTTGCCAAAAACATTTTCCTTCGAGCCGGATTCGAACCAGCGACCTAAGGATGACAGCATTAACCCTCTACAGTCCTCCGCTCTACCAACTGAGCTATCGAAGGGATACGTCATCAAAAATCGACAGAAAATATAAACTAAAATGTATAAATTCAATATCTTTTTTTTAGATGTTATGTTCTAGATACAGCCTTAAAAAGAACAAATAATCAGCAGAGAAGAATTACTATATTTCCTATATTTCCCTTTCGAGGTGAATTTTCTGTAGGCTGTAGGATAGCGTTATAACAAAGCTAGGCTAAAAGACGAAACAAATTTTACTCTCCAAGAGTAACGTTATGCACAAAGTGAAGTGGCAAGAGAAAGTATACAAAGCACGTGGAAGTTAGCCTGACGATGTCTATGGCGATAACTATTGCGCAGAAATAGTGAGGAATTGTTTAATTTTAATGCATGTAGAATCTTATCAATATATTGAATTTTTTTTTTTTTTTTTTTTACTGCAGAGTATATACTGCTATTCGGCTATTTGGGGATCTTGTAATCTTCGCAAACACATGGGCCCCTATCAGCTGTCCCTTGCTGTGTGTGTCTGACCAATGAGGAATCTGATTTAAATAAGACTTCCACCTGTCACTTACAATTTCACAAATAGCATACTGGCAGACTGCAGGTTGACAGAATCACTCAATACTAGGGTACAGTAAGGTCATGAAGACTATTTTTATATTCAAACAAGGGAAGAAGATGGAGATAATTGCCCTTCATTCTCGAGGTATCACTCATCCTGTCTATTATTGAGGGAATTTGGAGGATGCATTATATCTGTCAAGGATATAAGAGTGGCCCATTAGGCTACTTTATAAGTGCACAATGCTGTAACAGAAAAACCAACATTAATAAGAGGTGGCATGGGAAAATTAGACCAATGGAGAACCATAAATTCCTTCACGATCCAAAAACAAACCATCTCAATAAGTGGCTTTGAGATCCTTTTTTCTCTGTACACACTATGACAGACTCTTTCCAGAAATCTTAGAAATTTCTCAGAATAATCACAATGCATTTGAAGTGCAATCAATGCTTTTAAAGGCTAACTGAAAAATATGCTCTTATGCAGTTAACATTTTCAAAGTGATGTTTTTATTTGTTTATTTCAAAATGATATTGCATCCGTAGAAACATATTGGAAACACAGTAAGATTGTGAAATATTATTGCAATTTAAAATAACTATTTTTCTATTTGAATGTTTTTATTTTATTTTTTTAATGTAATTTATTCCTGGCAAAGCTGAATTTTCAGTCTTCAGTGTCATCATTCTATGCTGATTCAATGCTCAAGTTCCTTTCGAAAACAGTTGTACTTAATATTTTTGTGGAAACCATAAAACATCTTTTGAAACTGTATTCTTTGATAATTTCAAAAGAACATAATTTAATTATTTTTTTTAAAAAAGAACAATAACTTATGTCACTTAATTGAATATATATATAAGTTTTTTTCCCCACACATCAAATAGAAAACTGGCAGATGTGGTTCCATAGGTTTCCAACGGCATGCAGAGAGAGCCAACTGAAATGTTAATACACAAATAGTTGTGCAGAAGCCACTGAACACTTGTCTGCCTGTGTCTGTTATCTCTCTGTCTACCATTATCCAGGTCACATTGTCTCAGGGGTGGGGGACAAAATTCCTTGTATCATTTCATAATTTTCAAACAGAAATTTAATTAATGAGAGTTCCATGAACCTAAAAATGAATAAATTATTAATTATACACAAAGCAACAGATTGTCTAGACAACTTAGACAATTAAATGAATGCCTGAATATTGGTGCCCAGTTAATCAATTCAAACATGGTGTGAAACAAGATCCCTACCAATGCACAAGTGTGCGTGTGCATCTGTTTTAAGTCTGAAATAGACTCCTCTTCACAACACAAAGATTTTAGGGTAGGTTAGAGGTTAGAGGTCAGGGTCTGGGTATTGGACAAGACAAGGTCCTCTAAAGTAGAAAATAGATCCAACGTGCATCTGTTCAAAAAGCTTATCCAAGAGCCATTCAGCAAACGTCACATGGGGAGGGACCCTATAAAACCACAACGGATCCACGGAGAACATCTCAGTCCCTTTAGGATCTTGACCACCAGCCGTACATTCTTCCTCAGTGGCCCCCTCTTCCCAAAACACCCAAAAGAAGCACCATGTGCGACTGCATGCATGGGTTTGTGGAGGAGTTTGAGGAGGAACAGGAGGAGGTAGAGGAAGAAGAAGAGGAGGCTGAGGAAGAGAATACGGAGGAAGAAGAAACCGATGAGAAAGAACAAGAGGAAGAAGATGAACAAGAGGCAGAAGAGGATTTAAAACCCAAGCCCAAAATGTATATTCCCAACATTATGGCACCAAAACTGCCTGATGGAGAGAAGCTGGACTTCGATGACCTCCACCGGAAGCGTGCGGAGAAGGACTTCAATGAATTGCAGAGTCTCATTGAGCTGCACTTCTCCACCAGGCAGAAGGAGGAGGATGAGCTCATAGCTTTGAAGAGCCGTATCGAGCGGCGTCGGGCCGATCGTGCCGAACAGCAGCGCATCAGATCCGAGCGCGATCGCGAGAGACAGGCACGCATTGCGGAGGAAAGGGCACGGCGTGAGGAAGAGGCCGCCAAATTGCGAGCTGAGGAGGAAGCCAGGAAAAAGAAGATCCTTTCTAACAAGGGCTTCGGTGGCTACCTGCAGAAGGTAGATCAGAAGAAGGGAAAGAAGATGACGGAACGTGAGAAGAAGACCAAATGTCTGCTGGAGCGTCGCAAACCCCTCAACATTGATCACCTCAACCAGGAAAAGCTGGGAGAGAAAGCCCTTGACCTTTGGAAGTGGCTCAGTCAACTCCACGCTGAGAAGTTTGACCTGACAGAGAAGCTGAAGAGACAGAAGTACGACATCAAAGTTCTGCGGAACCGTGTTAGTGACCATCAAAGGGGAGCTAAGATGACCAAGACCACCAGGAAGTCCAGGAAATAAATGACACATGCAATGACACACAGAACAGAGGAATCCCAGTTTCAAGTCTCATACTGAACTTTCCGGAACATCATTTATATTCTTAATTTCTTTTGATTAATAATTCTTTATTTAGCATTGTATGATACATGTAATGGGTTTTACTGGGTTTAATGTTTTGTTTCATGTAATCTGAAGTCTTGATCTTATGCTAAAAGTTTAATGATTGATTTTGTTTTGCATTTCTGACTTTTGCTCATTAACCCAAGTGTTAACACGCTTCTCAAATTAAAGCAGTGATTTCGCTTGGAAAAGATGCATCATCTTAATGTCATCACTAAGATCACTCTTCTACAATTGTTAATTGACAATATCAAAAGGCTCTAACAAGAAATCATTTTAAATGTTGTATTAAGTGCTGGAATACAACATATTAATAAACAAAAACATCAAGATGTTATATATATATGGAAAATGTCTTTATTTTAACAACCAAAAGGCACACATATATGACTGTACCAGCAGTAAAGGTTTTGGCACATACTTTAAAGTATCTATTTCTACAAAATAAGCTACATAACTTTTTAGCAGATTTATTTGTATGCTATGCAGTTCCAGATAAGAAACAAAAAGGGAAAACGACATTATTCTTCTATAAAGGCCCGTGTTCATTTTCCACGTTCGTCTAGTGCACAGTCCCATTGACAGTTTAAGATTAATAAAATATACATAAGAGTTTGATTTATAATGTGCAACTTTCTTGCTCAATAAAAAAAAATAATAATAAATGTAAAAAAAAAAAAAGATTTCTAAAAGCTTGTAGCAGTTAGATTTGGTCTTTGATTATCAATGATTATAGCTCAGCTGTCTATAGGCTAAACACATTTCTAAGCAATTTATGGTTAATCCAACTATAAGAGCCTGAGTGTAATTATGACAAGTTTAAGTGTTGAATGACAACTGTCATTATGCAGAACTCTAATAGTGGTACAAAAAAATACCTATGACATAACTAGTTCAAGATTAAAGATTTAAGGATCACAAACTGAATTTGGATTATAAAGCCCCCTTTTTCCTGGTTAGCCTTTTGTTAGCCTTTCCTAGTATCGCTTTTTTCCATACCAGGTATGACCTTTCAGTGAGACCTAGAGATCCCGGTTGTTGCTGCTGATCATTTTGGGGTATGATGTCCCAATGGAGTTCCCAAATCTGTACACCACAATCTCCAGCAGGTACTCATCCACTTTAACCTTAACATTGGTCACACGCTCATCAGACAGAAGGAAGACGATGGTAAACAGAGCCACCTCAAACTCTGGGCTGACGCCTATGAAACAGCTGCCCACTGGCTTGACTAGACCATTCCAGCTGAACTGCAAGTTTAAGACGTGATCGTCCTCATCTGGCTGAGAGATTGAACCAAAGTGCAAATTTAAATGTTGAAAGTAATGCACACGAAATTATATTAACATGATTATACAAGAGTCTCCTTGTCAAATCATTATTAAATGATGAAATACCGTGTCCTTGTTATTCCTGGCCTTGTATCCTTTGTAGTCCACATGATTGTGTTGCTCCTGATGGTAAAACTGGACCCAGTTATGGAGGCCCATGATCTCTTTGCCATGCTTGGTTTCACCAACAAACACATGCTCAAATCCACAGGAATCTTCACTGCATGATAGATGAGAGGGAGATGGGCAGGTAAACATAAAATTCTCCATGTATGAAATTCTGTGCTTACAAACTACACACGTTAGTAGCATATAAGCCTCAAGCAATATGATGGTAAGCGATTGTTTCAAACTAAAAGTCATTAGTATGTCAGTTACTCATCTAACAAACCCAATTCAGGTCATATGTCTGAAACACACTAATCAAATTAGGTTTTCAACTCACCCTCCACTTTTGTCTCTGTGATAGAGCTTGAACCAAATATCATAGAGTTGCCTCTTAAACTGAGCCGGATCCGACTGGGCTCGACCCTTGCGTACTAAATACCTGTGGGCACACTGCAAAGACAAAATCAGAACTGGACTATATTATAATATTTTCTTTCACTTGTAGGGTAATGTTTGCATGATGTCTTTGCACTTTGCGTATAGGTTAATTCCTTAAACATAATATCTCTGTACTACATTAGCACAGTTGACTCACATGCTCATATTTACTCTCCACTTTCCATCCACTACATTAAACCATTAATTTTCCATTATTTTAAACCATTATTTTTGTATCAATAGTTTTTGAAAGGCTAGACACAGTTCATTAAAAACCAATAAATATTTCATTATTTTAAAATAAATTAAATTACTTTCACTTTGGTCAGGAATGATCGCTTTCAATCAGCTAACAGTCAATAGTACACATACTGCACATTCTTTAAGTTGCTCAATTTCAGCATGATGTAAAACAAATACTAAAAAGCAAGGCAAAACGAGACCATTGAGTAACGTAATAAGGTACCTTCATTATCTCGGTCTTCAGAATGGCATCCAGGAAAAGATTGTTCTCCTTGAGCTCCTCTTTTGACACCTGCTCAGCCACTCCTGTAGACATCTCATAATTGTCCAGCAGATATATGAAGTCTGAGAAGATACAGAGTAGATTAAACAGCTGTCTAAACTGCCATGCATTGCATTCTATCTGTCAATTTAATGAAAACTAGTGTATTTATTAGATTTATGTAAAAGGAAACAAGTTAGTAGAGATAGGCCATGGTTTCTTACAGGCATAGGTATCAATACTTTTGAGCTTGTTTTCATTGACATATGAGAAGAGAGGAGCTCTTGCGCTGTCCCTGGCACTGTTACTGCCCTCAGATACAAATCCAGCCTTCCCCTGTGTGAAAACAAATCCACTATAATGACTGATTGATTCTCCTTAAATCAGACAAAAGAGTGTTTTAAAGTCACCGGCTATGATGTGCATGGAATCTAACATTCCTTATGTCTTTACTTAAATGCACATATATTATATATTAATTTATTTATATATTTTTTTTTCTCATAAACCTGTCTCCTTCCCCAACCACCTACTTGTAGGTTGATCTTATAGTCTTTTCCAGGTTTCATGCGGTTCACATCCAACTTCCACAGTTCGTTCAGCACATCTGACAGCTCCTGATTGATGCCTTGACTGCTGTAAAGATATATATATATATATATATATATATATATGACATTGAAAGTTTACAATGAGTCAAGTCTGGCTGTATTGCCTAGTGAATAAAGCAGTTATAATAATAATTGTAGTAACTATGGTAATTGGGATTATGGCTACTGTGGCCATTTTGGGGGTTATGTTAGTTCTTCTATCTCGAACTACCGACATGAGTCAATGATGTCCAAAGGTTATCTAAGATGATAGAATGAAATCTTTAAAAACAAGTAACATTATTAGAAATGTAATCTTTGTATTTGTGTTGGTTTCATATTTTTAAAATGATAATAATAATAAAACACAATTAAATCAATCAATGTATGATAGATAGTATGTAGTAAGCAAATCATGTAATAAAATGTGGTTGTTGTTGTTGTTAATTGTCACTCTCATTACTAATAACCGAACTGTGTGAAAGTTACAACAGCATCTGGAAAACGTAATAGAGGCTGTTCGTAAATAGCATTACCCCCACTTCAAACAAAGCTCGAAGACTCAACACGCTAATAATATCGAAAAATGTGATCTCTCAAATATTTATAGACATGAAGTTGAGTATTTTAACACGCACCGGATGTTATGCCTGTTTTTACGCGTGAAAAATATGTTCAAAAACAGCATCTTCACCCAACACAAAAACATCACAAGCAACTTTAACGTTTAACGTTCGTTAAGTAAAAGCATATGGTTTTAAAGTGATATTAAGAACCATCAACACAACTTTGAATTGAGTAACGTTAAAGTTAAGCACAAAACGGAAAGACCGTTATACTTCTGTTGCCATTTATTTACTCACCCTTTGGCCATATTCGCAGGTTCAAACGAGTTCTTCTGATGATGCAAAGAAACGTTAGTCAGCCAAGCGACGAAAAGCTGTTTTTGATGGGTGTGTTACTTTGGTTAGCTCACGCGATGTCAATTTGATCGATCGACCAATCTGACCAATGAGAGTGGCGAACGGTAACGCCTCTACAGTGTTGGAAAGTGTTATTAACCAATAGTAGAGTGGAAGAGAGGAAGCGAAACTGACTGAGATTCAGGAAGGGTGTGTACTGTGTGGTAACACAGGTAAGCTGAGTCAGGCTATACTGTCTGCGCGTATAAACCTTCTCTGATCCAAATCTAATATACGAAATCTCAGCCTTTTTGTAATGTTTGCTATTTGCAGTCACAAGAAGTGCATAATTTATAATATTTCTATATCCATACACTATACATAAAAGTGCTTTATGTGCTTTATAAGGTGCTGTGGGCTACTTCCCCAAATTTCAGTTCGTTTCCATAAAATAAAAATGAAAATAACAAATTCAACCTTACCTTTAATTTGGAATTTCCATAGTTCCAGATCTGAGTCACAGTGAATTAATCTACAAACATGGCCTGTTTCCAATGAATTTTATCTGGTTGTATTTTTGCACCAGAATGAATGCATATTGAAATAACAATAGATTGAACCGAAATATTATTATTGATTCATAATTCATGCTATGTATTATATTGTTCACACTACAGCTCTAGGATTTTAGTTTATGTAACCAATTACATGTCACTATTGTTTAGAGATTAAATTCTGATATTTTAGCTATTTAGTATGTTGTAATGCTTGTGTTCATGTTTCCTCTACAGAATACGGGATGTGTTTGGAGGGCCAGTCATCAGTAGCAGACCCTTACCATCCCTAAATGTGTGTTGCGCCACTGTGGCTTTCACACTGAGAGTTGGTGGCAGTGCTCTGAGGTTTACTATTTATAATACTTCAAGATTTAAACACAACACACCACTTTTCAGAAATATAAAACTGTATACTAATGGATTAATGAATGCAGTATACCTGCAGAATACTGATACCTTGTTCATTTTGACCTTTTTTTTTAATTCCCGACAGAGATTAAACATTCCACACTCGTCTGAAAGAGATGGAGATATGCAGGATTCCAGTCACAAATCCTGAAAAGTTGAGAACACATATCATGTTTTACTTCTAAATAGAGCAGTGTAGCACTATATTCAGGTTTTGAGAAGAAAATATCCAGATTTATATATGAAATATTTGCTAAGGTTCATCATACATGAACCATGAATATATCAGACTCTAAATTACATAGAAAATCTGGAAAATGATAATTAACTTTCCTTGAAATTTAATTTAGACTTGCATTTACTTACCCATGGATGTTGAAGCAAGCATTTAGTTTTCAATAGCTTCCAAAATACAAAAACTAGTCTTTTTCATCTTTAGATTAAACAAAAAGACAGATTATGTGTAATTCAAGCTATGAGATCGTCTGTTTTGTAACCTAACCTACATAAAGTGACAAAGCATCTGGGCCATGTAAGGAAAGAGTGGGCAGGACTAATGAAAGGCAACTCCTCATGAACTTTCCAAAAGCGCTTTTACAGAAAATATTTCTTAAAAGTCAGATAACACATTGTTAGCCAAAAAAGCTAGTATATGGGCGAATACATTGTCAAGATCGGTGTTAAATGTGACGGCTTGTAAAAGCAAGCACTGCTTCACACTGAATTTCAAATGAAATGAAAATAAACGCACTAAAGCATTACAGTTTTCATGCACTTCTTTAATATATCAGTTTTCATATTCACAACAAATACATTAAGCTCTTTTTCCTTTTATATAATACAGTCTTAAATATTTTTACACAGAAATATTTTCTCAGAATTTCATCTATCAAAATGTCTTAACCGTTGTCATTTCTTAAGTTGAAACATTTGAAGTCATTTCATTGTTTAGTTTTTTTTTTATCTCCATGCCTCCTAGCAAACGGACAGTACTTCCTTTATACAGCTATTTACAGATGAAAAGAGTCTCCCAAACTTTTGTATGATAGTTTTCACTTGAATGAACTTGCACTGGGGTGGGGGTTTAAAGTGCAGGCAAGGCAACATAAAGGAATGTGATATGGACGTGTTTGGTTAAGGCTTTAAAAAGCAAATAAAATATTTTTTGGGGGTAGTGAAAGACTAATGGTTTTGGACTGTAATCAAGTACGTCCCCAAGTATTCCAGAATAAAGAAGGATCAGTCCTTCTTAAGTCAGACTTCTTCAGTAACATTCCCATAGAAAATAAATACAGCACTCTTAAAATACACCTCTACTACCTCCATACGCAACCCATGATAAGTTTGCCAGCTTAATCTGAGAACAAGTCCATTTAAACGTCTTGTCAAGGAACTATACATGTGAAAACAGTGACGAATGTCACAAACAAAAGGATTCACGGAGCTCCTCTTTCCTTAATGGCAAGTTTAAGTGACTGAAACAATTCACAGAGCATCATCCTTATAAAAATAAAAAGAGACTCAAAATAAATAAATCAATCCATCTCAACAGAAGCAAGAAGATGGAGCGCGTGTCCTCGCTTTTGCAACGGAGCACGAGTGGTGAACCAAGCGCAGAGCCTCAGTTATATGTGCAACATCAAGCATTTTGTGGAGCCGAAAGCAAAAGTTTCGTACAAGAAAAAAAAAAAAAAAGGAGGTGGAGCCACTTTTTTTCAACACGAAGAGGCCGAAATAATGAAAAGCATTCCTAGGAGGGCACTTCCACCGTCCACAGTGTCTAGGCGAACTTCAGGGCTACACAGTGCTAGTGTCACACTACAGCCCAAAGCTATGCTAGAGGGTTGACGCAAATGTCTTTGGACCAACGTGAAACGAAGAGCCGCCGCTTTGTCGCACTTTGCGAGCAGGTACAGAGGAAGCCAGTTTGAATCATAGGGTGAATAGATTTGGTCGAAGATCCAGATAACCGTTCTCTGTCAATGGCGAAGGTGGACACAGATGACATTAGAAGGTTGGTTTAAGCTTTGGTTTTTAGTGTCCTATGGCCCTGCCTGCTTTTGAAATCAATTTTCATTAATTTTGCAATCCGGTAACCATGCTTTAACCTCTTCATATGACAAAATATAATAAGTCTTTAAAAAGGCAAAATTGCGTATCTGCATCAGTCATTTATACAAAGTGCACAGACACACTGCTTAATGTCCATTTCAGCAAATCACAGAATGGGTGAGAGAAAATAAATGTATATGTATATATGTATATATATATACACACATACATATACACACCTCTTCCAGAGTTTGAAACAACACCGAACAAAAAGTAATAAAATTAAAGCAATATAAATTAATGTAACTTTGCAGGCCTGCCTGTCTATAACACAAGAAAAACTATATGAAAAACAACAACAACAACAACAACAACAACAAAAACTATGACCTGTGAACAAACATTTTGGAATGAATCCAGAGGTGCAAGGTCCAAAGAGTCACATGACTTGTGGACAAATGAAAAAAATCCATTATTAACCACAATGGCCTCAAAGGAATGGCTTCTAATAACAACAGTTAAGCATAAATTTGTAGTGAAAAGTACAGAAATACATCCGAAATACGCCCACATCTGAAACAAGGCTTCGTGTTTGCTTTATACAGTGGGTTTTTTTCTACAAGAAACTTCAAATATGATCTTTGACTTATTCAGAAACATGACGTCAGCTACTAGAATGTGGCGAAACAAAATAAAACGAAATAATCACATTCTCCAGAAGCACAGAAACAGCTTTGATTTTGCCCACCTCGGAAATGTCTGATGGAATTTGTGCCGAACAAAAGAGTCTAAAAACGTCTTTGCGAGGGGCATTCATGGGGATGCAAACTAAAAGATCCTAGAATTTGCCTTGACAAAAAATTAAAAGCAAAGAATATATTTATAAAAAAAAGAGGTCTTTCAATGGTAGCTTCATTTACCCCAGCCCACAAACCTGCCTGTAACAAAAAATAATAATAATACTGGGTCTGTTTATCTACAACTTACGACCCTGTAGAATTTTTTATTTATTATTAGCAACTCCAGCCACAAGCAACGTTAACGTAACAAACTCGTTGCAAGAGAAAGAAACGTTTCTAAATATCATTCAAATTATCTTGTGATATCCAGCACCTCTCCACAACGGCAACTTGACGTCCTTGCTCTTATGCCAATTTTTCCATCATTCCACGCCACAAGTCCATAATATGGACCCTGTTTTCTGATTGGCCAATCCTGTGTGTTCTTCGCCTCCAGGGGCGGAGTGAAGGCGGGGCTTGTGCTCCAATATAATTCATCCCAACCCCATTCATCCTTCTTGGGGAAAAGATTTGTATCCCCCTTCACAATCTATGCCTTTTTTTCCTTCAGTGACCAGGCATCGGTGTCCTCACATCAGTCGTTTTTTGTTGTACGCTGCATTATCGAGTTGTCCTGTGTGATGTTTTATGACATTTTTGTAAATTCAGCAATGACACCCTGCAGAGATCTTTTTTTATTTTAAAGCAATTCCATTGAGGCTGTAGCTCTTCGGGTAAAGAGGAAGAAAAACAGCACATTCTTTGAAAACTAGTCCTTTTCTGAGTTATGGATGAACCCACCGTAGGAACACAAGACGTCGTAAAAACTGACAAGGGATGGAGTTGTAGGATTTGCAGCACTACTTAAACGCTGAGAATTCACCTAAAAGGGAACACAAATGACAGATTCGTATCAGTTTTCATACTAATTAATGCAATAGAAGTCTAAAAGTACAACAATGTTTGTCTATTTGTACTTGCCATAGCCACCAGCCTGAATGGGTGTCTTGGGGGAAGCGCAGGCGTACAGGCTGAAGTCTTCTGTCTGGAAGCCAGCGCGGTTAAGGGACGGTTCAGAAGCGCTGCGGTGGATCTTGGGCAGAGAACGTGCCAATAACTCAATGGAGGCCAGGATCTGCAATAAATAGATGATATGAAGAGTTCAGATGCAAAAGCCTCTAAATGCCATTTGAAATTTTTTTCTTTAATGATGATTTTTATCAAACTTGTATATTTAAGTTCAGTAATTTCACTTAAATAACAATTAATAGGTAATTATCATTGCCATTTAAGTGAAATCACTGAACTTAAATATACAAGCTTGACAAAAATGATCATTAAAGAAGAAATTTTCAAATGGCACTTAGAGGCTTTTGCATCTGAACTCTTCATATATACATATAGGACAAAATAGTTATATTATTAAATAACATATTATATTTAGTATTTTAATTATTTGGATCTGCAATAAATAGATGATATATACTAGTGCTGTCAAACGATTAAAATATTTAATTGCGATTAATCGCATTAATGTCATAGTTGACTCGCGATTAATCGCACATTTTTATCTATTCTAAATGTCTCTTGATTTCTTTTTCTCACATTATTTGTTCTCATTTTAATGCTCTAATCAACATGGAAAAGTGGATCGGCTTGCTTTGTTCAAATGTTTTTTTATTGAAAACAACATTGGCATATACCGTGTTCAAATTCACACTAAAATTCTCACTTGGAGCAAATAATCTCTCACACAATGTAACACTGTCCATCAATAAAAGGGTGAAAGAAATACTGACGAGGGGGCGGAGAATTTGCATCAGTTGTGTGTGTGCACTTGGCCATCATCAAGTGGTGTTTCAGACTATATATACTGTGTGTGTGTGTGTGTGTGAGCATGTATACACACACACACCATAAACTATATTGACTGATTAAAAAAATTCCAAATATATTAAATTCAAAGCTGCAAATATATTCTGTTACATTCTGTTAAATGACACTCCGATGCCCTCTTATGGCAACATACTTCGACATGCCCTTGACAGATGTTTCACAACATTACCTGAGGGAAAAGAGGTCTCTCCTCTCGCTTTTTCTTCAAACAATCTGCCATAAGTCTCTTCATGGCCTTTGGGCAATTACTGCGCACTTTGCTCAGGTCAGGGGAAAGGTAACCTCGGCCAACCATAAAGATAATCTGATAGGAGAGATATGCTCATTACATTTTCCAAAATTCAGATATTAGTAGCAATCCTTCAGAGTACTTGATTCGTGTCATAGACATCCTACTAATAGTACATTACACATATAGTACATTAACATTAGAAATTGATAAGGCATAAGTACTAATTATGCATGATTATGTAACTAATCAATTTAGACAAAAATTTGGGGGAAAAGTAAAAAAAAAAGTGCATTGATAAAAAAGTTCACCTGGTCTCTGTTGTTGATGTTGGAATAAGGCAGAGCCCCTGACATGAGCTCATAGAGCACAATGCCGAACGCGTAGACATCCGACTGGAAACTGTATGGGTTTTTATCCTGCAGTCTGATCACCTCTGGAGCCTGAAGAAGACCAATGAGTCAGTCCAGATGCAAAATACTCGTATCATAGCTAGTACAAGTGCCTTGACTCACCATCCACAAGATAGAGCCAGATAGCTGCTCAAACTGGTGTGAGCCACTCCAACGGGACTTCACCGTAGCCAGACCGAAATCACCAATCTTTACCGTTAGATCCTCATGCAAAAAGATATCTAGGGAGGTGGTGTTAAGGCTAATATAGAAGCGCATGTACACACACATAGTCTTGGACATCACTGTAAAGTTGAAGTACACAAACACAGGTCCCCTTTCATAGGTACAGCAAATCAGTCTTTAATTACAAAGGATACTGTTACTCTTCAGATCTCTATGGATGATGGACTTGGCGTGCAGATAGCTGTGGATAATACAAATATTTTAAAGTTTTAAATTCATAACTTGAACAATTTAGTATCATGATAGCATGATGGATTTGTATTATTATTATTATAGACTGAACGGATTCTTGACTTCTAAACATTATACTGCTATTGATCATCTGTGATTTCTCTCTAATTGATCCAGTGACTCACTCCATGCCCTGGGCCGTCTGGCGGGCAATGTCAATCAGCTTGATCATCTCAAACTTGGTCTCGATGATGTGCAGGTGATGGTAGAGACTCGAGCCTTCACACCACTGTGTAACTATAGCCAGCTGGGGTTTGGTGGTGTAGCCCATGAAGAGCAGGATATTCACATGGCGGGTTTTCCTGTGGGAATTAAAGAATTTTGCAATAAGCTTTGGTAGAACCATGTTTTGGCGGCTCTAGGGGTACTTTGATTCTAAGCCGATACTTAAATTTTACCAGAAGTACCAGTTGCACTGGTCAAATATTGGGTCAAAAGACGGCTCCTTTCAAACGCTCCTGTGCGTATTTGTGTGTTTTTGCCATGATACCGAAATTGGTACAGAGAACCGTGACATTTTACTGGTATTGGTACCGACAACTGAAATTTTGGTATTAGAAAAAAAACATAAGACTAACATAGACAAGGTTTACAAATAATGATTGAATTTTTTTAGTCATTGTTCAAATGCTAATCTACAACTTAAACCTACACGTATAAAAACACATTCACGATTATGAAATGCACACCTTTTTTTATAATATTCTCCTTTTTTGTTTCAAGTTTCATCGCTTAATGAATGATTGAAACTCTTAAATAAATAAAATCAATAGTCAGTGAAAGTAAGTGCTTAACCCTCGTGTTGATAGGCAAATTAAATATCATATGAGATTTTATTTTATATTTAATTTAATTGTTGATTTTAATGAAACCATTTTATTAAAATTAAAATATATTTTTTTAAATCAACAATTGGTATAGTTTAAAAACCCTTTTGATTATTTTCTTTCAATAAACATTAAATAAATAAAAATGTAAAAATAATAATAATAAAAACTACATCGGTTGACCACTACCTGAAACCTACATTTTGGACAGATACAGTCCCTGTTTTGAAATAATGAGCATATTTAGTCCTTATCTTACCTGAGGACACCCACTTCATTTTTAAAGGCCTGTAGCTGCTGTGGAGTGGGGGCTGTGACATTCAACATCTTTACCGCCACATCACCTGTGAGGAAGAGGAAGACACACATTTAGCCCTTTCTGTGCATTCCTTATTAATCTGAAGTCCAAATGCTGTTAACATTCGCACAGGACCCACCGTGCCACTTCCCCTTATAGACTGTTCCAAAGGAGCCAGATCCTATCCGCTGACCCAGGGTGATCTGACCTTCTGGGATCTCCCAATCATCGCTCGAGTCCCGTCGACCTAGAGTTTTCTACAGAGCAAAATATCAGACAAAATAGATCAAAATGACTTTAGACCTGGACTATATGTGCCAAGTGAGGTAAAAAGAAAAAAAAAATTCTTTACCATTTTATTGCGGTCCTCAGATGAAGACGATGGCTTCCGCTCCCTCGGCTGGCACGGCGATTTCGACACCTTCACATTCGGCAGGGAACCAGGCAGGGAGGCAGGAGGTGTGGCCGACAGGCCTGTTGTGGAGCCTGGCATTGCAAGAGGTCGAGAAACATCAAAGTTAATTCAACAGGTTATATGGGAGCCAAAGAAGAGAGAAACAGAATAAGAGGGGAAGAAGACAGAAGGAAAGGAATAAAATCTTGTGTGGTTTCATGAGGGAGAGAAAGAGAGGAAAGGGGCACGTCACAGCCCATGCAGTGTGAAACCTTTTTTTTTTTTTTCACTGGCCAATACAATAAGCAGAAAATAAGATATATATTAAATGCTAAATAAAAGAAAAAAACATTCAAAAAGATTATAATCTATAGTATAAAAAACACATTTTGAGATTTGCTAAAAATAACATTTAACAGTGTAATTAAATTATTTTTTATTTGTTTTAAAGATAACTAAAAGTGAGCTTTAGAAAATGGCCAAGGCGATCTAAATTTAAAAGTGTGCATGTTGCACAGTTGCACACTAAAATATACAAAACTGACCGAATGATAGGGAGTTGTACATCTAAAATGTCTAAATTTGATTTATGTAAAATGTGTGCCTTACTAAGTGAGTTTGTAGTGTTGTTGAGTAAAGGAGAAGTGAGTGGAATTCAAAGCTCAGTTAAAGCGTGCGTGTCAGAGAAGTGTCAGAGAAAGTGAGAATTCAAAGAAGGAGGAGTGAAATACATCAACAAAACACACAAGTGGAAGACACAGACAGACAGACAAGCAAAGGACGAGACAAGGTGTGGGACACAGCCACGCACAAAGGCCTATCTACCTCTGAACACTGGCTCAGGCTCAAAATCAAAGACAATTTCATTGGGGTGGGAGGACAGAAGGGGGCTTGAGGTCCGTGTTCGGTTCTTCCTCAAGCAGCGGGCTGGGTGTTGCGAGGGGGCTGCAGGGGGGAGAGAGACAGACACGGGATCACTGGCCCCTGAAGATCAGGTGCACTTCCTGTCACCCACTACCCACAATCCTGTGTCTACTCTCAGATCTCATTTAGAGATGATCAAGTGAATTACAGAGCCAGTTTTTTATTTATTACCGTATGTCCATAAAAGGGTTGTTCACTTATGTTATCATTTAATTGCCTTGTATCATTCCAAACGTGTTTGATTTTCTTTTATGCTTTTTAATTTACATTTGGTTTATGGAAAAGAGCAGCTTGAACATTCTTCTAAACACATTCTATGTTCCACAGAAAAAAGAAAGTCGCACGGGTTTGGAACAACATGAAGGTGAGTAAATGATGACCGGATGTTTACTTATAATGTTCTGGGACATGTTTTGAAACAGAAAGGACAGGGGGCAAGTTTTGATAGCACTGATTAGAAATTAGTACTTTACAGCAGGCCGCTATTCATAAAGAAAAGGGCATAACCAATTCACAAAGCGGGCAGGGGAGAGTTTGGCCTGTTTGTCAGCTTTACTAGCAGGCAGGGTGAAATGGACCAGCTGTCCCAAACTTCTAAGGCCAATGACACAAAGATAGCACAAAGACATGGGATGACAGAAAGCCATTTGAATTCAGTGCGTCTTAAGTGTATGTTTTCTGTTTCATACAGTCCTTACCTCCATCTGACCTCGGTAAACCTTGATCACGGATCAAATCCTGTACAGGAATAACACCGATTAGCAGGGACTAGGGGAGTCTGGGCCAATTGTAACTTTTGACACAAATGTACCTTGTTAATTTGTTGGTGGTATAAGAACCATTTATATTAACAGAGACTTATATAAACAAGATTATGATAAACTAACATTATGGAGGTGATGCAGTGCTTGAGGGCAACTGTAACACTTAATATAGATTCATTTATTTAAAAAAAACACATTAATTTAAAGAAATATGCATCTAAAATAAAAGAACACATCAAATATTATCAATGTTAATATTTTTGTAATATTACTAAATAGTTCGCCTTTATATTATACTCTTTTTTTAGATTCAGGAAGTGGGACCTACATTATAGTTATTTAAAATACATATTAGACATGGTCTAAAATATATTTATCAGCTGTTCCAGTTCTCACATCAATGTTGACCGGCTCGATGGTGTTGATATGGACATTAGGGGCCGAGGAAGAGCGATCCCTCTGGCCAAACTGGTTGCGGTGGTCCTCCTCTCCAGGTCTGAAGGATTGTGGGATAGGGATGGATTTGGACGGGGATACAGAAGGATGGCAAAGAGACCTGGAGAGAAAAAAAGACAGGACGGTATTATGAAATTTTGCTTAGTGCATGATTAAAATCACTGTTAAAGTCACTAACGCACTATACTTAAGGTGAGCCTTACAATTTCTCAACTAAAAGAGACACAGCAGTAACTACACTGATCTGCAAAAGATTTATATCTCTACCAAATTCAAATAAATGCTCTTTTTTAAATTTTATATTCATCAAAAATCCCGGAAAAAAAAACGTATCTGTTTCCATACAATATTAAGATTTCTGAAACATGTGACTGAAAATTCAACTTTGCCATCACAGGACTAAATGACACTTTAAAGTATAGAAAACAAGAAAAAAGTTATTTTAAATTGTAATAATATTTAACAATATTATTGTACTTTTTATCAGAATAAATGCAGCCTTGGTGAGCGTGAGGCGTCTTTCAAAAACATAATGTAAAAATCTCTCACACACATATACATATATACACACACACACAAAAGTGGACTAAATTCTTACCCAGTGGACTCGGATGGAGGGAGGGAGGGGCACATCTCTGAAACGGGTGTCGTGCCCTCTGATGACATCTCCTCTTGGGTAATGGGATGGTGCACTAGAAATTTTGATGCCAGCAGTAAACTGAACAAAAACATAAATAATAAGAACAACAGTACAAATATATTACGCATAATTAATTACCCACAGCACAAAACCATATAGGAAGCAAATTATTCCAAATACAGTGAATATAAATATAGGAGAAATAAACAAAAACATTGTTTTAATATTTAATAATAAAATAAATATTATTTACATGCTTTATTTCACTGTGCATTATGCGAGGAGCAAATTTCACCCTTTAACAGATAAAGCAGAAGTGAAAGAATTTCCTATGAGCACTCACTCCAGCTGATCGTAGTTGACACACATGAGCGGGACCTCTGTGCTGCAGCGCTGGTGGAACTTGTAGCCGCACGTCTGGCAGCGGAAGCCCTGAAACAGCAGCTTCCGGCAGAAGTCACAGAAGGCCAGCGTGAAGAAGGTCTTTCGCACCTGTTTTAAATCACCGAAAAAACCCTCAGAGTTATTACGAAGCTTCTGGATAAGCACAATGTATTACAGTCACTACAGTCAAACTGTAAAAAAAAAAAATTCCCTGTAAAGGCAATTGTAAATCAATTATAAATGCTAGATTCAGATTTAGATTATTTTTATTTCATGCCATGTCAGCAGTCAAAGCTATTTTCATGGCAAGAATTCATTTACAAAAATACAAATATCATATAAATACAACAAAAACTAAACAAATATAAACAATTAGTCATATTATACAATATATTTTTTTTTAAATTAACATATGATAAAAAAAAATCCAGAACCTTTTCAGGCATAATCTCATTAAATGTCCTTCAAACAAGTAACTTCATAAAAGAGCATTCTACTTGTGTTAAGTCCAGGACAATCTAATAAAAAATGTTTGACAGATAAGGACATTTTACAAAACATACATGAAGTTGGGTCTTCACCTTTAAGCAAAAAAGCATGGGTCAAACTTGTATGGCATCTGGTGTAGACCACTTGATTATAAATGCTAGAAATGTATTGCTAAAACATATTACAAAGACTGAACTGTGAAGTACTGAATTGTGGAGTTAGACCCCTTTAGGTCTAACTCCACAGAATAGCTCCCCTTTAAGCCACAGCTTGTGGTCAGTTTCATCATACTCACAAAATTATGGGTCGTCAGAGGCACATTCTCTAAAACCTCAACATGGAGCTCCTCCCCCGTCAACCAGGAAATGTCTGTGTCCCAGCCAATCGGCTTCTTCTCCCTAATGTGGGCGGGACAGACATTAAATGTAAAGTACAGCTGGCAGTACGACGTAACCTTGGTTTTTGCACAAGTGAAGGTTAGAGCAGTTATTACCCATCCTGAACCCTGTAGACCGCACAGCATTCTGGGATCAGGCCTCGCATCATCAGAGCCTTCTTTAAAGAGTCTCTCAGAGTCATCCCACAACGAGCTGGAACCTGAAACGCACACATAAACCATTTACTCATGTAACTTTTATCTCCTTGCAGTGAGACTGTGGCTACGTCTGATTTCTTGGCTCCAAATCATACAGCCGCTTCTCTTTGCTAAACCAAAAGAGACAAGCTGAGCAGATAATCAAAATAAAGGGGGTCACCTATATTCGCTAATTTCCCATGGACTCCCGCTGCTCTACAATCTGGTTGGAGTGGAAATTCCTTTCAAAAACCTCTTTTTAAAGCCCTGCCTGAAATCTTACTGTGAAGAAATGTCAAAACATCCTGCCACATCTGTACATGACAGAACTTCTCAAATCCAGCTGTGGGCAAAACATTACAGACGTAACTCACCCCATTTTTCAGATCCCTTACCCGATATTCTGTCAAAGCCAGTATTATATTAGTTACGTACTATTACAGCATTTATATAGTTAAGTTTACAGTCTACTTTTGGTAAATGGTACATATTAAAGCAAAACAGTACTAAGCATTCAGCAACTCACCACTGTCCTCTGTTTGTTGGGCAGGAAAACCCTTACGATGGGTTTCTGGGGCGAGCGGGGATTCCCTCGTGATGCGTCAGTGGGGGTCTGCAGGACAGCCAATGTGTTTGGGGTGATTGGGGCACTCTGGGTGCCCGGCCCCTTCACATCCAGCAGGGTTAGTGTCGGCGAGGAGCAGAACTCTGTTCCGTTTCCGATAGCCTCCAAAAGCTGCTGTTCCCGCTGCTGTAATGCATCCAGCTTACTGGTGTACTCTTCATAGGCCTGTGGCATGGAGGAAATATATCATTAAGACTTTTTGAATGTTTCACATAAATGCTGATGTTTTGAGGGAAAATTTTACTAAAATATTTCCATCAGTTCTTTTTCTTGTTTTCTATTCATTCAGAACAATGTTAGTGGCAATGTTTTATGTAGGCAACAACTGTTGTTTCATATAAACAGAGTTTTCAGCTAGCATGTTGCTAAGCTAACGGCTATACTCTAATAAACATAAAAAGGAAATATTGGGGGAACTTAATTTTTATTTAATGCTTGAATTATTTAAAATGATTTCCCATTTTGTCCACATACTTTCATACACCTTTGATGCCTTAAAATGCTACAGTTAGTTTGTTGTAACTGTGGATGGTCTCAAATCTAGTCACTTCATTTACTGTATTACATTAACTTTCTTGGTACAGTAAAACACCTTTCACACCCATGACAGTAACTCTTTGTCGGGCCAACTCACCTCCAGGTATATAGATGGTGGATTGTGTTCTCCTCCAAACTTATCTAAAAGGGCTTCTAGGTGCTCCTGGGTTAACTTAATCATCTGTTTGATGTTCCATATCTGCAAAGAAAATGAGAGTTAGCCAACCAAAATTTCCCACCTTCCTTCCACTGATTGGACAAGTGTTTGAGCAGATACATTTGAACTTAACCATAGATGAATGAGGACCTCATGACTGTGCTAGATCTAATTAACACAGAATCACTTGCTTGTCTCCACTAAGCTGTAAAAACTGACACTGGACGGCTGTCTCAAGCCCTGCCCATAGTAAATATGCAATATTAATTAAGTCTGAGGTGTGAAGCAAATTAAATACCGACAGTGAGCTCTAGCAAAGAAACAGCTTCAAAATTCATCAACTTGCTTCAACCGAAGTGTGCATTATATTTTGTTAAATACTTTTTCCAGACACAAGCGTAATTTGCAGAGACAATTTTATGCAATTTCTAGATTTATTTGCCCCAAAACCATATACACTGCACTGCACATGGTACTATCAAAAGGCCCGTTCACACAAAGAACAATAGCTATTAGCGTCCATGCCAACGCTCAATATCAGTTTATGATAAGCACGTGCTGCAGTGTTTGTCAGCTGCATTAAATGTCCCAGCTCTTTAAAGTAGGATTGATTTTGATTGGCTGCCAATGTTTTTATCGTTCATCAGCTAGAAAAAAAAAAACATTTCTGTAAGTGATTGGAACAATATTGTTTCTCTGTGCTGTTATCATTGTATCTGTGGTGTGGACTACTTTTCTTTTACATTTAGAAAGAAAAACTAGGCCAAGGCCTATATCTTTTCGTTATCATCCTTGGTGTAAACAGGCCTTTACTCCATTTGTTTGAGCATCACAAACAACCCGACAACACAATACTGGCTCAACCAATGGTGTACATTTGGGGGCGGGGCTATTCCTGTGTCCAACCAATGGAAGCACGGGAGATCTTTAGGAAACCTGTTTTTTTTTTTTTTTTTTTTCATTTTTTTATTCATGTCCCTAAACACATAAACAAAATTAAAGGTCTGATACTGTAAATGTACGATTTATGCAAAATCTTCTGAGATTCAAAATCCTAATGTCAATATTTTTAAAAATCCGAGACATTTGTCAGGAGATGTGTAAACTACAATTTTTAGTTATTGAGGATTTAATAGATTTAATTATAGCACAATTTTAAAACAATTGGTGTGCCTGAAGTCATGGTTAGCTATGTTTCCAACATCCACATATTTGTATGCAAATTTTAGGATATTGCAGAAAAAGAAAAAAAAAGGCTGGATGGAAACACCAAGGCGTGCATAAATTCTAAAAATGTACACAAAAAAAATGTATCCACTTAATTGAGGCGGATCATTTTTATATCCAATGATCAGACATGCTCTTAAACTATGATTATAGTCTATTTTGCAATGGGTTGCAAGCATTTTCTCAAGGAAACATCCAAGCAACGTGTTCTAAGAAGCCAATAAACAATTTTCAATTTTGCCAAGCAATACAAGCAGCATCATAAAATACTCCAAGTTTGTTGGAAAATGTCCCAGCCAAGTGAACACAATCTGACAGTGCTACAAAGCTTTACAAGTCAACTTTATTATGATCACCATTTTGAGAAGCAATTTTCCAGCAGACTGTCAAGAAACTTGGAATGCCTCAACGCCCCCATGAAATAGCACATTTAAGTGCATCTAACTTTAGTTCTGATTAAAAATCCTGCATTCCAAGAGTCAAGCTGCCACTTGATTCCCAATCAACGGTGCAGATAAACTGGCTCTACTAGTCAAAGTGGTGACTCTGTTTGCAACTTGATGCAACATAACCAAGACAGTTTAAAATAGCTCAATACATGAAATACTTGCAGGCATCCTCTACAAAGGAAATGTTCACCCAAAAATTAAAAATCTATTAATATTAAAACATCCTCATTTCAATTCAAACATGTATTAATTTCTTTATTCTGTAGAACACAGAAGCAGAATTTTTGAAGACAGAACATATAATTTCATAGAAAGGAACCAGATCTTTCAAACTGACAAACACCATATTATATTCCAAGGCTTCTAAAGCCATATGATAGTGTATGAAATGACTGAAAATTAAATTGTTATTCATTGACATTATGTATTTTAATGATTCATTAATGAATGAATAATCCTGTTCTCAAATTCAATTTGGTCCAGTTGTGTGACACATTTTTTGGTGAATTATTCCTTCAACATTTGAGTCAGTAATGGAAAAACTAGCTAACAACAAATACTGTACAGTAGCCAAACATTCAAGATTCTAGTTCAATGTATAAATTGAAGAAACTGCCACTGCATAACCCATCTAAGTAATGTTTATTGGGGAAGATCAGATGTACGGTATACCCTGCTGACCATACATAAAACTGATAACTAGGTTTATGAACTCTTCAATCAGACGAAATCGTGCTCCACTCTTTAACGTAAGAGCGAATTCAGTGCTAAAAAGTATGTTTTTAAAAAAGGAAAGAAAAAACGAATACTACAGTAAATTAAATATAGTTATTACCAAAAAAAAAAGCAAGACAAGTCCAGTGTAAAATCAGACAGTATAACCCTGTTACAGCAGCCAGCAGTAAAATTAATCTAATTACCACTAAGCACTCATATAATGATGACTTACACAAGCTGCTCTTTAATCCAACTAGTCTTCCAGCAAAATAGGGAAGCTGTTTCTTGAATAAACAAATTTGTGACCTGTTCCATGACGGTGTAAACTTTTTTTTTTACTTTCCAAATTAAACAGAATGAATGGATGCCCTGCTGGAAAATCCATCTTAAATCGGCAGTAGGAATTGACACACGGTAGATGGTTTCTAGACATCTAGAGAAAACACAAACCAGCTGAAAAAAAAAACCAAACAAAAAACAGCTACCACTAAGTCAAACTGTTTTTGGAACAGGGTTCTAGCTTGTAGACAGCCAAAAATCATCTACCAGCTGGTAATGCCAGCTTATAGTGGTTTCTGGAACATTGTACATGGTCAAACTAGCTAATAACCAGTTCCTGAACACAGCTAATGTTACTAACTTAAGCTGGATGTTCCAGCAAGAAACAGAATGTACCCAGTAATACCCAGTGTGCACATCTACCAGCAAAGGCCCCTTATAGCAATATAGATGATTTGTACAGACATACAGTTGACAGCGTAGAAGATATAAGCATAATGCATTGCATTAACACGGGTTTAAAAAATGTATATATGGAACGTTCGCAGGGCTCCATGCACGAGCACAATGACATCACTGCAGATTTAAATGTAAATGCATTCGAACGCAGAAGGTGACACGGAGTCGAACCCAGTTGCATCTGTAGTTTCCCATTAATACGATGCATCGCAAGGTGAGATACATGCATTGCAGCGGGGTCTGGTGGGGGAAATAAAGCCAATGAAACACGAACAGGCCTTCTGATAAACATTGGCTCAGAGAACTGCAATGAGAGAATTATAAATGGCGTCATTCGGAAATGCACCTTGCGAAAATGCATAAGCGCACGATATAAGATTTGGTCGACTTATATATTGGTGCACCATCTCTCTCCCCTGCAATGCATTGCATCCCCCCACGATCCGTATTACAGCCGGTGTTTCCTGAACATCTCCATCCAGCCCAGCTACGCTCTACAGCCGAGCTCTTCTTCAACCCTGACTCCCCCATTGTACCTCCTCGGGAATGTCCTGTTGACATTCGGGGATCGCCGCTCCTCCTGGACAGGCAGGTTCGAGCCCCGCGCCCAGCTCGTCCAGTCCCGGGTCCCGCTCCGGATCGCGGTTCATGCTGTCTCCGTTGAAGACGGGCGGTGGGGACTCGGCGCTGCTCAACGCCGCCATTTTAAACCACGAGAAACTGAGTGGAAAATAGAGGAAAGTAACAGAGAACGAGACAGGAGGGGGAGACAGATTCACCAAATGTAAACCCGTTGAGGGGTAAATGCAATGGGGATACTGGACGCCGTCCAATACACTAATATTAAAGTGTATATTCTAAAACGAACAATCACAATTATGTTTCTGCCATGTCTTTCATTTAGTTTATCTGGTTGGTTGACCATTTCAAGGCAGCCGTTTAATCTAGAAACTGATTTTGCTCTGCATATAACTAACTTTAATATGAATATTACCTATAAAGACTGAACAGAGTGACTTGTAGTATGAACTTCTGTAGACTTCTAAAATATGAACATCAAGCCTGTTGTTCAGTCTTCTACACTTTTTTTAGTAAGTAATATTTTAGTATTATTTTATAAAGTAAACATAAGTAGCAATATTTCAAGATGGACATTTGCAGGAAAGAAATGTTATTGTCTTCATTCTTATATATCTTTTTAAAGAAGATACAAGTATCAAAAATGATACAACAGGCTATTGAGAAATGTGTATTTGTATCTCTCAAATATCATTGTATTGCATTACATTCTGTGTTGCCTGCCACATTTAAAACTACAAAGCATTGATCATAAAACTAAGCATTTAAATGCCATCTTTACTAAGACATACTACTGGGAGATGGAGAGTAACAACTGATATTCATAGTAGTTTGCTATACTGTTGTACAAATCTTATTGATGTACAACATTTTTTGATTTGATAAAAAAAAATGAAATAAAGACATAACAAATTACATTAGCTGCATGAAATGCCATATTTTTGTATATATAAACTGAGGTTTTCTCCTTGAGTGTAAGCTCCACATTCTCACCATATCATGGTTTATAAAAGTCTGATGTGTCAAATGATACAAAATAAAGCCATGATGCAAATATTTAAACTTTTAGGCAATATTAAATAAAAAATTAAACTGGTCGGTTTCAAAAATTAGATTTTTTTCTGAGTTAAGCATGGAAACCTTGTAAAATAAATTACATAATTGATTATCTAGTCAAAAACATTTTCTCATTGTTATTTGCGATACATCATAGTATTTGAGTAGCATTACTGTTTTCTTTTTGTTTATGCAGTATCATCATCTTTTTGTGTACACCTACAACTGTCTATTGTGTATGCTAATGTAAAGTGTCCTTGAGCTTTATAAAGCCTCGATATAAATTAAACTTAATACGTTTGACAGAATAAACCAGAAAATAGGAACTTAATCTGCTACACAAGAATATTTTAGAGATAAAGAAATGATCCTCTATAGGACAGAGGATAGATCCTCTTGTGCCTGTGATTCTTGGAGGAAGATTTTTTTTTAAGATGTTTGGAATTATGTCGGGTAACAATGGCATGTCATCCACAACCAATGTTGTTGTTACATAAATACGACATTTCTTTATATGCTCCTGCAAATTTTTTATTATGGTTCAATTACAATATATGGTGTATTGATTTGTGGGCATAAATGTAACACTATAATATAAATTATTTTATGTATGTAGTCTATGAATAGGGCGTTTTTCCTCTCTTTTCTCTCCTCTTTTTCTTACTATATAAAAATAAAAAAAAACCTCATGCTTGTGCACTAATAGTTTATTCAGAATTTTTTTTATTCTTTTCTTTCAGTGTAGTCTTAGGGAAAGACAAACCTAAATGTGTTGGTTAGGTAATCTTAGGATGTTCCATTATGTAAAACTGGCAACACTCTGCAGAAAAACATAATCAAAACAATGTCAATTTAAAAAAAAAAAAAAACGGCTATATGAAGGTGCAAAATGTACAAAAAAAAATCATATTTAATTTCCATTATAGATGTCATGTTTCAGATTTTTTTCCCACCACAATCTTTGCTAATATAATGTTGCCACTGTTATAAACAATGTCCCATTGTCCGGTGTTTAGCTCAGTTTCTTCATCAGATTCTCAAATGTCTGTTCATAAATAGCTGAAATGTGTTGGTCTACTTCTTCTTTGTGGCTCTCTTCCCTTCTCCCTTCTTAGGTTTTCCTTTCCCCCGCAGTTTCCTCAAGCGTCTCATTTCCTCCTTGAAATCCTGGTGCTCATCCCTAAAACAATACCAGTAAAATGTCATCAATAAAAACAGAAGTATTTGAAGATAAATTGTTGTTCATATGTGCACTGTAATATTATACCAGAGCCTACCTGAAAAGTCCCAAATATCTGAGCTTCTGGGTCATTGAATAGTAAATCTTGTGCGGGGGGTACCAGTCATACACTTCTTTTCTCTGGGCCGGAGGGGGTTCTTTAAAAAACCCAACCACTTTCATAGACTTGGAATCTGTGTGACGGGACACATCTCCAAATATTCGGGCACTCAGACGGGCCATGCGCAGGGCATAGCTAGAAAGACCAGCCATCTTCACCTAACAGAACACACAGATAAATGCATTAATTAAATGACTCGTGCATACATTAATGTAGATAGATAGATAGATAGATAGATAGATAGATAGATAGATAGATAGATGATAGATAGATAGATAGATAGATAGATAGATAGATAGATAGATAGATAGATAGATAGATAGATGGATAGATGGATGGATAGATAGAATTCCATATCTTTAAATTAATAAGTGCATTTTATTAAAGAGGTTGCAGTTGTTTTGTAGACACCTGGCAAATAATTGATTCAAATATGGTTTGCTTACCCTTTATTAAAATCCCGAAAGAAGCAGGTGAGGTCCAAAAATATAGACGTTATTGTAACGGCATGTGGACATTAGATACTGAACAATACAGACAATTCAATAACTAGTTTAAATACTCGGTTATGTTTAGTAGTCAGTTCAACCTTCATACGCTCATACCATACATACACACATTGGGGAACATGAGAGATGAGCATGCGCGCAGCAGGTCAAGCACTTCCCGTCTTAGTTCCTTAAAAACAGTAAAATGTGACATGTCAGTCAATATGTGAAGTGAAATTTATTTTACTCACTTCTAATTTCCCTGGGTTTAATATTTTAAAAGCTTATGAGAAGATCTTTCTGTAATAATAAGACTTATCGGTGCTACAGATTTATTTTTTTATTTGTAAAACTACGGCTTAAAGGACCTGGCCGTTGATGATACTTCATTATAAAATAAATGAGATTTCGTGTATTCACTCAGTGATTCATGACAGTCCGTGTACGTGACTTAATCTTAACACAACTAAATATTACGTTTAATAGAATCAAAATATAATTTTAGCGGTTTGTTTTGTTTTGGCATTCTCTTTACTTTGGAAAATGTCTCGTACGTCACAGGAAGTCGTACTCCACCGTAATCATTCCGTATGCGAATATTTGACGGGATAAAAGTTCCGTCTTTGTAACGGTTTACATATAGAATCAAAATATAATTTTAGCGGTTTGTTTTGTTTTGGCATTCTCTTTACTTTGGAAAATGTCTCGTACGTCACAGGAAGTCGTACTCCACCGTAATCATTCCGTATGCGAATATTTGACGGGATAAAAGTTCCGTCTTTGTAACGGTTTACATATTGACATATTTACACAGTTTGTGGTTATGTATGTTCACATATGTTATGATTATGTGATAATCGTTTAATTATTTAAAATGAACTTTCTTCATATTTACTTTTAAATTTAACACGAAAGTAACTTTTTTCATTAAATGGGTTAACACGTTTTTTACAACAATGTGCAGTATTGAGCACGAGGTTATTGGACAAAAATACAAATATTATTTTATTTTAAATATATCTAAAATAATTTAAAACCATTATTATTTAACCAGTCAATGCTTGTGTGACGCACACTAGATTTGCTGTGATATCTTTGTTCACTAGATGGCGATATATTAAAGACATTAAAAAAGAAAGAAGCACTGAAGCCGAGATACATAAATAAATAAATAAATAAATAAATTGATTGACAGCTCTCTGGATTAGCATGACAATCACGTTTTTCTTTTCCTTCCAATGGATGTATCTATTAACACAGTTCTGGGGACAAAAAAGGAACAAGATAACACATCCTCAAATAACACAAGACAAATAGGCCAAACCTTGTCTATCGGCTGCATTTTTTAGATTACATTGTTCAGTTTTCAGTGTTAGCTGCAAATAAGTTCCAAACAAACTTTGCCTCCCTTAAAATGTAATTAAAATGTAGCTGTCAAGCTGTCATTCTGCTCCAGAGAAAATTATAGTCCGACAGAATTCAATAAAGAAAATACATCTTTGAATACAAAATAGTCAATCCAATGCAAGTCAATATTATGCAGTTTCACACCCATTTAGCAAATTATTTCACATTCAATATCTGACAATAGCTATCGCCCAGAACATGGCATAAAGATCCACTTAAGTAGTTTCCTTCAATTCTTTTCACTTCTAGATTAGGACAAAATTAATATTGAAAAAGTTGTTCACTCAACTTCTGACTTTTAAATGCAAAACATATCAAAGTTTTTGTTTCAAGTATATGTGTTTGTCATATTTTAATGCAAATAATATTGATTTTGTTCACTTTATTGCATGTAGTTTTAGTAAGAAAACTTTACAAATAAGGTCCCAAATAAGGTGATTTCTTCAACAAAAAAAAAAATTGTTTTGTAATGCTGTCTAAAGTCCCGCACATCCTGATATCAATCACTATATAAATGGTCTAAATGTATTTTATATATATATATATATATATATATATATATATATATATATATATATATATATATATAGGCTATATATCTATATCCTGTGGAAGGCATAAGACCATAACATGTTCATCCAATAATTGCATTTGGTCCGAATGTCATCAAACGAACAAACGAACACGAACAATGTCATCTTTGCATTCAAAATGTCATTATTGAGCGAAAGACACTTCATGACAGTTGTCATAAACATGCATAAACCCTACTTCATATTCAAGACATTAGTCATGCCATGGTTATGAAGGTGCCATGTCAGGCTTATGCACACACACCCCTAAGTAAAGTGTTACCCTTTGTTCAAAACATGTTACTAGTTCAAGTCCATTTACTAACAGATACAACATTTGATTTTAATAGGGCTAATTTATTAGTAAATGTTGAGATTAGCATTAACTAAAATTAAGATATGCTTTAGAACTTTTTTCATTGCTAGTTCATAAATATAAGGGAGAACAAATTGAACCTACTGTGTTACCAGAAAACATATTATAAAATAAGTAGCCTCTCAAAGGTGAAAATTGTAGGCTATCTAAAACATTTGGCCTAATATTAAATAAGTGGCCTGCTAACTGTTTATTTCCCATTAAAACTGCATCTTTACTAACGTCTAGCCTCATCGATCTCGTTTACATACACCTACACAAAAAAACACAAGAGTCCCAAGATTATCTGAAACTGTGTGGCAGTGTGGGCAACCCAATAAAACAGAAAATGTGTGTACAAGGGCCTCTCAGACTGCACTCACACAGATGCCACCACTCTCATTCATTATTCAGCAATATACCTGACTGCTGTTGGTTCTGGACAGTGCATAGTGGTTTCAAATAACAAACCTTTATGAAAGGCTTTTGGTCTGGTGTAGTATCATTTTATAGCTCTGGTGATGCAGAATGACAAAATGAAAGATTCTGCAACCTTTGATTATTTATTCATGAAAGACACTAGTTAACTCCAGTAAGTGTAAATCTAAGAGAGAATGCCAGCAAAGCAACTCCAGTTACAGTTCCGACACGGAACCGAGAGCAGTATAGCGACTCCTTTAAGAAGCCGCTTTAATAAACAATGAACATCTCATATTGACAGCATGACATCACCGCTGTTTTTCCCAGACAGAGGCAACATGCACGGAGGATGTTGGTACCATATTGTCCGAGGAAGAGGATGCACAATCCGCCAAATGGTCTGATATCGATAGACTCGTTTAAACGCGAAGCTTTTGAGATGCGGCGTCGTTGAACGGTTTGATATTTCCTGCGCGGAGCATTTATAAACGCGTGTCGCTGTTGAAAAGGATCATTTGGCAGGGGATTTCAGCATATAGCGTATAATACAGTCACTGCTAACGCAAAATGGTCTGGCGATGCATTATTGGAGTGGAGTGAACCCGTTTTGTCAGTTTTAATTGGGGTGAGTGCGGATTTTAATTTACTTGATCAGTCTTATAAACGGGGCCCGTGCTATGGATGCAATAAGAGCATGTATTAAACATTCCTTTGCATGAATGATCTGCTATTGTGATCACAATATACATTTGATTTAAATAACGCTTAATTAATTGAATTAATGTCGAGTCATCTTAATAGGCTACATTTCTCTTTAACAGTCAGCAATGTCATAAATGTTTTTTTAATGCATCCTATATAGGCTATTCCAGTGAGAATGTATGAGAAAATAAACCTGACTGCCGCGCGACTGTGCTGTGCATTTCTATGAAATAGATATGTAACATAAACCGGAAAGCAAAAATCTATAGTCTGTCAGCGCCAACCTAAATGGGAAGGGTTGGGAACCGAAATCCATTTCTGTTCTTTTGACGGTCCTTCAACAATTACCGTCATTAAAATGAAAATAATTACGTCGTTAATCGGGCTATTCTTCCGCATATGCGGACGGAACTAAAATACTCTTGACACACAGTTTCCAGCATTAGCAAATATTCGCTGAATTTACCGATTTTTCGACCAGTACAGTCCGAGATTCATTCTTAAGAGCTACTTCTTTTTAGTGAATTAAAACATTAAGCATAGCTACCAAAAACGTAGTCCAACTCCCGAACTAACTCTTTATGAGCTGGTTCTTTTTGTGAATTGATAACATAGAGCATGCCGTGAACATTCTAATTCGATTCCCGAACGAATGACTCGGTTATTTTTGAATGATTCAAAAGCACTTGATCATCATTGGTTGAATGCATTTTTAGAGCAACGCAGGTCTAGGAACGGATATTGTCATTTGACCACCAGCACAGTTAACGAATCGACAACTATGCAATTGCAAAAGACTTACGAAAACAACTAACTTAGGCCCCTAACGTTGTTAGGCTGTAGGCTATTTGTTATGTAATTTTTTAATGACGACAAAGCTCATGGAAGTTTCATCATTTTTAGATGCTTGCTAGAGACACACCTGAATTAATCAATTTGTCCAATAATGGCAGACAGGAAACAAGGAGCTGGCTTAAGTTCAGGAAGTAGTGAAGCTGTGCATGAAGCCAATTGAAATGTATATAGCCTAGCCTACTTGAATAGGGATCCACACACACCTTTTCTGACTTCCTTGGGGAGGGATAGGGGCTTAAATGGCATTTTGCCTTTAATGCAGCTGTAATAACAATGGTTAAAAAACCTTTGCTTTTCCTCTTCTTTTTTAAGGCTTAGTTCGTGTGAACGAGGACCTGACTGAATCGTCTTGTCTGGTTTCATCACTGTTATTGGATGGGAAGGGCTACGGATGGACCTTAAATAAGGCTTATATTTTCTGTCGGGCTTCAGCTCGAGGTCTTCAGTAGAAACAGATTCCACTGCACCGACTGATATCAGTTCTCTCAGTCCGCGTGCCCGGCGGGATGCGGGTGCACGTCGAGGAGCTGTCCAAGCTGTTGTGGTGCTGACGCGGCTCTGAGCGAACGCGAGCATGGCTGCTGGGAAGTTGCTGCTCTACGCCGGTCTGTCTCTGTCCCTCTGCGCGCTCGGGATGCTGGCAGTGGCTATCTGCTCCGACCACTGGTACGAGACGGACGCCCGGAGGTACCGAGAGAGGTGCCGAAGTTTCTCCAGCCGCCGGAAGGACCCGGGCTTTATTTACATCCCCAACAACAGCCTCCCTCTGCGGGCGAGCCGCTCGCGCCTGGACCACTGGGAGGAGAAGCTGCTGCTGGCGCGGAACAGACGGCAGCTGTTCGCCATGAGCGCCGCCGATGAGTGCAGCAGGCAGTATAACTCCACCAACATGGGGCTGTGGAGCAAATGCCATCGACTTGGATTTGATCAAGATGTCGAGGACTTTATTCGAAAAGGTAGGACAGTGACGTTTTGTGTCTCTCAATGTGAAAGGCAGATGTGATATCATACTCTTATTAGTGTTTGCAAGACAGCAGTGTACCGATATCCCTCAAAATTCTGGTCAAGGTTTGTTCTGAAACCGGAACATTAAAACTATTAATTCAGTGTGAATCGCTTAACATTATATTTAAACTACTAGTTCTGCTATCTATTTCTAATTCATAAACAGTGTAGGCCTATCTTTTAGATAAACCAATAGGCTGTTTAACCGATATTTATTCACAATTTTCTACATAATTCTGTGATGGGGTCAACCGATAATTAATCAAGCAACATTTTACATAACAACCATTCATACTTTAATCCAACAACAATAAATATTATAAGATATTATTAACTTAAGCATGAATACCTGTTAAAAAAAACATTTAAAAAATGGTAATTAATTATCGGTTGACCCAGAGAACCTACATTATAATTGTTATTATTATGGTCATTATGTATATTCTACTAAATCAATTTCTTTTTTGTTTAAAGAAATAAAATGAAAATCGGTTTTACATCGTTCACAATATAAAGTGGCAGCCTGAATGTTTGAAACTTTAGCACTACTCTTTGCCAACCAGCAAGCACATGTACTACTTTCAGAAACAGCAAATCTAAAAAGCATATCTCTTTGCATTGCACGATTTACTAAAACACTGAAACATTTTCATTCATAAACTCTGAACACAAATTAATGTCAGCCTTCTAAACTGGAGGCTCACACTATAGGCAATACTGCCCCATTCATGTGTACAGACAACACCACTCATGTATTATCTGGAGCGATGAGTCCTTTGCATATGAAGGTGCGAAACCCCATGGCTAGTCTCACATTATGGGACTTATTATCTTCCACCAAACTAAGTTAATTTACTCCTCAATGGTTAGAGGCTTATGTATAATGAATATATTAATAGCTACACACACGCACACACACAAAGGATGTCTATAAATATATCCTGAGCCTCAAACTATGTCAGCCCAAACACCGTAGGCTGTGCTTCAGTCAAGTTACACCAAAACAATAGGCCCAGAGTTGCTGAGAGTCGCATACTCTCCGGTTACACGCCAACCTCTGTCTGCAAATGTGCGCATGTTCTGGGAAAGTAGCAGCACAAAATGCACTCTAAAATAAAAACAAGCTTAATTCCGCTTATTTGAATCGTGTCACCTCCGCTGGTACCTGTGCCTAATGTGTGTGTGTGTGCCATTATGTAACAGGGATTTTGTGGTGAAGAGGTGCCCCTGTAGTGCTGTGTGTTATGACTGTGTGCAGCACCAGCCGATTGTGTATTGCACCATCAGCAAAAGCTCATTTAACTCTCTGGGGCACCTGCCAGCCACATACCGCTTTCTGTTTTGGGGTGGGGGTTGCATTGATAGAACAATGCAGCGTTATTCTACACCATCTCTGCCATTCACCTTGGGGCGATGAGTGATGATGCAAGTAGCAGTTTGCCTGTGTGTCTGAGATATAACGAAGACTTAAGAACAATTTGTCATTAGTTGACTGTGGTTTTTTTTTTTTAGTTGAAAACATGTATTGTTCTGACAAAGTGTGTGCTTTGTTTGGTAAATATTTGTCAATAGCCACACGTCTTTATAAATAAATGTGTGAATGCTAGCGTTACATTTCTTTTTTTTATGATTATTCATATCATTATCTGGGTTGCAAGCACATCGTTTTATGAAATGTGCTGACTGTGCTCATAATGGCATTGCCCATCTCTCAGAGGAAGCTTATTCTCTCTCTCTACCCAGGATCCTCTCTTGGGAGAGAGAAGGGGGAATAGAATGATGAATGAGAGAGCAAAGCAGTAGTGCACAGATAAGGGGTCAAAACTTGAAGTCATTCATTGGGAATGAAAAATGCTCCATTTAATCTTGCTATTATATTTTTTTTGTGGGAATTTAAATTAAAACTTTTTCACAGACTCCAGCTTAATTAGCAAAGATAACTAAAAGTAAGCCATTCGAGGGATGATTCCAGTTAATTTTGTAAAGTAAAAAAAGAAAAGAAAAACAATAACAAAGACGATTTAATAGATAATTTAAAGATTGTATTTATACTGTTTACGAAAATATTACAATATAAAATCTAATAAGATATACAGTGCTGGTCAGAATTATTTGGTAAATATGATGGCTGTAAAAAAATAAATTAGGCCCACAGCATTAAAGATACAGCATTAAAGGTACTTTTTTATCCATACTGTATGTGAACCAAACCCATATTAAAAGGATAGTTCACCCAAAAATGAAAATTATGTCATTAATGACTCACCCTCATGTCGTTCCAAGCCCGTAAGACCTTCATCTTCAGAACACAGTTTAAGATATTTTAGATTTAGTCCGAGATCTTTCTGTACCTCCATTGAAAATGTATGTACGGCATACTGTCCTTGTCCAGAAAGGAAATAAATACATCATCAAAGTAGTCCGGTTAGTTAGAATGTTTTGAACCATCGAAAATACATTTTGGTCCAAAAATAACAAAAAGTATGACTTTATTCATCATTGTGCTCTCTTCCAGGTTAAATATTCTAAAAATATTTATATTTATATATAATATAAATTATACATAAATCTATATACAGTATATACATGAAAATATTTATTAAATATATACAAGCGTGTGTGTGTGTGTATTTATATATATATATAAAATAATTATACACAGTGCACCCACATGTATGATGTAAACACAAAGTTTGGATGCGATTATTTGCGATTAATCGTTTGACAGCCCTAATATGTGTATATATATTGTCGAAAAAAAATCTTGGTTAAAAATAAAGACTGTAGCATTCTTATTCTCACAACAGCAGTTGCTCGGGTTTTGCAGAAACCCGGGAGTGTGTGATTTGTGTAGAAATGACAGTTCACCTTTAAGAATTGATTAGCACTATGCTAGAGAATGTTACTTCTATCACTGGTATTATCCTGGAAGATTTCACATTGTAGCAATATATTGCAGCACAGAGGAAATGGTCTATGTTAGTAGTTTGTAGAAAGATAAACCTGTGAAATAGGAAATGATGCGAAAGATGGCAGCATCTGGAGTTTGTGGAAAACTGAAAAAGTCTATCTGAGTGAGAGTGTGAGAGGATGGAGAGATCATGCAGAAACAGCCAACCCATCTCATTGTCCACCATCTGTCCCTGCATGCCTCCCAGAGGGACACCCATCAGGGATGATGAAGACATTTTAGACCTGGAACGCAAACACAGCGACAGGAGAGTGAGATCCAACCTCCCACCATTAATACAGGCAAACCTAAAGATAGGGAATGAAAGAGAGAGAATTGAGATTTGAAACACATACGCAATTAGCAGCAAAAAATGGAGTACGGAGTACGGACCGAACAGATCTCAATTGAGACTTTATTTGGCACATTTGGACATTAAAGCTCACCTTAATATAAGAAAGGCCCTCCAAATCCATTCTTGCTCAGCAGGCTAGAGTGTAGACAAGGATTGGATTATACTTGAGTTCTCAAAGGATCTGGCTTCCTTGTTTTCAGTGTTTAAATTGGATGCCATGGGAGGAAGACGCCACACCTTCACAGTTCAAACAGTAAGCCGCACTGGGACCCGGGCGCCGACACTAATAAAAAATACACAGGTGTTGGGGTGGGATGCTGGGTACATCTCTTGGGAACAAGGAATAGACTGTACAATGGAGTTTTTATCGCTTTGAATTTCCGCTTACCATGATTTTTTTCCAAAGCAAATTATATCACAGAAATTGGGTGTGACTTTCAATAACGTGTAGAGAAAGGGAAAAGCGTTCAGTAATTTTCAAAGCCAAGAGGCATTCAAGATCTTTGGAGGAACTACGCTGAAATAAATGAGGTATCCAATAACCTCGCTTTTCATTTTCTGTTACGGCTTTCATTTCCAACAAATAGTGAAATGCGACTTGACAGAGTGCTTGGACTCTGCAGACACGACCAGCAGATTATGATTTGGCCTCAAAGTGTGCAAAGCACCCTCATTAGTGCGGGGAGAATATTTCTCACTTAGTTTGAATAAGACATACAATTGTGCATTTAAGAAATGACATTGAAAATAGCATGCTGCTTGATAACAGCTTGAGCTCATATTACTCTCCCACTTCTGTTTGAAATTATGCTAATGTGATCATTGGTTACTACGTCGGGCAGATATCGACATTTTCATCACACCGTGAAATATCTCTGACCGGGGAGATGTCACATGGTTCTTCAATGATTTAACATGTGCTTTTGCTGAGGTTTTGCGCGGAGTGTGTTCACTAATAGACATTTTGGGGATTTATTACTGGATCTCAGAAGGACTAACCTAAATATCCTTTAAAAATGCTCATTTTCCTATTCAAAGCTATTTTTTTTTTATAACCCAAAATGCAACATTCGGGGTAATGTCACATCAAACATGATTTTTTTTTTAAATAGGTAAGTTAGGTATGCCATTTGAAAGAAGTTAATTTTGTTTGAAATATGTCAATCGGTTGATTGGATGTTGTATTTGTCGGCCGCAGCCTTGCGAAATGAGACCTAAACATTGAATCACAAGGTTTGAAAACCATTTAAGATTCCATTAAAGTCAGCATGAAATAAAATGTATCCTTTTTTACTTTCTTAATTCCCATTCCTGGCCTTATTATGCACAATTCATCAAAAGATGTCTTTCATCTAAACAGGTCTTAAAAAGTCATAATTGGTCATTAAACCCTTTTGTTTTTATGTTAACCCTCTCCAAACATCTGGCATATAATGTCTATTGCCTATTTTTTAAAATCCACCCATTTCCCGATTAAAAACAAACAAACAAACAAACAAGTCAGCGGCACATTTCACCTGACTTTAAAACGACTCCTCAATAAATCTGTTATTTTAGAACCATGCCTGGAAATCACTCTGGAAATAAGCCACCAGAATACTTCTCCCTAATTAAAACGTGTAATTATTTCCCTGTCACACTGCTGTAGGGCTGTTATAATTTGTCCCTGAATGCTAGAAAGCACAAGCCCTGCTTCTAAAATTCAGCTGACAGCCGTCTGTGTTTCGACGGGACTGATAAATGTGGCCGTTTCATTTGGCACCGCACCGCAGAATTGATATCGGTGAATGCTGCGTGACCTCGAGTCATCGCGAGCCCTGTTGTTTGTCTTTCTGTTTTCCCCGATGAAGCCTGGCACAGGTCTCCTTCTCGCAAACAGCCCTGCGAGGTGAACAAAGCGGAGGCGTGGGGGTTGCCACGCAGGGAACTGGAGGAGGATGCATGCTTAGAAACACCAGTAGCAATGCTGCACCTGAAAGACAGACAACAGATGTGAGAGAACTGCAGTGGAACTGTTGGTAAAACGTCCAGTCAGATGAATGCGACTGCTTTGTGCAATTACAAGCAGAAGTGGAGGGATAAAGAATAGACGGCGAGGGCTGTTAGTCAAGAGGAAATGACACTCGCCCCTCCCCCCTCGTTCGATTCGTCTCACTCCTTCTTGCAGCCCAATTTATATTCTGGCACGCAGATTAGTCTCCTGAAAATGGAGTGCTGATGATTTCACCACCAAAGGATTGCACACTGCAGTGAAGTGAAGGGAGGAATGAGGTGAAAGAATGACCAAAAATCTCCCTCCTCATTCACGTCCATGCACCAATTTGGAGTTCATCAAGAACGGTTCAAAACACTTTCTGCTGCTGTTTCACCCCCAAATCATCTCTGGGGTGTTTACTTGCTATTTTGGATTGGCCGTCTGTGGGAAATGTTCTTTTGGAGCAGATCAATCATAGGGAATCGTTGTAAGCTGAGCCATAAGACAAGTAATGCATTTGAAATGGTGAGACAGACATTGATCCATTCAGTTGCTCTCATTAGTTTGTCATTGAATTTGGGAGAGTGTGATAAACACCCATTATGAAAGTGATGATCTTCACTCATTATGAAAGGGTCAATGCCAAAGCGAAAAGCCTTGGTGCCATTTCAAATCGGAAAAAGTCTAGGCCAGTCTCCCGCATTTAGATGTGTAATATGATCATTCAAATTCAAATCATATTTTTGCCTATTTGGCTTTTTCAAATGAATTAAACCTTATCATGACAATGCAAAATAGGTCATAAACAAAGTTGTGGTAACCTGCATCTTTACTCACTTCTCAAGATACCATTTTAGTTGTTGATACCAATGATTTTTCTCCTAATTTTAAGCAAAAAAGTGTTACTTTCAAGTATTTTCTAAAAATGTTATTACTCAAGTAACGAGTGAGTCATAAGAAAAACAAGAGGAGTTATAGTTATAGGCAGACAAAACTAGAATTAATCTTTAATCTCTTTTTGCATTCAATCAATTTATCATCATCTTCATTTTCTTAAGTGTTTTATTTACCAGTAAAAAATGCCCTTAAGTCATCGTTAAAACAAGACGAATTCGCTTGCGAAGCAAAACTCTTTAAAATAATAGGATTATTTAAAAGACTTGTTTGTTTTCCAATAATCTTGATTGTGTTTTTAATACCCCGCTGGCAAAGTATTTAAAGCACAAACTTTAGCAAATCTAGTTTATGCTAAAAACAATATAAAACATCCACAAATGAATAAACTGCAAGCAACACAACAAACACATTCTCTAAATGTACATTTTAATGTGCATTTAGATGCTTTTAATATCTTTTAATTCCCCTTGTTTTAAGGACGTGCAGATAAAAATCCTGATTAAGAAAGTGTTTTTGCGGCGCTCAGTCTTTACTTCCTGTTATTGGCTTTGAGTCTAAATAGGGTCGATTGAGCGAAAGCTGGAATCCAGACCTGATCTCTGATGTATAAGCCCTCCCTCCTCCTGGTGGACGCCCTTCCTCTTTCTCATCCCCTCTTCCTCACATCCTCTCGTTTGATCAATGGTTCATCAGAAGGGCTGGACTTCAGTTGGGTTCAGCTCATGGTGCAATGACACCAATCAGCAATCCATTCAGGCCCGAGAAAGACAAGACGCTTGTTAAAAGCTCTGTGGGAGAGAGCAGGCCGATTCTAATGAGAACCACGTCCAGCGCAGCTGCCGGGTTGAATGAGAGCTTTCATGAAGCCGACAAAGCAAGAATTATGGCACACGGAGGAATCACACAGCTGCTTCTGCTTCTTCGTGTGAAGGGCGTGCGAGGTGTCTCAACTCGCCCCGTGGAGCGCGTGAGCCGTATTAAGGTGTTTTACTCTGTGAGTGACGGATGGAGGCAGTTTGTTTTTCTTTTTCTCACTGAGGCCGACAGATAAGGCACAAGCAGAAGGTTGAGTGACGTCATCTGTCAAGATGTGTGGAATAATTCTCTTGCTTCTGTTGTCGTGGCAACGTGAAGACACCTGACAAATGATATTCTGCTCTCTGATGCAAGCGTTTGGTTTCCTTTCTAATTGCTTTGGTATTTGCAGAATGGGCCTGGAGAGACAGGAAAATGTGTGTGTGTTTACGTTTACACGAAAGGCCAAACATCTACCTGAATAGATCAGTTTGATTGTTGCACTATTGGTGCATTACGTCAGAAACGGGGAGTCATAGGCCTACCACCAACTACTGTCAAATATTTATTTTAAAATGATACACATCGCCTACTATGTTTTTACTGTGTGGGAGAAACCTGTCAAGAACATGTCTGGGTCATGTTTCACCTCAAAATTACAAGAAAGACACAAGAAATAATTTTTTACTTAAAGAAAACGTCCAATCATGTCAATCATTGACAATCATGTCAACTTTTTAAAAAATGTAGTGGGTTAGGGTTAGGCTTCGTTTTCTTTATGCAAAATATTTTTTGTCACTCATGCATGTGAATATACACCATCTGTGTGCATATCATATGTATTGACAAAGGGAATGAATTTTGATCAACTCTGAGAAGATTTTACTTAGAAAAAGCATAACTACTTAAATAATTGATGGTTGACTAGTTGTCCAACAACCATAATGGTGGACATCATCCATCATCCCTATTCTGAGATGAAACAGAACCTAATCTACATTAGTTATTCATAAAACACCCTCCATCCACGACTGGTTCATTATAGTTATTGTACCACTGCATGCTCAAAAGGTGTTAAAATGAAGTAAAGTGGCAACTCGCCCCAAACAAATTAATATGCTGTGTTGACAAAATAGAGCTCAAACCTTTTTCACCCGTGTCACTGTTTAAACGTTCCTTTATACTCCATTTACTTTCATTTTGACTTTGTAAGCACATTTTCACACTCTTTCAGCCGCTGCAGCATATGCTGCTGTAGTAAGGCACTTGATAAATGCATCCATACAACTTTGAGTTTTCTAATTATCAGCTCTCACTTTGAAGTCAACAGGAAATCAGAAATGACCCCATTTACTTTCTTAACCCATGTTCCTGGTCTAATAGAGCAGTATTCATCATTTCACGTCATTTAAAAGAAAAGAAAATTGTTTACCATCTTTAATCAAAATCGAATAACTTGTTTTCAAAATCGTACTTATATTCATCGCAATCATTTCATACTGGTTATTGTTCACGCAATAAAGTGAATGGGAGTAATATGCATTATTTTGCATAACTTGACCTTTAAAATTCACATCCCAGTCCCAAACTCAATTGCCAACGGATAGAGAGAAAGAAATTCCAGGGATCAAATTTCTCAACTGCAAACTTGCAAACAAGGTATGGAATGGCCACTTTTCACTATAATTTTATTTCATTATTTTTTACTTGAAAACATATCACGTTCCAGAAGTAAAACGACGGATGCAATTTCATTTGCTGTTATAAGAATTCAGTTGTTTCCTACACTAAAGATGACATCCCGCATATACTACGTCTGGAATACGCAATAGACCTTTTAGCTCCATGCCAAAGCATCAAAGAATCAACAGAGGGCAAGCTCGCCAACAAACCCATTTTTACCGTTCACTTGGGTGCATTTAAGCTTCTCTCCTCACTGTCTGAAAGGCCCATGTAATCAACACCAGGAAGCTGGATAAGTAAAGCCAGCTTTCTTCCGTTCCTATTTGATGCATTAGCGATAGCAGCATTAGCATTTCAAGCTTCCTTATAGAAGAATGTGGCCAAAACACGGCACGTAACCCCTTTAAATGCGAGCAAGCGCCTGGTAGCTACCTACGAAGGATCAGAGGGGCTTTGATCTTCTAAGCAAAGCTTTAGTGTGCAGAGAATCTGGTCTCAAACCCTCTTTGCTACTTAAAACTTAAATAAGCCGTAAAATTCAAGTTGTTGTCAGCCTCTGATATCCATCCTCCAAGGCCAAAAGGGACCGTGTCATGTATTAGACATTATCAACATTGCTAACGGACTGCTTGAAAGCGGAAATGTGTGAGAAATCATATTGACTGACTGCAGTAGTGTTGTAATCTAACACTAGTATCTTACCAAAGCACCCAGATTTTTCTCCAGTACTGTCTGAATTCAAGACTTGTGCATTTAAAGAGCAGGGAATTCAGTTAAACCTTTTATAGAGGGCTCAAAGTTTAGTTTTCATTGATGGCCAAAAAAAAAAAAAAAACTAATTTAAATTGAAAAACGTACCAGCAATTGCAGCATTAATAATATAATATTATAATATACAGTATAATACCAACAACCTATTATTGTTATAATTATAAGCCTTATTGGCAAGATGTTTTATTATATATTATTCATGGTACAATTGTTGGTGCAAAACCTTTTACAAACATTTTGATGATTTAAAAACAATACGTTATAATTGCATATAGTGACCAATTTTTAGGAGGACACTTACATAATGTCCAGACAGAGAAACTGACGAAACTTCTGGAACATGGAGACAGTCAGCGGGGAGTTGATGTCTCGGCAGACCTTTATAAGACGGAAAGCCTCAGGCGATGAGCAGACCACTCAGATGAGCCGACTTACGGTTGTGAAACTCTGAACATCCACCTTTTTTTTCACATTCCCAAAGGTCTGCTGTCCAGAGGGCAAACTGACAAGCAGAGAACAAGAAAACAGCAGAGGATCGATATTTGCATGACAAATAATGCCACAACACATGCGGCAAAGGGATAGATGTCTGTGCAGAGTTTGAGGACCGTTGAAGGTGTGGACTAAATAAAAATCAAGAGCACAGCATCACGTTTCCATTTTTACCTGGGAAGACGGAGGAGGAGGAAAACGAGAGTACTTGGAGAAGGGAGATGGAATTCTCCCTCGCCTCAGGGAACCGCCATTAACTCGCTGGGCTGTAGGCAGGCGGTCATGCTGCTGTTGCTAGGTGCTCGTCTCCTCAGCTTGTGAGAGCAAACCTCCCGCTCCATCTGTCCACTGTACACTCAAATCCTGTCATGGAGTGATCTGGATTTCCTTTGTCTGTGGTGTTTGCTCATACTTGGGGTTAGTCATTTTTCAAAAATGGAAAAGCAGCTAGAACACCCTAGTAACAACCTAGCAACAAAGAACCATCTAGAACACTACATTAAGCACATAGCAACATCCTAAAACTGCTTAGTACACCTCACTCTTAGAAGAAAAGGTTCTATACAGAACATTAATCAGCGCTACGCATTTGGAACCCCTAAAAGGTTCTATACACTCTTAAAAAAGGGTTCCTCTGGGGTCTATATAGAACCCTGGGGTTCCGTACTTGGCCAATAGAACCTTTTACTAAAAAAATTGTTCTATATAGAACCATTTTGGAGTTCCATATATGAAGCGGGGGATGGAACCATTTCTGGTTCTAAATAGAACCATTTCTTCTACAACCAACAGATTGTGGTTGAGAGTTTGCACAGGCAAGCACCACCCCACAAATATAATATATAGGATCATTAAATCATTTAAAAGAAAAATATAGTTTAAAAATAAACGACTCTTTACCTACAATGAGCAACACATTGTTTTAATAGCTTAATAGCATCTTTGCATTAAGAACATATACAATGTATTGTTTACCTCATTGTATTTTGCCAGTTAACTGAAATTCAAAAGTGTTGCATTTCCATAGATTGGCAAAAAATATTGCTCAAATGTTTGTGTTTGCACATAGCACACATACGCCTTCCTGTTGCCTCATTATAAGTGAAAATGGTGCCCTCACTCTCTTTCTCATTTGCTCTGTGGGTCCCCAGCTGATACATAATTGAATATAAGGTAACGAAGTTCGTGAGAAGGGCAACCGGTGACATCAACACACCCAAAACTGAAGTCTCAGGGGGCCGGCAGTCTCCTCATCACTGCTTATTTAAAAACTGTCAGTCAACCTGCAGTGAACACCTTAGGGATATTACTGCTGTTTGCAGCTATACGCACATCACAAAAACTAAAGGATCTCTTTTACCTTTTAACAACAAATACCAGACATGCCATTCACAATAGCTCATGAAAGCATGGTTTAATGGGGGGAATGGTTTCATTACTAAAGCTGCAAATGGCAATGACATAATTATTTGTTTTTTTTGTGCACTTCTGCTCTTTTGATGATGTTATTTCCATTAAGAGGTGCATCAATGTTTGGTCAAGGTCTTATGCTGGCAATGTAAGAGTAAAGCGCTCTGTAAAGTCTACTCAAGCACATCCCAAAGACTTACAATGAATGTATAAGGTCTGGACTGCCAGTTCATGTGTGAAAATTATTTTTTCATGCTTCCAACCATTCTTTCACAATTTGAGCTTGATGATTCTTGACATTGTCTTCCAACATGGTTGTTTAAGAAATGAAAAGCCAGACACTCCATTGATTGGGGTTAGAAGAACTGATGCCATAACATGCTAGAAACACAATAATGACTGCAATAATGATCCAATCACAGACTCTTTAAATTGCCAAATGCTTAATCCAAACATCAACTATTTTTTTTGGCCAGGCAACATCAGAAGTGCACACACACAAAAAAAAATAGATGATTGTAATTAGTTGTAATTTTAGTCTGAATGTACCAAGTCATTGCCTCTCAGCTTTAGCAATTAAACCGTTCCCCCATCGCCATCTACAAAATCTCAGCACTACAGCGAAAAAGCAGCAGCTATACTCTGTCATTACGCCGCCAGCAAGATCAACTGTGAGCGTCGGATATAGAAACGGATTTTATGTCGTTTCCTTTTGCCCTTCTGCTGTGACAGCTGTAAATCTACCTGTGAAATCAGGAGGAAAAAAAGGAGAGTGTCATGCGAGAGAATTCAAGAGAGGGTGGAGAAGTCTTGCAGGTTGCCACAGTGGCGGTTCTGTCTCCACTGGTGTGTTGAGGGAAGAAGAAGCTGATAACTGTCTGGCTGCTTGTATCGCTCAGAGACTGGCAGCAGCAGGGTGCCCTCTGGGTAATTGCCTTTCCCCTGTGCTCTCTATAATACCTCTGCTGCTCCCCATGCATGTACATGAGCGCAAAAGCATACTTACATAAACACTGACACACAACCACTTGAAACGGCAGCAATATATTCCGAGATTTAATATAATACCGAGCGGTTCAAGGACACGTAGCAAAAAACTAACAAGGGCAGATTGTGATAGGCACAATGTTAATGAGGTTCACAGCAAGAATAACAGCTTACAAAATGCTCTCGGAAACTTGAAAAATCAGACAATTTAATCCAGAGAAAGCGTAGGCGGAAACTCCGAAAAATCAAAGCACAGCTGAAATCGGAAAGCAGCCCAACAAATGTTTTCAATGGGATGAATTTGGATCCAATCTGCACAAATTCACTGGCTCGGTCTGGTCTGAGGTGGAGCCCAACGGAAACGACAGACTGCCAGTGCCCGGCTAATTTGATCTGATTGTGTTTTGCTTTCATCAAGTGCATTTCGCAAAGACACTCAAAACACAAACACATTAGGAAATGTGTATTATGAGTAAACTCTCCCTCTGAGTGCCAAGCCCATAATTATCAACAATCAAAAATCACAATTGCCTATCTAATCAGAATATTATTTATGGACGGCCATTAAGAGTTTTGCGGCATACATTTTGCATGTAATAGGCAATTGTAGATAGCAATTTTGTTCTTTTTTGTTCAATCAATCAGCGATTGGGGTTTAAACTCAGAGAAGGTCCCTCACTCCGCTAACTATACACTACACTACAAACCTGATTAATGCTATTAAAGTCACATTGGTTCAGACTAAAGAATCAGGGGACACAATTAGGAGGAGGACGGACTTGAGAGTTGATCAAAATTTTGATGATTGTCCCTGATGGACACAGTCCATTGATTTCCCCCCTCAACTCATTTCACGTTTGCCAAGAGGAGCTGTACGTGATGTGAATGGCCACCTGATGCGCACAAATCTGGCCTCCGGCACTGGGGAAGTGACTTTCAAAGTGTCCTAATTTAACAGTTGAACTATAGTCAAGATTCCCTTAATTAGCTACACAAAGTTAGTAACAAAAACTAGCATTGAAGCTATTTAGGGAGGCTATATTTAAAGAGAGGGAGAGGGAGAGACATCTGTTTTGTGGGTAAAGTACCTTGTTTAACAACCAAACAACCTTGTTTAATTGTCAGACAACATTCTGAAAGCTCAAGAACTTCATGAATATCTCATAACCAGCATTTTCATGTGAACGGGTCAAGCAGCCTGTACATTCCTTGTTTAATTTCCCTTTTTTCCAACTTAGGTCTCTGGTGTTAATGACCTACACTAGAAGCAAAACAGACTTGATAGATTTTAGGTTACTTGAGCCTGGCATAGTTTCCAACAGCAACTGAAACAGAATCCACATTCGACATCCTGTCGGCAGCCAACGGCAACACAGTCATTAGGAGCTGCATTCTTTCCCCATCTCGCTGAAAAAGTTGAGTGTTTAATGCTTCTTTCCACCTCTTGAGTTTCCCCAGGAATGAGATTCATTAATTTGAGCCCAGTATGAAGTGATGGAGAGAGTCTCAGTAAGCCGGTCGCAGCTTTTTCTCCATCTCCACATCGGGTCTTTAATTGAATTCCTGCTCTTAACAGCGGGTACAGGGGTGTGTTAATGTGGTGTGTGCTGTGAGCTGAAGTACACTGGAGTGTGTAAGATGTGTTATGGAAGAGTACAGAACTGACACCGCATGACGGATACAGAGGAGCAGAGAATATGGTCTCCGTTTTCAGTGGGATACAAATTCATAGATCTGGTACAGAATGATTGCGGATAATTAACTTCACAGAAGGACGGCTTGTTATTTGGGGGGAGGGGTTCGATGGAAAAGCACCAAAAGTAGGAAAGCCTTGTTCCTCCATCTTATTCTCCACATTTTAGAGACCATCCCTCTGGGTTTCTTTAGTTTCCAAATGTCGTCATCTAATGACAGCTCAGTCATTCTTTGGGCCATTAGAGGTTTTTGTCTTCCTCTGGAGTTCTCAACCAGTCTGTGGGAAAGATTTATAAAACCATATTATGAATTTTCAGCAACACATTATTATGCCCTTTTACAAAGTCTTGAATTTAGTTTTTTGGGTCTACAAGTATATGTTCTCATTACTTATTTACATTATCGCTTCTCTCCCCAATCGTTCAGTAACTTTCAGTTTAGTTCCTGTCTCTATTGGGCTTTTCACACGGTGCTTAACCCTGGGTTAACATCGTTCTAAACACTGCTTTTAACCCCGGGTAAAATAACTTTTCACACTTGTAATTTAGAAGCAGGTTAGCACCGCTTTTGCAGTGTTAACCCTGTATTGCGGTGCCAAACTTGTACCGTGTGAAATGATGCCGTGTTCGAACGTTAAATTGTGCACTCATATTTGCGTGCTTTGTACAGTCACTGAAACACCTCGTATTGTATAAACAATAATTTGCGTTTGAGAGGAAAAATGCTGACATAAATTGAGATTTGTGATTTTTAAACTCACCCTGCCAACATTGTCAATTTGTCAATGACCTCCCCGCAAAATATAAATGTTTATTTTCAACACATTCTTACGGATGGTTTCGAGACTATAACAAATCATGTTTCGCATTTTCAACAGAAACCTTATCCATATAGCCAGCTGGATAACATTTCGTCTTGATGGCAGAATGATGTAGAATATGTCATAGAAGACTAAACATTTAAGTTGAATGCAAAAACTCTACAATGTATACGTAATGCAAACTTGGAAACACACCTGTATACAATATCCTGACGTATTTGCTGCCTAGCTAGTGAGAGCACACATTTCTAGTCACACTGCCAAATATATGTTCATTTGACAAGCAGGCAGCTTTTGCCTTCAGTCAGATGGTAATCCGTGAAGTAGTTACTGTGTACAAATGGACTGACAGCACCGTAGTAATTGCCCATCTGTGAGGTGACATACAGGAAGGAAGCAGTCATATACCAGATTGTGGATAAAGATGGCACGCACCATGGTGCCAGCCTACAAAGTCACTGTATTTATGGATAATTTTTTTTATTTCTGCTATTCCTACACTTTCCAGCTCAGAAAGGCCAAGAACAAGTGAGAAAATATGAGCATATCGCTGCATTTGTAACATCTATGGATGTCAATAGATTAAAATAACTAATATCTGTTAATCACATAACTTTCTTGGTATTAACCCGATTCATCTTAATTTGTGCATTTGCTGAAGTTTAATGTGTCCCTTCAAAATTATTAGTCGTCTCACCTCCCAATATGACAATTTTGCCCAAATAAAATGGGAATTATGAATTGAATGCTTGCTCAGGTCAATATGACATGTTATGTGGATTTTCAAAAAGGATTTGCCATTAAATTTATAATGAGACCAATGATGCGCAAAATCATCCATTTCTGGTTTCCATACAGAAAAAAAAGGAGATTTTACTCAAAATTTACATTTGTAGTCTTTAATTTGGTTTTAAGGACACATAATCAGCTGTGGAGAAGCAGAAATCTTGACATATAGTATATTGTCATCTTTGTTGTTTTCCATGAATGGGGAATATAAATGTGTCTATAAGACAAAACTGGAAAATAATGAAAAAGTCAGCAGTACCATAGGTACGGTTTTTTTGTTTGTGGAACATTCAGAAAATGACTTAAAGTTCAAATTGAGATGAAATATTATCCCGAGTAATACCCATTTAATTTACCACAGAAATAATATTAACTTAAGCAGCTATAGTAATGAAATCATCCAAGTAAATAGTGAGACAATAAGCCAAAAAGTTGGATATTTAAAAAAAAATAAATAATAATGTTCATGTTACTAGTTTCCATTTGATTTGATATCCAGATATCCTTTAAACATTTCATCATGTTTAAAGATGCTAATAACCAATATTAAATGAGTACTTCCCATCTAATGAGAAAATTGTTGTGAAACGCTCCTGCAGCATCTGCCATACCTGTTTAGAGACTGGTGCAACTGAGGCTATTCCTCTCAGGCAGTCAGCAGGGATGCCGAGACTGAAATAACTTGATTAATGTATGGCACTGCTGTCCGCCAAAGCCCCCCAGGCTATGACGTATTTAAAACAAACAGCATTTCTTCTCGTTTCCCCATTTAGCTTCCAATCCTTGGCTTTGTGGTGAGACCGACTGGCATTGGGTTTAACTCGTCTTGTTTGCACTATGCATTGATTGATGATTTTCACTGTTTTTGAGTTGTTTTATGCTCAGGGCCAGCTTAGCTTGTTATAAACCCAAATTAGTTCAGCCAGAAAACTGATATCAAAGGTTTCATCACGTCGCACGACATTCAGCTCAGCGTGCCTCAAGCTTTAATTGCTATCGGACACCATTTTTGCTGCTGCCACACACTCAGAAATGAGTCAAAAGATAATCTACGGGGCGTTTTGCCCTACCGCCATTTTAAAGCTGTTATTTTACATTACAGCGACTAACACGCACACTCTGATAGAGATGGATGTGCTGAGGATCTATTCGTCCTCTTCAGGGGGAAAAGAGCATGGCTATAGTTCCCAGAAAGGCTTCATTTCAAATGGCTGCACCGTAAGAAGGACCTGGCAGCTTTTAATTAACAACGAGGTTTGCTCTGGGAAAGTGGAAGATAACGTACCACTCAAAGACGGCATGAAGCACGCTGAGAAAGACGGATGGAGAGAGTAACGTTCTGTTCACATTAATTAAACGGCTGGCCGACCCAGCTTCACTAAAATAGTGAGGAAGGAGCAGATCAAAAAGGAGGGAACACAGGCTTTCAAGCTGTAGGAAATGGGGCAAAAAGGCTCAGGGCGGGTATATGCATACTTATTGACTCTCAAACAGATTTTTGCTTTGCATAATTCAGCCTGTATATGTTACACGGTACAGTAGGTGTCTGCAACCTTAAACACTCACTGAACGTTAAGAGATGTAGATGTATATGTACATTTATTTATTTTACATATCCACATGCTTACATATGATATCGCTTGTTTGTTCTTCTTCTTCGCTTGTCTTTTGATCAGGAGATTCTGTACTATTTCAGAAGATGCCTAATAGCTCCCCCTACCCCATAACAGTGAAAACACGTAAAGCCAGAAAGTTCCGTCAATGTCGGGGAAAGAGTAAAAAACAATTTTAAAAAGATTACTCAGAAAAATAATCAGATCCTGTAAAATTGGAGACAGATCCTCCCAGGGGACAAGCTTGGCCATCGAGTCTTGCAGTAACGTGACTCCCAGCAGAGGAATTGATCGAGTGGCCTCCCCGAGTCTCTTGCCCTGGAAATTTGCAAGCCAGTCAATCAATTAAAGATCTCAGTGGGTCGACGGGCCTCAATTGGAAAATGTGTTTATGCGTGCTTTGCTTAGCACATCAGGCTTAAAGCTCTTTTCAACACGGCTGAAAAAGATTGATAAGAGAGATGGCCTCATTTCCCTCTGGCTTCTTTGGCCTTGTAGGCATAATTTGAGGGTGGGACAGGTGTGACATGTCCCCACTCCCTTTTCTCAGGGTCGATATTGTCCCTACCACTTTTTGAAACATTTCGAGGCACACACACACACACACACACACTTGTCCCACCCACTTTTTAAAACAGTTATGGCACTGCCTTGTAGCTACCTAGCAGATAGATAGGGGTCACATGCTTTTTGGAAATTTGAGATTTAAGCTCAGTTTCCTCCGTAAAGAGCATTTATTTTTTTGGCATTGCGCTTGACGTAAGGAAACACTTAACAGTTATAAAATGTTATTTTCATTTGGACAAAATTATGCAAAATACAGTTTTATGGGTGGTAAAAATGTACTTATAGGTGGTCATGTACTTATTCACTCGCCATGTAGCAGTTGTGGCAAAAATTTAATTTGGGACCCTGCAGCTAACTCTCTCTTAATGGCATGATGGCATTTTGCAGTTATATTGGCACGTCATTATGGCACACTGTCCAGAAGCAGCCCATGTTAGGCATGTATTAGTACTTAGGGAAGAACGCCAAGAAACTGTCTGTGGGACTAAGAGGCAAATATGCCATGCTAAGAGAACACATGTTGACAAGACTTGACCCAATGCTGCTCCTTATTTCCTCTCAACCAATTAATGTGTGGGTCAAATGACCATCTGAATTTGCATCAGTGAAAACAACTTGATAACATCGGTATTTTTTAGATTAAATTAAATTAAATTAAATTTACAGTATTTCATTAAGAAGAACAAAAAATGTTTCACAGTGACTTGAATCAGTATATAAGCTCACAGCCACTTTATTACACCTTGCTAGTTTGCCTTCAGAACAGAATTGCCTTAATTATTCATGCATAAGTAGATTCAACAAGGTGCAATTTGGTTCTTGATATGACAGCATCACGCAGATGCTGCAGATTTGTTGGCTGCATATTCATGATGCGAATCTCCCATTCCAGCACATCCCATTGGTACTCTATTGGACTGAGATCTGATGACTGTGGAGGCCATCTGAGTTTTAGTGAACTCGTTGTCATTTTTCCCAAAAAGTTTGAGAAGATTTCAGCTTTGTGACACGGCACGTTATCCTGCAGGAAGTAGCCATCAGAAGATGGCTTTGTGACAAAGCCATCTTCATAAAGGGATGGACATGGTCAGAAACAACATTCAGGTCTCTTGTTTTTAAATGATGCTCAATTGGTACTAAGAGGCCCAACGTGTGCCAAGAAAATATCCCCTACACCATTACACCACCAGCAGCCTGGACCGTTGATTCAAGGCAGGATGAATGCCCACCATCTAAATGTCACTGCAAAATTGAGATTCATCAGACCAAGCAATGTTTTTCCAATCATCTATTGTCTATGAGGTGAGCCTGTGTGAAATGTGAGCCTTAGTTATCTGTTCTTGGCTGACAGAAGTGGCACCGGTGTGTGTTCTTCTGGTGTAGCCCATTTGTTTCTATGTGCATTCAGAGATGCTCCTCTGCATACTTCGGTTATTTGAATTACTGCTTTCAATCAGCCCAAACAGATTCTCAGTTTGAACTTCAGCAGATCATATTGACCATGTCTACATGCCTAAAAGCACTGAGTTGCTATCATGTGATTAGCTAAGTAGATATTTGTGCAAATGAGCAGTAGATCAGGTGTACCTAATAAGGTGGCTGGTGAGTATATAGATTTTTAATTAGTGCTATTTTACGCTGTGAACAAGCATTTATTTCTCCATATTTTGCATGCAGAGAATACAGGAAATACCACAAAAGTTGAAGCAAAGCAGTAAAAAGTTATGTTTCCTGACTTGTAAAGCGTCTTGTGTATTTACACGAGAACAATTGGGAAAACAACTGGAATTTTTTTTAATATATATATATATTAAAATTATATTTTAAATACAATGTAATTTAGTTGTATTATATTATATATTATAAAATATACTTTAATTTACATTTAATTTATTAAAAAAATGTATTAGGCTACATGGGCTAAGACTTTAAGGCAGCATGCACTATACAATGTGACTTAAAACATCATGTAGCATTTTGTTGCACTATGCTATTGAAAAAAGCAATAGCAATATTTGACAATGCCATTAGGAAAACACTTATTTTCATGCTACAGTTAAGTTTGGTACCATCACTATTCCTAGTTAGTTACCCCAAAAAAACTAGAGGAAGTAGACTGTGAAAGTGATTGAAAGAGAGTGGGCTTTCCGCATATTCAAGATGGTGACATTCTTCTAGATGACTAGAGAAATGGATGTGATTGTGTAGGATGAGCAACTGAGATGTATTTTTCTCTTTGCAGCATCCATAGTAAGCACGCAGACGGAACGGTAAAGCACCGAATCCTGAGGCCTTTAAATTTCCCTGACCCAGATTTCATCTCACTGCCTGATTTAGGTGTGCTACACTAATGTTTGAGTCATAATGTGTCAGCTCTCTTATATGTCAACCTTTTGTGTAGGTTTTACACTTCAATGATCCCAGTAGTGTTTATTTTTTCCCAAAATTGGCTTAGCTTTACAATGCCACAGATCAAGTGTGGCTTCTAGACACATCACTTTAGCAGTGGTGTAACTTCAAGACTGAAATGGTCAAAGTGAAATGCTCCGGCAGGATTGTGAATCTATCGTGAATACTTTCACCCCCACCTGCCCTGTTGCTCTACATGCACCTACAGCTCTCTTCCTGCTGCAGATGACATATGTGTGTGCCTAGTGAATGGAATATATATGTTTATCCTCTCCGCGGCTTCATAACCCTCTTGGATCAGAGCCCGCGCAAAAATCCCAAAAGACCAAGCTAATGTCTGCATTCCCTCTCTCGATCGCTCTCAGAGCACTGAAAGGTAAATTGTACATATTTATGAACACAATTCAAAATAAAATGTGGGTGTTTGGAAAAGCAGAAACGAAAGTTATAGGAATTTAATTGCCTGTGTTGATGTGACTCTTGAACTACACCTCGCGGTCAAAAGTGCTATCCCTTGCCTATCCCCATAGACTTCATTCAGACAAATCCCACGACTATCTGGAGTTGAGATTCGAAACGGCAAAGGTTGCCTCTTCCTAAGGGCCAGGTTTGACATTTTCATCACCCAAAAAACAGGAAATCACTTCATTCTGCTCAATGCATTTGGAAGTGTGGCTAGTCCTGCAATCCTGGAGTCTATTATGACCAGCTGAGATGAAAGGTTTTGCCTGGAATTAGATTTGACTTCCTGCGTGCCTGCTTTATCTACACGGAGCCAAATACGGGACTCTCCTCGATCTAACAATTTGTGGACAATCAAATATGCACTCCTGGCAGGGATTTTTCTAATTTTAAGCTGAAATTCAAGAGTACTGTCTTACGAAAAAAAGACAGGCAGAACATTACCAACAGCCTCAGGCTTAGTCCCACTTTAGACCTTCCCATGCACATGACAATGGAAAGCACTTTTTCAATCTGGCAAGCTCAAATCTTACCGACTGACTTTATACAACAAAGTCGTGCTTGCAAGTGTTTTTGAGGCTCAAATGATGAATGAATGTGCAATGTTGTCAGGTTACTGGCATCAAACCCTTAAAAGATATCTAGAGTTTAATTTGAGCCACTTATTAGTAAGTTACCACTGATCAACTTTATCTTTCTAACAACACAACACCACACTCAAACTACCTTGCATGTCAAGGATCCATGAAATCGAGTGAGTAATAGAGAGTGACACCACAAAAATACACTCCAACTACAGTATGAACACCACAAACATTCAGTTCATTCAGACAGAAGGTACGGTAGTCCCAAAGGAATAACTGTCTTAGTGGATAGTAGTAGATAGTAAGTAGAGAGCAAGAAAAATAAAACTCTTCCCCCTGACCTCTTGATTCTAAACACAAAGCTCAGCAATCCCGGCATTATCATTAGTGCTTTATCAACAGACTACTTAACATATAGATTCTAGGACCAGTGGCAGATTATGCTCCTGTCTGCTTGGCAGAAATCCAGGCTGCTGTCTCATAAAAACTTTCACCGCCGCTTAATTTAAACCAATGCCAATCTTGAACCACAGTGTACATTCCTCATTTATTATTTACAGGCAATATGCAGCTGCTCTATTTGCTGTTCTGCAAGAAAAAACACAATCTTCTGTCCAAACAATCCAGTTTTGGACCTCTTAATTATACTCTTTAAACAACAATAAAGGGTTTCCAGTCAATAGCTTTCTTCATTTCTTCAACTATTCAAGAATTTCTGCAGTATTTATATGCTCCACAGTTTTATCTTTTCATAAGGTGTAAACAGGATACTAAAATTAACACTCACCAAGCACCTCCTGAGAGTTAAAATCTTTGCAAATCTCAGCTTTGTTGAGTAAATACAATCTGGCCAGTTGGCTGGTATATTTATAGAGCATCACAGTCCCACCCACAGCCCGAGAGAGCGTTGGTGCCGATTTCCCATTCATTTCTCCCATTGACGTTTTGGAAAATCGATATCTAAAGAGTTTTAGAGCATGTCTGAGGATAACAGCTACGGCTGAACTCATAAGCATTCAACATATCATTTCGAGTGAAAAAGCGAAGAGAAAATCCAAAAACAGTCAAAGATACAAGACTGTGTACATATTTTCATTTCCGAGCGAAGGAACTACTCATCCCCAACGCATTCTCACCCCAAGGCGTCACCTTTGACCATGCTTTAATATTTGACGTTTTAGGCGCCCTTTAGCGATCCTACGGCGTCATCTAACTGACGCTAAAGGAAAGCGTCAGTTAGAGGACGCGGTTAGGTTTAGGTGTGGGGTGGGGGTAGGGTACACGCGATCCTAGGGCGTCATCTAACTGACTCTAAAGGGCGCCTAAAGCGTCAGATATTGAAGCATGGTCAAATGCTTCCCAAGGCGTCAGTTAGGTGACGCCTTGGGAGTGAGAATGGGCTGTCATCCCATAAACCACCGCGCCTCACTAAAGTCGACTTGTACAATAGCATAATTAACATCCCCTCTTCTTCACTTCTTTTGAACAGTGAGACTATGTGGATCCCCCCCAAAATTATTAGATTTATTTCAGTGTATATTTAACTCTGAAAATGAGATGTAGAGAAGAGAAGTGACAACTTTTCACATTCAACCTCTAGACAAAGGCTCCTCAAACTAAATGCATCTCACGGGAGACTAAAGTTAGCATAGCGACTGCCATTATCCATTTGCTGTGTGTGTCAGCAAAAAATATTTAATGGCAGTGTGAGGTTTTCTCCTACAGGAGTGAAGGACAGTGAGTTGGCAGCCATTTTCAGGGCTTTAATTAAGCAGCTCTGTGCCAGTGTCCAGATACTATCAGTCAGTAACGTCTGCCCATACTTCCTTTTCCTGCACACAACAGATAATTAATAGGCTAATGCTTTTTTTTTATAATCGTCTCATTCTTAATCACATGCATACTGACCAAGACAAACACAGCGACTGGCATTCACAAGACCATCTGACAGCTTGTCAAAGACTGAAAATGGACTTTAAAAGAGTGCCAATTAACTCGATAAACAAGGTTATAGCCTAGTTATAAAATGAATACCATTACGAAGAAGAATATGATGCATGACTGATTAGGGCTATTGCACGCCCACAGACTTTTGAAGAGCGATTAGATTGGCTATTTATTTATTTTTTCACTAGATCAGAGTGAGGACTTCTACCCTCTGTGAGCTTGAGCCGAACAGCCGCACACCAGCCCGGTTTCATCCATCTTAATTCTCTAACACAGTGGGCTTGAGGGATTCTGCCATACTGATTCTGGCGAATTACAAGAGACAAGCCACTCCCGAGGGAAGCATTCATGGCCCTTCAAAGACAGCATGATGCTGCGGAGTGTAAAACTCTCAACATGATCCATTGCAAACCAGGCTCATTGTTCCTGGAGGCATGCCACACTGTTTTCCGATGCATCTTTGATTGCAAAAGCTGAATATCAAGTGGTATAGGAGGAGGCAATCGTTTAGGCTACTCAATATGGATATGGTCTTAACATGAACACTGTTCCAGTATAGCCACTAGTCTATTCAATTGAGTCATTCTAATGAACCGATTCTTTTTGGTGATTCGTTCTAATCAATTCACTTCAGCTGTAGAACTTTGGAAATAAAACAGTGGGCCACACAAAAATGTAACAATGCAAAAGTTGCAACTCGTTATAAAACAATAGTTATTAATACTACACAATTAAACATGATAAACAATTCACGCAAGTTTCAAGAACAAATATTATTTCATTATGATGCTATTTTGGCAGATAAAAATTTGTTTAGTAAGACTTTGTAAACGCTTTTGAAAGAAGTCTCTTATGCTCACCAAGGCTGTATTTTTTGACCAAACATACAGTCAAAATAGTAATATTGTGAAATAGTTCGGCCTATATAATATTCTATTTTAAAATCTTTTAAAGTGTTATTCATTCCTATGAGGAAAAACTGATTTTTTAGCATCATGTCTCCAGTCTCAATGTCACATGATCCTTCAGAAATCATTTCTGATGTGATGCTCAAGAAACATTTATTAATGAATAAATGAATATCTTTAAAACCAAAACTTACTGACTCCAAACTTTTAACCAGTAGTGTATCTATGAAAATGTCATTTGCTATAAAAATTCAACACAAAAGTAAAAGATAAAGGGTTTTACACTGTTTGAAGAACATTCATTCGTTCATCATGATTGTATTTGAACAGAAACATGGCAGAAATACTCTAAAAATCATAAACATAAAATGCAGTAATTCTTGCAGCATTTCTTGTGGCTCTTCTTGAATGATGGCTCAAACGAATCATTGAAATGAACACAACCGAATTAACTAATTTAGTCTAAACACTGCAAACAGTGCATAGAAAAGTATCACAATCACAGGAAACTCTTTCGCCTTTAGTCTGCAGTGTGGGTTGGCTATAAAACAACTAACTTCCGAGGTTCACACTTTATTTTAAGCCAGTTTCACTTGTCTGAAAGATATTTACATGCGTTTAAGCAACTTAATAATAACAAACAGGTTAGTTACTTGGTCAATCGCTCATGGATGACAACAGCCTTATCTTCCAGCCATAAAGCAGTCACAATCATTCAAGCTTTAGTGCATTTTTAAAGGACATTCACAGTTCTCCAGCATCCACTGTTACCTGTAAACAAGATTGTCCTCAATGACATCTGCGCACTGGAAAAATTAACTGCACATTACATTCATCATCATGTCATGCTCAGCCTCTGCATGAAGCATCTCTGAATTAATTTCACTTCACTTGTAAAGCAGAGACAATCTATCTGTCACGTTCCCTGCTGCAACGGACTGCTCTACCTGCACAAACCTTCCGCTGATGTGCTGTGTTGTAATTATGGAGACAATGAAACACATCAGCTGGGTCAGAATACTTGACCGTTAATATCCCTCCCCCTTACAATCAACCAATGCACTTAACTGGTGTATCTCGCCGCTAATCCAGTCTGGTTTGGGTTCGGGGAGGGATGGACCGCAATCTGGGTCACCGAATAATGAGGCCAGGGTGCGTACTGCACCACAGTGTCCATCTGGCAGCTCCACGTGCCTGTCTCTGCCAGCGATAAACAGGTCTGGAGGAATAAACAGAGTGTGGGCACGCACAGAGACATGTTACCCTGCTCTGGAATAAAGTGTGTGAGAACATTTTTGCTATTGGAATTTAGTATGGAAGTATACAAAATAATATATATATATATATATATATATATATATATATATATATATATTAGGGCTGTGCAAAAGTTAATGCGATTAATCGCATCCAAAATAAAAGTCTGTGTTTACATAATATATTTGTGTGTGCTGTATATAATTATTTTTTATATATAAATACCTATGCATGCATGTATATATTTAAGAATTATTTGCGCTTAAATTCTGTATACATTTATAAATACATAATCTATATTATATAAATATAAATATTTTATATTTTATATATGAATAACACATTTTCTTAAATATATACATGCATGTGTGTGTATTTATATATACAAAATAATTATATACAGCACACACAAATATATTATGTAAACACAGACTTTTATTTTGGATGCGATTAATCGCAATTAACTTTTGCACAGCCCTAATATATATATATATATATATACATGTGTAGTGGTTTATCTGAGGTTGTATTTACCCAACTTTAAGACCATGACAGATGATTTTTTTTTTACGTCATGATACATAAAACCACATAATTAAAAAGATTGTCCTTTCTTTTTCACATAATGTTAAATATCTTAATATTGAATTAGGAGTAAACCAGGATAGATCAGTTATTTAAACAATGACATAATATATATAATATAATATATACATTTTTAATATATATATATATATATATATATATATAGAGGGAGAGAGAGAGAGAATTATAGATTTTTATATTATATATATTTTAATTTAATATTAATTAGATTTGATAATACATTTAATATTTAAGCAGCCTATGACAAACAGATAAATACAACAGATATATTTGCCGCTTGGTTAATACATTATGCCGTTGTTCTATATTGTTCTATAAAGTTTTTTGTGTTTTTTTTTCCTTTTTGTGGAAATAATACTATATTCAATTTTACACATGCATATTCCTTTTTTTAAGACTCTTGGGGTTAAGGTGCACTGAAAGTGCCATTTAGCTTGCACAAACTGACTAAAAAACAAAAACAAAGGGAAATTTAGTCGGATGTACACAGCCATTAGCACTGTGCTTTTCCAGAAATGCTCCTAACTGAAAAATAATAAATTCACACATGCATTATGTCACCCAGTACACTGGGGGCAAAGAGAGAGAGAGAGAGAGAGAAAACAGATTGTTTGATGACAGGGATCTCTGAAGTCCAAATGCATGTGTGTGACGGCACACAGTGCGGAGTGAAGCAGAATCTTGACTCATAGACAGAGTTATGCCAAAAGCCTCTCTCAGTCTTTATCAACAGCCTTTATCTTGATCATAAGGACAGAGACCACCACGGGGCACATTTATAATTAGATTGTGGAGTGTCGGGTCAAACACTATGAGTCAGCTAGATGATTATGCCACTCTGGGACTGTTAGTGTCAAGCATGGCTTACTCCAGCTTTGATAAAGCACTCGTATCATGCCTTATGTTGATCTTTCGCTATCTCATAAACGTCTGCTAGTGCACAATGTCTTAGGAATTGCAACACTCATTCTCTGCTTTTTCTAAGACACCATACAATTACGGGAATGATAACCTAACTGCTAAAGGTGAAAATAGTTCAAATGCAAAAATAAAAATGAATATTTACATAATTGACTGCCAATACTATTCTCATGTTGGAAATTTTATTAATCACAATTATTTATCTTATCAACTTTATCTTGCTCACTGCACTTCAATATTCTCTGTAGAACTCAATATTTAATGGGAAAGCACTGTACAATTTATTTAGAAAATAAATTGAAGTCTATGGTGACATTCTTAATGATTTAGTAACTGTGGACATTAATGATGCCCCTTTTTTCTTGTTTGGTAAGAAGCAAGGTCATTATCAGTAAACTAAAAACAACACATAACTAACTAACTAGCTAACTAACTATCTATCTAAATAAATAAATTAAATTCTTGACTCTATAACATATAACCGTTTAGAGATTGCTTTTGATATCCTTTCTGTCTGTTTCTGTTTCTACCCGGTTTGATTTAGTGGTCACAGGTTTCACGTTTCATTGATTGTTTGTTAATCCCTGTGTTTCTTCCATTACTTTGTAAGTTCAATTTTGCGTAACGTTTCTAGTTCCCTGAGTTCTTTGTTTTAATAAGTTTAACTGCTACATTTAGATCATTTTCTACTCGTTTATTGCAACCCAACAGTGACGAAAACAATATAAGATAGTCTTGAATATGCATCTAAGCTATTTGGTACATTTTAGATTTATACATAATATTATGTCAGTGCTGAGAAAAGCTGTGTCATCTAAAGGCGGAAAACTCAAAGGAAAAACTTATTTACATTATTTATTTCGAGATTTAGTACACTGACAGTTCAAAAGCCAATGAATTAATATTTTGCATAGTATTGCATACTCACACTTTAAATTGAAATAAAATAAAATCACCACTTTAGGCGATCCTCCTTCATAATGAAGTTGTTTAGTGTATCACCAAAAAAAAAGGGAGATTAAATTGACTATAATTACATACAAACACTAAATCAATCTGTCATCAGAAACAGCAGTGTATTTGACTCGGAACAAGAAGGCAACATGAACAGCGTAATGATGAGTAATGCTTGCCACTGAACAAAGGGAATTGCAGCACATGGCGGCAGTATGGCTACAGGCCTGTCGCAGAGGGGGGAGTTTATGATTAATGGAAATAAATATTAAAAGCATCACATCATCCCCAGCACCTGATCATTCTCGCCTCCACGTTACTAGCGGATACAGCCCTCGGTTCAGGTCAGTGTGTGCGCACTACACTCCTGGAGTCTGCTGCACTGACGCCGAACATCTCCTGACAGAGAGGTCAAGATTCAAGATTAATCCACTGCTACAATTTGACATTCTTTTTTTTTTACTTAAAGCAGTCTTGAAGTCATTCTCACATCAAATCCATGGGGATGTACAATTACTTAAAGTATGTCAGATGTTTATATACATCTATTAAGGTCTCTTGAATAGTTTTTGATTGGTCAAACGTGACTTTCTGTGGCTAAATATTTTCGTTTTCCAAATTAAAATTATAAAAAATATATTTTCATTTAGATTAGCTTCATGTACTAAAATGCCTGAAATAAAAATGTATAAAAAGTATATAGACACAATTGAACTTTTAACAAAATTACTTATATAAAAAATAAAGTAATTTACTTTAATTGCTAAAATAAAATAGAGTTAGCCTATTTAATATATGGATTATGGATATATGTGCCTAATTGTGGCACACCGTTTTATTATTTAGCATATTAACTTCTGCTCTCATATTACCTAAAAAATAATGTGTTATATCTCTGTGCCACTTTTAAAGGAGATATAAAGTTAATCCCCTTTGCAATATTAAAGCTGCAACACTGGTGACTTTGCATGAACCTCAGTAACTTTATGGTACACCACACAGCATTGATTGATGGATTTAGGCTATTTGTAATCAGTTACCTTATTGACATGCAGTCCTTCCTCAAGTATAACACTGAGTTGTCAACATTTTTTATCTGAGGTTTTTCTTAGAAAGGTTTTGCTCATTGGGAGGCATATGTTGGCCAGAAGGAGTAAAAAAAGTGAAGTGAAGAAGGGCTCATGAATTATTGACAAAGACATTGGAAAAATGGCAAAATGACATTCCAAAGGATCCAGAGGAAATTTAAAGATGAGGTTCAAGGGTGATTAATTTTGTAACTGTACCTTCGCACTTCGGTTGGCAATGTGTGAAACGTGTCGCAAATGGATTATTTAAAATCCATTTATTTATTTATTTTAAAACTCGGCTGAGCAGACACATTATTTGTGGATAATGGCAGTGATTAATCCTGGAGTAAACAGCTGAAAATGCCCTTGCGGGGTTAAAAAAAAATATCACCCTTCAGGGTAAAAAATTAAAAATGAAATCTAAAAATGTCCCTTTTCTCTCTATACGCAAAGTAAGACAGGCTGGAGATTCATAAATAAGTAAGAGACTCTTCCAGTCTCCCAAATGCCTGTCTGCAGACTTTAGATTAGCACAATGAGCAGAAAAGCAGACAGCACAGTAGAGTTTGCCAAAGAAATAGTAGCCTGTACTTGAGTCTCTCTTTGTACTGCATATAAAATTGTACAAAATGAAATGAAAAAGGCAGCCATTGTAAAAATATACATGAGCACTAGCTAACTATTTAACAATTAATTAGTACAAAACATGATAATAAGCATATATACTTTATATTAAAACATGTATTTATGTTTTAAAATAATTATGAATTGTAAAAAGAGGGGGGTCCAACCCGCTATACTAGGTGTACCTAATAAAGTGACCAGTGCAGTCGAATTTAGGCCATAATTCGTGCAGGCTCACCAAAATTGGACAATAAAAGATTGGAAATACCTTGCCTTGTCTGATGAGCCTTGATTTCTGCGGTGACATTCAGATAGTTGGATGTAAACAATGAAAGTATGAATCCATCCCGCCTTTTATCAACAGTTGAAGCTACTGGTGTAATGGTGTGGAGATATTTTCTTGGCACACATGGTCATCATTTAAGCACAGCCTCCACAATGTCCAGATCTAATAGAGCATCTTTGGGATGTGATGGAACGACGGATTCGGATCATGGTCTTATACTTACATATACATACAGAGAGAGAGAGAGATTACTTAATCAGTGTATTATGTAATTCAGTTTTTTAATTGATTGACAGTCCTAATATACAAATAGGATCAATTAGTCAGCCTGTCAAAGAAACATAAATAACTCGCTCAAAATTGATCAAAAACAGTCCTGGTGCTAACAGTGCAAGGCGTCAAGGGAAGCCAAGGGTATAGTGACCTTTCATTGACTGGCTTGTAGCAGGACTTTAGAGAATGCTGGGAGTGTAACTTAACATTTTTTTTTTTTTACTTGACAAAACACTCTATTAGGCTTACACTACCATTTATACAATGTTGAAAGGTGTAAAAATGGATGGAAGGCTCACAATTCAATGTCCCCAATTAAACTAAGCAATTCTGTATTTGAGTCACACGTCCAAATCAAAGTACTGTGCTCCCAGTGACATTCTCCTATGCCCTTAGATTTCTATGGAGTATTTAAAATCTATTCAACTCTCCCAGGCTTGGGCCATCAAAAAATCTATACCCAGGAACACATGCTGTCTGGTCAGCCTGGAAGAAAGATGGTTTTGGTTTACACTCGGTCGCTGACCCGATCAGCTTTTACCCCACAGGGATGCATAGGGCCAAGAACAATCTGTCTTACAAGCCTGTGTAACAGGAGATGTTCGTGGAGTAGCTCATTAAATCCATGTTTAAACATTAAATTTGTCATTTTATTTGGATGTTAAAAAAACATTTTCTATCCCACACAGTGTGCAAAGACACCTATAAGTTAGCCATTGCAGATTAATTGAAATACTGTGGCACTACACATAGTAAAATCATCAAATCACAACAAATATGATTATAAAAAAAATAAAATAAATAAAAAACAAATGCAAGTAGCTGTTACACCCCTAAATAAATATAATGTGTTGGCTCGCAACTTTACGGCCAATGAAACTAGTAGAGTTCCACTGCAAGCGTATCCATTCTCAACTTCTGACACTAATGATTTGTTAATCAATGTGACACTATAGAACTTCCCTCAGTAACACAACATAGATTTTAGTTGGTCGAGTGGTTCCTGGAGGAATGAGATAAGGGAAGACAGAGCAGAGCACTGGGACGATAATTCTCTTTTCTGGATGGTACAGGCTGCCATTTTCTATCTGCAGAGTTTCATAATCAACAGGAAATGATATCCTGGACAATAGTGCAAGCTGGAATGATTGCTGGTGTGTACCGTTAGGACAGAAATATGTATCATTATCTTTGTCAGCCCCATTTCCACTGCTGATCAGTGCATGTGCGTGAGCTCTGAAGACACACGAGCACATCACCTTCCTTTCTAAAGGGGAGGATGTGTGCAAACCTCATTCTAAAGGCCATATCATTCACAAACGCGCTTCAAATGCTCCCAAATGAAATCATTTCAGACACGACACGATGCCGCATAACTCATTCCTCAAAGCTTTAGAGATGTGACAAGCTACAGGAAAACTCTGTTTGATTAGAAACGGAGAGAAACAAAATCACACAACTTTGTAAATGTTGAAAAAGCCTCCTGGGATGCTGAAAAATGGGATCTGTAATCTTTAAGTTGACTGATGTTATCTTGTCATATTTATCAGCAGTGTTGGGGTAATGTGCATTATGTAAACAGATTACTTTTTTATTGTAACGATGTTTTACTTTACCCACTTTAATTTGAGTTATTATTTTTTTTTAGGTAATGCACATCACTTTTCACTTCAATTAACATTTTTTAAACTACTGAATTAAAATTCTCTCTCTTCTCCATAACAGACGCACACTCATGCATGCGTGGGGAACAGACGAAAAGTTCAAAAGTAATAAAACATTTTTAATTCAAATGAGTTGTACAGTGTAATCTTATGGTGGATCTTTTGTGGATGGCATTAGTGGTCGGGAATCATTTGAAGGGGTCATAATACAGAAATATTCTAAGGTTCTTTTTTTTATTTTTGTTTTTTTATGAAAATGAAGGTTTATGTTATATAAGATATGTTGTTTAAGTAAACCCTTCCAAAAATAACTTCTCTGTAAAAACACCTGCAATGCCTGGAGGAAAGCGAGCCTCAGCCATGTGAGAAAATGTAATACAAAAGTAATGTAATACTTTGCTTTCCATAAAAAGTAATGCCATTATGGTAACACTTTACTTGAAGGGGTGTGCATAAGACTAACATGTTACGTGTTATGAATATGAAGTTGTATGCATGTTTGTGACAACTCCCATTAAGCGTCATTCACTCAGTTATGACATTTTCAATACAAATATGACATTGTTTGAGATGTCTTTGTCATGACACCTTGACATAAACCATAACATCATAACCTGTCAGTGTCTTTGTCATGACAACTTGACATTACTAAGACAACACAACCTATTATAAACATGACATAGCAGATTAATTATCAAACTTAAGAAAGCACCTAGCTTTACTGGTTAACATTATTAAACTGTCAGGTGGTTGGTTTTGACATTGGCTGTCATGAAGCCATTCTAACGTTTTAATGACAAATTCAATTAGTACCACTGTAGTTGAGGTCACGAAAAATGTTCATGACACAGTTATAATGCCTCATGACAGCCAATGTCAAAGCCAACCACATGACAGTTTAACTTCATTTTATGTCAAGTTGTCATGACAAAGACACTGATATCATGTCATGGTTATGAAGGTGTTATGTCAGTCTTATCCACACCCCTTCAAGTAAAGTGTTACCTGTAAGGAGTTACTTTTTTAGGAAGTAGCGTAATATTGTAACTCATTTCTTGTAAAAGTAATTTTCCCCAACACTGTCAGCATTTTAGACATACTATTCACTAACAATTTCACTATAAACACGAATAGTTTCTAGTTTGTCTGTTTATCCATGAGCATAACGTATTTTACCAGTGTTAAACTCATTTTTTCTCCTTCTCTACTTGCAGGGTCCATTGCCAGATGCTCCTATATCAAGTATCACTACTCCTCAGCCACAATACCCAAGAATCTCTCTTACAACATCACCAAGACCATACGTCAGGATGAATGGCACTCTCTACGTGAGTACATGGCTTCACTGTACATTTGAAGATGCATTTAAGAAATGCCACTACTGTGATTAGAGGAGACTACAAACTCAAACTAGAATTAACATCTCAAACTGTCATATTTGCTTGACAAAATTACATTCTTAGTACAAATAAGTGTATAATTTAACCATTACTGTTGAAACAAGCACTTTGTAAACAGTGCAAACAGTAATCATCCCCGACCTAATGATGTCCTTTGCTCAGCCCCAACTTGCTAAGGTCAAGTCAAAGCCAGATATAGTTGTTACACAATATGTTGCAATTTCATTCATTTATTTCGGGCAAGCTCTCGGTAGACCTAAAGATATAGATGAGGTGATTTGTTGTTGCTTTGTGGAAGGAGAAAGTAGGGTACATATCTCAAAGTCAGATGTACCTTGTCGACCCACTTTTGCTCTGTTTCCACCCTACCCAAAACGGAAATTATGAAGATGCTTTCACATAGAAGTGGTAAAATGCTTTAATATAGAGAGTGGGCCATTAGTATGCAATCTGACCCACAGGAAGCTCAGCAAACCTGTAAAGCACATTATTCATAAAGTTGTACACCACACCTTGAGTGGTTGATAATTAAATATATTTACTATACATAAATCTATTAGACTGGTAATATTGTAAAACTAATATTACACAATGTAAATAGTTCACTTAATATTAGTATTTACACTCTAAAAATGCTGGGTTGTTTTAACCCAATTTTGGGTAAAATATGGACAAACCCAGCCATTGGGTTACATTTTTAAATTAAATTTTTAACCCAATGGCTGTTTTTTTTCTCCATATTTTAGCCAAAACTGGGTAAAAACAACCCAGCATTTTTTAGAGTTAGCAGTGTGGAAAAAAAGTATTAAAATATATTGAAAAAAATATTACACATCACATTTACTTAATAGCACAAGTGTGTGTACAGTATATAAAATAAAGTAACTTATTTTAAAATTATTAACATTACTTTTATTTATAAAGGTGTATATAAAATAATAATTTACAATTTTCACTTGAGAGACAGATCAAAATGTCCACATTGCATCACATTTTTTAGTTTTAAGAACATATTATTTTAACACCGAAAGTAATTTTATTCAGAGTCCTTATAGAATCACAATACGTATTTAAAGGCCAGAAGTTATACTTAATTAAATGCGTAGTAATTATTTTATTTTAAGCATTTATTATTTGGTTTTGCATTAATCTAGCCTGATTTAGCTGTAGGAACACATTTTCATTAAACGTGTTTCCATTTTGTGCTCAGTATCTTGTTCACATGAATCTATCATTCTGTTAGTTTGATGAAGCCTACAGTACAACAAGCTCTTCTACTCTTTTCCTGTTTGGCTTACATTCACATTTGTGGCACAAAATTGACACTGAGTGGGGAGTGTGTAAATCCACACAAAAGGCCTTCTCCTTGGAGAGCATTGGCTTGTTTGAAACCCTCTTATGAGATGGGATTGTGGTTTGAAGCGATTCACCATGCCCTCAATCTGTCATGTGGTCTCACTCCACTGCACTGCCTCTGTCAGGTGACTGGAGAGACACCTTTCCTTTAACCTCCAAACACACCAGTATCTACACCTCCATCTCTCTCGCTTTCCTCATTTCCCAAAGCTCTAACATGGAGGGTTAAGAGATCAGAGATGCATAAATGACACTTCTGGAAAGATACAGAGCTCTCATGCAGCCAAGTGCAACAGATGAAAGATCTCTGTGTCACCAAAAATGTCTTACGGTTTCCATTTTGTGCTCAATATCTGGTTCACTTGAATCTATTATTCTGTCATTTTACTTTTTGATATCAGAAATGTACTCCAGACCTGCAGGACTCTTTACATTTTTAAGTTTATGCTAAAATCTGGGCCAATACAATATAAAATGCAGCCATAACATAATAATACGACCGTAAAGATAAATGGCTGATGATAATTCTATAATACAATGAATTGTTTTAATTATGAATGAATGAATATTGGATACTGTACCGTTCAAAAGTTTGGGGTTCGTACAATTTCTTATACTCACCAAGGCTGCATTAGTTTGCTCAAACATACAGTAGCCTGCCCTAAAACAGCAATATTATGAAATATTCTTACAATTTAAAAATAACTGTTTTCTATTTTCATATATTTTTAAATATAATTAATGGCAAAGCTGAATTTTCAGCATCATTACTCCAGTTCTCAGTGTCTGTGATCCTTCAGAATCAGAAATCATTCTAAAATGCTCTTTTTTTTTGCTCAAGAAATGTATTATTTTTAATATTTTTGTGAAATATGGCATTTATTTGAGATAGCAATCATCTGTAAATGTCTTTTATTGTCCCTTTTGTTTAATTAAATGCATCCTTGCTGAATAAAACCATAACCCACTCCAAAAAATAAATAAAAATACTGACCTTAAATATTGGCTTTAAGATTATATTTAGTATAATAATAACAAATTAGTATTGTTTTTTATACATTAACTTTAAGTGAGTGTTTAACGACTGCAAAAGCTATTCTAAAGGTTAAAAATAGAGGAAAGAAGATGCAATTTATATACAATATCAACAAACATCCATACAATAATAAAAAATAAATAAATAAAAAAAACCTCTAATATCAGATGATAGTCAAAGTGGTATTTGGCATATCTAATATATCTCATACACACTTCAGCTTAGGCTGGGAAATGTTCACACGGTATTTAGAGTCTCCCAGGGTGCGTCATTTGATTCAAGCATTCTGACCTATACTGTAAAGAAAGATGTGGAACAGTCAATCGCTTGGTTAAGGTCAGGCTGAGATGTTTAATGTTCTTATTATAGCTTACACAGCTGCTCCAACAAATCAAACAGAAGGATGAAGTCTTTTCCTCTGGCGAGGGAACCCTAAATGTAAAAAACTAAAAGAATTAAGCCTTTATGGCTTTGACTCCATTGAGTGCCATATTGATTTTGGGGGCCAAGAGAGGTCAGGAGATCAAGAACTCTCATTAGTCGACATTGAGAAGTAAATTACTCTAGTACTCGCTGGGAAATGTGTCTGAACCAACACTGCCAAAAAAAAAAAAAGAGCCCAAAAAGATCACTGGATGTCTGAACCGGCCACTGGGGAAGGTGTTACTGTAGATCAAAGCTTGTGTTTTGTTGCGATGCCTAGAATAAACAGAACAGGTAACGCTCAAATTCTTGTTGTTTATGCCCGCGTTGCGCTCAGATGAGAAGCCAGACCTGACATTTCATAAAGCGTGTGAAATTGAACAAAGGGAGGTTAGAACATTTCCCGCGCTCTCTTATCTGTTCGTGAGTGACATCAGCAAAACTTCAGAAGGTTGTGGGATATACAAAGAACTCATTTGTACCCGTCAGTCAACCCGCCAGGAAACCGACTATACCAGCAAGAAATTCATAAAAGAAGACACTACTTCTATTATGTAGAATATGAAAGCGAAAGATGAGACTCCACAGAAGCCAAAATCTCTTGTTTTTAGCGTTGGACGGCATTTTCAGCTCCACAAAGCAAATGCTTTTGGACGTTTCGTCTTTGGATGAAGACGGTAACTTCAGCAGCTTAGGGATTTTGGAAGATCAAAAGGAAGCAGCAAAAAATGAGCAGCAGGAAGCTGTCAATGAACATGACAGGAAATAATCTGCCGTGATGCGTAAAGGTGCCCAAAGAGGCGAATTATGATCTCGCTTTCCAAATCCTCCACATCTCAGTGCACTCAGCTTAGAAACTGCTCACAGTGCTTCAGAGACCAAAGGGAGACAACCACTGGATTAAAAGAAAGAAAGAAGAAAAAAATATTTATTTTAAGAGATTTTATGGAAAGTGACCATACTAAATGAACACATTTACTGCTCTTATTATTTTATAATTTAAAGGAGTAGTTCACTTTAAAAAAAAAAACTTTTGCTGATAATTTACTCACCCCAATGTCAACCAAGATGTCGACGTCTTTCTTTCTTCAGTCGAAAATAACTGAAGGTTTTTGATGAAAACATTCCAGGATTTTCTCCATAATGGACTTCATTGGGAACCAAACGGTTCAAGGTCCAAATGAGAGTTTTTGTTCAGCTTCAAAGGGCTTTAAACGACACCAGACGATGAATAAGGGTCTTATCTAGGACCCTTCGAGTCATGACTCGAAAAAAGATTTGTTCATTTTGATGAACGAGTTTGAGCCGGAGAGTCACGAACGCTCATCACAGAACAGAGCAAGGCGGACATTTGTGCTTATAAAACGTAAAGTTTTTTTTTTTTTTTTTAAATGACTAATCATTTCTCTAGATAAGACCCTTATTCATCGTCTGGTGTCGTTTAAAGCCCTTTGAAGCTGAACAGAAACTCTCAGTTGGACCTTGAACCGTTTGGTTCCCATTGAAGTCCATTATATGGAGAAAATCCTTGAATGTTTTCATCAAAAACCTTATTTTCTTTTCGACTGAAGAAAGAAAGACGTGGACATCTTGGATGACATGGGGGTAAGTAAATTATCAGCAAAAGTTTTTTTAAAAAAGTGAACTACTCCTTTAAAGCTGCTGTACATCCTTTACTGAAACCATTTCTTACACTAAACATTAGTTAAACAGCTTAATGATTGTTGTCTTGGGACCCTGCTAAAAACAGGACCTGTAATGACATACTAACATCCTAAGCGGTAATTTAGTCTTTACCCCTGAGTGGGATCCGCAGAGGAAATGAATTGTACTTAATTGTCACTGCTGTAATCAGACACTATTAAGGTGGGATTGAGTAATTTATGTCATATCTGTACTTAGGTTTAAACTACTTAAACATCCCCCTCCTATGTATTTATTGCACTTAGAGGACTTTGAATGTGACCTCACCACAGTATTCACTCAACACTGCTAAACAACAGCCGAAACACATTATTTCCTGTTGCATTATCTTACTGTTATCACTGCTTTGAAACTGTATTGTGTAAAGCGCTATAAATAAAGGTGACTTGACTTGACATTCTCTGTATACGCTACTGATTTAATCTCCCCTAGATAAGACATTTCCATGTGTCTAGGCATTAATAAATGGAAATTGAAAATAGTGTCATCACGCAAACCATGATGGGCCTGACATTAACAAGGACGCCATTACAGCACACACCAGAGGAATGGAGGAGGCTGTCGAGAATTCTCTCAACTGCGATTTGGCATTTTGACATCCATGATCATTATGTTTTCTTTCAAAGCTGAGAGACCTTTTCCTCCATGGTAGGTGAGCCGTCAATAGCCATTCTGACAGTTAGAGACTCTGATCTCCTGTTGACCTCTTTCGTTCAAGTCATTGTCAAGGAGCAGAGATGCACGAAAGATGTAGTTACATGTCGACAGAGCAGTGGGTGAAGACAACGCGAAATGGTATTTGCGACATATTTCACTTTTGTAATGTGATGTAAGCAAGATATTCAATTGAATGTGGGTCAGGACTTCATTTTGTCCAACAAGAGTTGATTGGATTGTGGAAAGTGGTCTCTATATGACAGGAGGGCTTGATTATTTTATTTTTCATAAGACCAGGAACATGTACACAAAAACAAATGGTAAGGGTAAATTTTGATTTCAGGTTGACTTTTAAAAAAGTTCATTCAGGTACATGACAGTAAAACGTTAAAGGGATAGTTCACTTCGAAAATAATTTTTGGTATGTTTTAGCTTACCTCAAGGGCATCCAAGATGTAGGTGTCTTTGTTTCTGCAGTAGTTTCAATGTGTCAAAACGTTTGTGTTTATCAGTCATATAATGGAGGTCTATGGGGTCCACCTCAAAGAGCATGCACAGAGAAGTCCAAATTAAACATGATTCAATGACTCATATATGTAAGTAGTACACATTGATGGCCTAAAACACGAAACGAGCGATTTTTGTGGGAAAACAAACAGTATTTATATCGTTTTTACCACCACAGCCACGTCCAAGTGATCTGAGGGCACGGGCGCTTTGTGGCTGCGGTTACAAGAGGTAAAAACGATATAAATACTTTTCATTTTCTCACACAAAGCGCTCGTTTTGTGTTTTAGGCCATCAATGTGTATTTACAAGTCATTAAATCATGTTTAATTTGGACTTCTCTGTGCATGCTCTTTGAGGTGGACCCCATATACCTCCATTATATGAATGACAGACAAGAACGGTTTGACCTAAACATATCAAAATTGAAAATACTGTGGAAACAAAGACACCTACATCTTGGATGCACTTGAGGCAAGCTAAAACATATCACAAATTAATTTCAAAGTGAACTATCCCTTTAAAGGTTGTAGGATGAAAACAATGATTAGATGAAGCACACTAGAAATTTGTCCCAGTTTTCTGAGAAACAACTTCCACCGGAATCAAAATAACGGTTAAATCATTGGCTAATGAGAATAAGAAATCCATTAATATTGCAAAAGTAACCTTGCAAAGTTGGAGGGATGTTACATGGATGAAACCCAACTCATCGTGAGAAAGCAATAAATAAATGTGGCGTTATCAGCCGCCAAACATCCTGCCATAATATTCACATTATTCAAATCCTTATTTACAACCGTAATCCTCTCTGTTCGAGATAACCTTGTCTGCATAAGCATGTAGTAAAAACCTTGGTCATTTTGGAGTTGTTTATAGAAACCTAAACAATGCAGTTTATTTTTATCACTAGCAAGACAAAACTGTCTCTTAAAAATGAACATTTCAGCAGAGAAATCCTCAAGCCTGTTTGTTGCATGCATTTGATAATCCCTTTGCTACTAATTACAAACTGTGAGTTCTTTTTCCTTAGCGATTGCACCATTTTGACTCACAATTATCCCACATCCTCAACAGACAATTGAACGGCAGACTGTGCCGCCTCGACACCCTCCTGAATGATTGATGGCTAACACAATCAACAGACTAGAAATGAACAGGAAAAGATGGAATAAAACGAGCAAAGATTAGAGCTTTAGATTGGTGGACTTTACACATATGCTCACAGGGCATTTCAGATTAGCCAGAGTTCCCTGTGGGTTTAGTTGTGACCACTGCATCCAGAAGGGCTGTAATCTGTCAGGCGGACGCCTAGTGATTAGTCTATGGACGGCCGAGTGGAAGTTGCCCAGTGGCCACGAATCAGAAGCTTACTTTGATCTCGGAGCATGGATGGAAAGAAAACTGCCATATTATTACTAGTGCTGTTTACACTGGCAGTGCCAAAAGATGGAGCCGAATCAAATCAATAACATGGTTTAAAACCAGAGAATAATCTCCATGCTGGCAATATACTTGCCTAAAAATGCAATGCAATGCAATTAAATAAGCAAAAAACTGAATTTCTAACATTGGTTAACCACTAAAAAAATGGTTACACTTCACCTTTAAACTCTCCAAGGACTATGCAATAAGCTTGCATAACCTCTTGCATAATGGTGGCATGTTATAGACACAAAAAGCTGTTGTCTATATTTCAGTCAAATATGTTGGCCATGCAGATTATAGTGTTTTCAGATAAATTGAGCTCTTTTTTTCCTCTGTCAGTCAAACAGAGGGCTCGGACTCATTCTCTGGTCTCTCTAAGCTTTAGTGTTAATTTTGCGATGTGATAAAACATGGTGACACTGCAGATCGCATCTGTTTCTCGTCTGTGGAGTAAGTAGGAGCCAAGATCTTTTGAACCCATGTTCTTTTCATCATGGTTTTCACTTCAAATGCAGATTTTATCCTTGAGATTCTCATTCTTTCATTAATACATCCCCAATGATAGGGTTACAGTTTTTTTTTTCCTACATTGATTTTTAACAATAAAATTTAAATCTTGATAGACCTACCATGAAAGTCTACTCTAACAATAATCCTGAAAAGGGATCAACCAATCAGGAAAGTCATAAAGGGCCGATTACTACCAAGCACCGCTGAATAATGTAATTCAATTGGTTTTCTATACTCTCAAACAAGTTATTTATTTAAATATTTCACAATAAACATCAAATATATTGTATAAAAGATTCAAAGTTAGTAGTTTTATATTGTACCGTTTTGATATGACATTGTCATTCGCAATGAGATATGTGCAATTATTAGCTTATAAAAGCATTTGTCTTTTTCTCAGATTTTCAAATACTTTTTGGCTTGAAATAAAATGAAAAACTGTGATTCATCTCACAGTTGGTTGGTTAGATTATGGCTTAGAACTCTTTTTTTAAATCCTAGTGGAAAGAAAAAAATGAATGGGAAATATACTTCAGGATGTAACATTTAAGTCCACTGAGAGGCGAATTAAACGGACCCATGTGCAGTTAATTGAAAGTAGAACAAAATACAAATTAAACAGAACTAAACAATGAGAGACTTGAACTTGACTTGAGGAGACTTTGCAAAACTCACCAACAGCTGGTGCAGGGAACAATGCACGACTAACTTGAGGGCTAAATACAAAACTACGGGGAGCATATGACCAAAACAACCAAGATGGAACTAATGAACGTGATATCAGGACAATGAACCAATCAGAACATGACACATGAAGCAAGAGAACCAAAGAAAACAAAACAGAGATCACATGACATAATGCATGTGAACTAAGAACATGTGGGTGGTCACTGTGGTGCTTTATTGCCTCTGTCTAATTATGATGTCTTTTACTAATCCTGGAACTGTCCCTGAATCCCTCTTGTTCCACAGGGAGAACTTCCTGTCCTCTAGGTTAGCACACACAAGAGAACAGAGGACTATAGCCAATTAAAAAAAGAGGAGGGATGAGTGAGGACATAATATCTGAGCATAAATACGCCTTATGTCGCAGTAGTGAACAGCCTCTGGCTTTGTTGCTGTATAGGTGATGCATCCACAGAGACTCTCCTGGATTAGTTGAACTGCTGGACTGGAGCTGCGGCTCTCAGTTCATTAAGCGCTTCACTGGGAGAGGTTTAATGACAAACGCTCTAATGGTCCTTCCACAACTGACGTGGTGGAAAGTAAAAAAATGGAGCACTTCAGAGGCCTAAAAGAATATCTCCTGGAGTGACCTAAAAATAGGTGTGCACCACACGTACACACCGCATTCATGGCTTGATTAAAATCCATTCACATCCTTTGTAGTGGTGTATTTTCCAAATTCTTAAGCACTTTGAAAATCAATTATTTTTTATAAAGATAAAACTTATGTTTAGTACAATTAAAATGATGTTTCTACCAGATTCTCATTAACTGTGATGCAAAAAATAAATACATAATTTTAATTAAAGGGATAGTTCACCCAAAAAATGAAAATTCTGTCAGTATTTACTCACCCTCATGTTGTTCCAACCCCGTAAGACCTTCGTTCATCTTCGGAACACGAATTAAGATATTTTTGATGAAATCTGAGAGCTGGATCACTCCTCCATACTAGTCCATAGGCTTCTTGAGGGATTGAAACTTGCCGGCCTCGAAAAGTTATTAAAGACATAGTTAAAATAGTGACTACAGTGGCTCAATCTTAACTTTATCAAGCGACGAGAACACTTTTTGTGCGCAAAAACAAACAACTTTTTTTCAACTATTAATTTCCTTCTCTTTGGGCCTCTAGTCAGTTAAACGTCACTCATTATTGGCCGACGCTGGTCATGTGTGTGATGCGTGTGACGTACAACAACAGATCATACGCAATTACACTAGTTTAAATGACTAGAAGTGCAAAGAGAACGAATAGTTGAAATAAAGTCGTTATTTATGTTTGTTTTTGCACACAAAAAGTGTTCTCGTCGCTTGATAAAGTTAAGATTGAGCCACTGTAGTCACTTGGACTATTTTACCAATGTCTTTAATAACTTTTCAAGGCTGGCAAGTTTCAACCCCTCAAGAAGCCTATGGACTAGTACAGATTTCATCAAAAATATCTTAAATCGTTTTCCGAAGATGAACGAAGCGTGTGTAAATACTGACAGAATTTTTATTTTTGCAAAAAAAAAAAACCAACAACAACAAAAACACTTATTGACATAATGCATCTTACTTTTAGTATTTTTTTCTCAATTACTGTGTAGTAACTTTTGAAAGTGTACTTGTCATAAAAAAATGATGCCATCATCCAGTAAAAATATTTTTTGTCTGTTGATTTTGGGGTGAAATATTCTGCACATTTTTGTAACCATTTGTACTCAAAGGACCAAATGCAAGCAAGTCAACAAAAAGAGGAGGACTAAAAGAGAACTGCTTGTTAAACAGAAAGTACAATGATTGAAAACGCGTTTCATCAAATCAGTGTGCTTGGCAATGCGTTTCGAGCATAATCACTGTCGTTAATCCACCCGATACATTTCTATATTTGTCTGTATGGATAATCTGTCTTTTTACTATGCATGAGTGTTTCCTCTCTGCCTCAAAAATAGTTTCATTCTCTTCAGCTTTGCCTCGGAGGGGCTGAGCAAGAAACCAACTATATTCCTCCAAGCGTGTAACGATGATGACTAACTAGCCCGAGAATCTAATCTCTACAGATCCCGTTTGCAAACAGTTCCTTGGAAAGCCAAGCAGGACTTTGCATTTCGACATTAGCTCTACATGTCGACCCTCTTTGCAGGCGATCTCACAAAGCCTTACAGCGTTGCATTAAAGTAAAAGCTGCTCTCCCCGGAGCAACGCTGTCTGTCACAATGAACATATTAGTTAGCATGAGTAAGTAACTATGGGCTGCCCAGTCACCTAAATTAATCATTCAGGACTGAGCACGCAATAGAAGGATCCAAAAGTCTAAGAACACTAGTGATTTTTTTTTTTCTATTGCTGAGATGGAATAACAATTTGAGTGAAAAGCTTTTTACATTTCTGAGTGTTTTATAATTTATTATTTCTTAGTGTTTGGTAAATCCAAAGTTTGCAGCTGCACTGCAAATTAAATAATTATATTTATAGAATATTTTAAATAAATGACTAAAATAAATGGTAATCAAATTATTTCATAATAATTTTCTTGAATGGAACAAAAAAGGACATGAATAAATTAAATATGTCTATGTTTAAGTTAAATAAATATGTGGCTAAATTATTTAATACTAACCATGAAGGCATTAAAATGTAATTTAAAATAAATTAAAGAAATAACTATCTAGTAATAAATACTACATAGTATTTATTTAAAATAAGAGTGTAAATAAATAAAAGGTCATCAAATCATGTCATAATAAATTACTCTGTATATAAAAATGAAAGAAAAAAAAGAAATTATTATATTTACAGTACTTAAAAGAGTCATTAAATACCTTATTTTCATACTTTATTTATGATGTGCTGTATTTACAAAGCTCGCCATTTTAAAAGGAGTGCAATAGTCCTATCTTCAATTCAATATCTGCTAGGTTAGGAAATAACATATTTAATGCAAACAAATCCAGACATACATGTAATAATTGAGCCCTCTGCCCTCCTGAGAGGATCAAACTGCTAAACACAAGTAAAAATCCATCAAGCGTGCTCCTGTTTGTTTGGACATGCCTCATTTCAGATGTAATGTACAGTTTAATCAGAATTTTTCAACAGTCCCATTCCACTCAGATTTGAATGTTCCTGGGATAGGCAGGATGAGAAACTGGAATATACAGTATGTGCATGAATATATGTGTGTGCAGAACGCCTGAAACTGTCTGAGTAAGAGAAGGAGGTTGGAGGTGTGCCATGTGTTGGCTCAGCAACCCCAAACTGCTTTTTCTCTTAAAGCACTGAAGAGAGAGAGAGAGAGAGAGAGAGAGAGAGAGAAGATATACAAACATTACTGTACTCGCCAAACAGTACACAGATGTCTGCAGGCCAATGAATGCAAAAGGCCTTTTAATAGACATCAATAATCAAGTTTAAAGCTTTATTTTTTTTTTAAAACTGTACCCTCGTCCATGAATTATGTTGCTAATAGACACAATATGTGAAGTTATATTAAATATTTTTAGTAATCATCAACTTTATAATATACTGGCATATAAGATGCATTCGGGCTTTATAAGATGCATTCGGGCATAAGATTTTGGTTTGTTGGCCGAAGCTGTATTTTTACACTCAAAACAATGAACAAATATAAATAAATAAATAAATAAATGTCGCTCAAACAGTATTTATAATAAATATTCTATACTGCTACTAAACTGTAAGCCATGGATAAAGACAATATTCTTGGGTTTTTTTTTAGTTTTGGTTTCATGAAAAATTATCGTAATGAAAAATCAGATTATTAATCAGTTAGCAGCATTTGAAAATAACTTTTACGACTATACAGAACAATTAAAAAGGATCTTTTTTAGTTACTATTCTATAATAGTTTCTAATCCACCTTCATTAAATATTTTTTGTTACAAAAACTATTTAAATGTACACTTAACTACCCTGAAAAAAAACATTGGCTTTGAAAAAATTTCACTCAGAAATTTCACAAATTATTATTTCCCAACTGTTTACTTTTACTTAAAACATACCTGACTATGTTTACGTGAATACTCGCCAAGACTGGCATTTTAACATTATTTTGTGTGTATTTGACTGTTTAAGGTCAATAAGCGAAAAAAAAAAAAAAAAAGAACTCTTAGTAGTTAGTGAGTACATCTAGTTAGGAGTGGCAGGTTTGTGTCAACTCGCTGTGAGAGAGCGAGAAAGCGCAGCTGGTATCATGTATATATTCTGCGTTTCAGATATTTCAGTATTGATATGTATATTTGTATTATTTCAGATGACTTTTTAAAAGACTACAATTGAAAATTGTATATATTATATATAAAATTCAACCCCGGAGTGACATGCGTTACACGCCAATTCTGAAATGAAGTTGAAAGCCATATCAAAATACCAAAATAGATATTGTTCTTGACTTGGGTTGGTAAGCAACAACTCAGAACACACCAGAAATCACAATCCAACATCTTAGCAACCATCAAAAAACACAGCAACATCCTGGAAACCATCTACAACATCCAGCATCAGTGACTTTTGCAAGAGCAATCACCTGTTTTCTTCACAAAACATAAACATCTAGTTCTTGTTTGCCATTTCAATTGAATGGTTTAAAAGGAAGTCTCAAAATGGTCCACTTTTTATTTTAAGTCCAAACAAATAAACCAAACGTGGAATTACCATAAGTAGGATTAATAAAAATGCCTTCCAGCGCTGTAGCTCATAGATGCTGCGCAAATGTATGTAAAAGCATGCCTAACAGGAACGTGTCCTTTATATAAATGAGAGTGCAAAAGAGAAGTATACTATAAAGGGGTTTTAATTGATAAATATCTGAATTTGGTCATATTTCAGTTCTGCACTAAAACGCTGTGGGTAAACCATCACAGAAATAGGTGCTAATGATGCGTTTCAGCTCTGTGACTAAGGCTGATTATAGTATATAGGAATGTATAATAAATTGAGCTAGATGAGGGCCATTACACTGTCATAATTACGAGAATCATCCCCAACTCTCAAAATGTGACCGTTTCACTCGCTGAACTTCATGGCTTTCATTCATGTGATGAATATGGCTGGTAGAACACAATGTACAGTGCTGTGAAGGAAATTTGACACTGGAAATGAGATATTTGATGGCAGTTATTGTGATCCTGCTGTGGCCATCTCCTCTTATTGATCATCTTCATCAATAAATGATTCACTTGACAGCGAATCCTTCTAAATGACCGGCACTTCTTTCTACCTGCAGTGGTTGAAAAAGAAAATCTTTAAAATTCAAACTGTTTAGAGAAAGCCAGCTTGCCTCTGTGATATATTTCTAAACTATAGCAAAGTTTTGTTGGATAGCTCATTTTTTTTTCTAAATCACTGAGCCGTCATGCATGTTTAAAGTCATTTCATGTCATTTCTATATGCCTGTCCATATTTTGAGCACAATTTGAATGGCCTATATTAGTATTCTAGAATCTGTTTTATAATAAATTAAAAATAAAACAACAAAATCCATCATTTTAAATGCTACGGTAAAAGTTTTCTGACTCACTGAGCCGTCATGCATTGCAATTTCTATACGCCTATCCATATTTTAAGCACAATCTGAATGGCCTATATTAATATTCTATAATCTGTTTTACTAAAATAAATTGAAAAGAAAACACTAAACATAAAATCCATCATTTTAAATGCTACAGTAAAAGTGAATTTAGGCATCACAACATTATAATGTAGCCTATAGTGTGCAAAAATGACATTTATTTTGAGATTAAACACTAAATTAAAATAAATAATAAAATTGTAAAATAAAATAACTATTTGGCGACTGCAATGACGCATGTAAAAATAGTGGAAATGTGCATGCACAAATAAATATCCAAACATTATTCTGCAGATTTCCACAGAATGTCATATCGGCTAATAAAATATAAATGTAAAACTCTCTGGAAAATGACAAGATTTCAGTACGAGTCACAGGGAACTGTATTTTTTTTATAAATATGATCCTTGGCTTCAAGTTGACTAAAGCAATCCCTGCAATTCCCTATAAAGCTTAGTTTCCTTCCCAAAAGTGAACATAAATTCCCTTCCCTGCCTCATTATGACCCAACTCTCAATACTAAAACTCACTTGGTGGTTTCTCCAGCAATATTTGTGGCTCCATCCTCCCCCATAAAGTGCATCAGTAATCTGGTTAGTCACATTGCACAGTCTCTCTGTCCACTGCCTGGCAAATCCTAAAGTAATTTAGACTTAAAAGAAGAGGAGGTGGTTTATGCTGCTGTGACTGGCTGCCACATAGAATTTCACACCACTGTGTTTTGTAATGCTCCACTGTTGCTTACTGTCATTAGATCAAATCCCGTCACTCGCTTGCACCTGCCGGATACTCGCCACGGTGTTGAAAGGTTTAAACAGGGTGCAAAACACCAACTTCAACACCATACTTAATCTGACATTAATGCTCATTAAAATTCAACAACCTTTAGCCCAAGAGCATTGGCTGTCATAATCACGGCGCAATGAATATATAGATGAAATCCTGTGTTTAAAGTGAATACTAAAATAATTGGTTTACAAAGATTCCAAACTGAACTGCATTATTCACATTTCTACTGTTACTTCATTCATTTGAGAAATATTTGCTGTGACAACTGAGGCAGGAGGGATATTTTTCTCTCATTGAAATTCAAGCGATCCTGGAGTGACTTTAAAAAAAAAAAAGAAGATATTCACACAAAATTCACTCTATACCACTCACATACTCTCTGGAAGGCTGCTCTCACAGACAAGTGATGCAAATTAGAGAACCGGAACAAATTAGATGTAAATTAAGAATTGTTGTTCTATTACCGGTACTATTGCTGTTAATGAATGATTCAGTAGAATCGATTTGAAAATTGACAATTCAATAGAATCAATTCAGAAATTGTGTCCTGGGGGTTGTTTCTAAAACTGAACTTAAAGGAGTAGTTCACTTTTCAAAAAACTTTTGCTGATAATTTACTCACCCCCATGTCATCTAAGATGTCCATGTCTTTCTTTCTTCAGTCGAAAAGAAATTGAGTTTTTTGATGAAAACATTCTAGCATTTTTCTCCATGCACTTCAGTGGGAACCAAATGTTTAATGGTCCAAAAGACAGTTTCAGTGCAAACTGCAAACTGTTCAAAGGGCTTTGGCTCTCCTGTTCGAACTCGTTTACCAAAACGAATTAATCTTTTTCTGAGTCAATTCATTTGTTTCGTTCGTTGAATGAACTAAATGACTCGGAAAAAGATTCGAACGCGCATCACAGAACAGAGCAAGGCGACAATTTCAGCTTATAAAACTAAAACGTTGTTATTTATTTATTAATTGAGCGTTCGTTTCGCTTGATAAGACCCTTATTCATCGTCTGGAATCGTTTAAAGCCCTTTGGACAGTTTGCACTGAAACTGTCATTTGGACCTTGAACTGTTTGGTTCCCAGTAAAGTGCATTACATGGAGAAAAATCCTGGAATGTTTTCATCAAAAACCTTAATTTCTTTTCGACTGAAAAAGAAAGACATGGACATCTTGGATGACATGGGGGTGAGTAAATCATCAGCAAAAGTTTTTTTCAAAAGTGAACTACTCCTTTAAAGGAAATAATGAAATGAAATGATTGATACGAACAGATTTTAAAATAAAACAGCAGGTGAAGTAGAAAACAGCTCGAAAAAGCCCATTCAGCTCAACACCAGGCAGGTTACAGATTTCTACCCCCTCACTTGTCAAAGGTTGTTGTGGGAGGTCACGTTTTGGCCCCTGCCACTAAATGCTTGTTACAAGAACTCCCAGCTGTCACTGGGGTGAGATGACTGCAGACTGGCTCTGTAAGGAGCTGATCAGAGAGGATTTTACCACAACAGTTATCCCAAAATCTTTTCTTTTTTTAATTCACACTCCTCGCCACATCATCTGTCCATTGAACAGCATTGAAACAGAAATGGGTCACTAAGCAAAATGGGTCACTAAGCATTTGTCAGATAAACCCAATTTGTTGTGTGCTTGTGACTGCAAATCTGCTTGCAAACTTTTTCTCCAAGATGAAACATTTAGTAGACAAACATTGTGATGCAATTTCACTAAGAAATATGTACCTAAATCCCAAGGGACTCTTGTTGGCTGCTTTAGAAAACAAACAAAAACACTGTACTTCCAGAGCTGGAACTGAGCGTCTGAGTTAAAAATTAAGTTCTTTGGTGTTTCAAAACACAATGCACAGACACAACAATATATTCAGGCAGACCAAAACAAAATTAAAGGATGGTTCACAAAGGACACAGATTCTCTTTGTTATTTATTTTAATTGTCGGTCTGTGTAAACACGCAACACTGATGCTTTTGATGATGTTTTTTCATCGTCTTGCACCATGTGTTGTTTTTGAGACGACAAAAAAAAAAAATCAGTTTGAACAGCCCCTAACAGACAAAATGTGCAAACAAAAACACAAACAAAAGACTGTTTCGGCTTTAAAGCGCTAAACGTGGTGTGTATTTAGTGTTTGTCCTCTGTGGACCACATGAGTCATCAAAAGCCCTTCTCTGCCCTGCTATTATGTGTGAATGCATTGTTTGTCCATATAGCTGGCAGAAAACGATCTCTGGATTAGGGATTATGACTGCTTGATTTAGGCCACAGAGACTCGAGATTACCAATGCGAAACACGGATGCTTCGTGTATATAGTAGATACAGACTTGTTTGGTTTTAATCAGATTATACTTGGTAGATGATGGGGATTTCTGAGGCTTGGAGACAAGAACAAAGACATGTCTGCACCTCACAATAAATATACTACAGGTTCTTCCCTCCTGGTAATCTGTATGGTAAAGCCACCCACAGACGGCAAACCCTCAAGACTTTTGACCTACATGTCCAATCCCAACAGGGAACATATTCGGACAGGTCGGAAAAAAACAATTTCCATCCCCCCAACAAAAACAATGGAAAATCTAATCATAGAAATTGTTGTATGTCCTGATCATTGGGTTAAGGTTCAACTACACTAAAAATATTGTTGGGTTAACTTAAAAAAATGAAGTAACCTGGTTGCCTTAAATTTTTAAGTTCATTGAACTGGAAAAGTGAGTTAATACAATGAAGGAGATTGATTTAAGCACCAGAAACTTAAAATATTTTTAAGTGTACATAAATTATTTAAGTTGATTTGACAAAAGAAAAAAATGTAACATGAAAATCATGAAAATATTTTTTACAGTGTTAGCATGGGCCAGTTATTCCCTGCTGGTAGTAAAAAAAAGTAAAATGGGAGTAAACCATTGTCAAATTTCTGGGGGGTTTCACACAAGCCAAAGAAATAGAGATCAATAAAAAAGCAGATTACTTTCTCCAGGTATTATAGACCTCCTTGATACAGACAGATTGTTTCAAACATAGAGTCGCCGTTGTGTGCTGAAAATAAGGACCAATTAAAACAGCAAGACACCAAACAAAGTCATTTCGGCTGTACACGGCTGTCTGGCCTCCACTGGCATCTCATTGAGAAGTCTTACAGCTTCATCATCTCTCTCTCTCGCTTGTTTCCTGCGAGATGGAAATATCCTAACTCTACTGGAGCTTGTGGCTGGTGTTTGGAGGAACGAGCGTCAGCGGTTGGCGTCTTATCAGCTCAGTGCACGCAGTCGAGGGACAGTCTGGAACGCCCAAGGTCACCGCTGCCTCACATCTCAAAAAGAACAGAAACAGCAGAAAACAGTGTTTTGGATGCTTCCCTTCTTTTATTGATAGAGCCACCACTGCTAAGGGAATGCGTTTTAAGTTTCCGCTTAAAATTCAACCCAACATCCCTTGGTATAGCTTATGAACGCAAAGGTGTTGCAGGCAAGATGAGGGCTGCATGTGTTAGTTTATGCGTATCCGATTGGCAGCTGCACATATCTCAACTCTATAAGAGATACCACAAACCAACTGGTGTACCAGAATAAAAAAAGAAAAATCATCAATAAAAGAGAAATGTGTTGAAGTGATGACTAAAACAACCAAAATAACATCGCTGTCCGTCTCAGAAATCCTGTGCCTGATACAAAAACTTGTTCATGATGTCACTGCTTGTGGGCGTGGTCTTAAGTCATGCCCACAATCCTAATATAATGCATCTTTGTATATGAGGAATGCATGGCTGTTCAGTTACAGGGTTGAGGGATGTTTCCACATAGCACTTGTCATGAGACGCTGGTGGGTTTTCACACCTGCACAGCCGGTGACAAACCATTCACACCGGTGTCAGTGTCTCTCACCTCGGTTATCACATATGACAAGCTGAGTGACACTGCCCCGCTGCACTTTACCCATAGTTCCTTTCTCAGCTTTAGCTTTAGCAACATAATAGCAACCCACAGATCCTCAACACTGCTCATTGCTTGCGTGGTTTAGCCAATCAGGCGACTCAGTGACATATGACATAAGGCCCAGGCAAATGTGTGGTTATAAATTAGAAATATAAGAGGTACAGATGGGTATTTATAATGAGTTAACCAAGTAATATTTTGGATAAAATACAAAATAAGTGTCTGTGGCTTGTTGCAATTTACCATAAAAAATGATTTTCAACTCATTCCAATTCCAAACTAGGACTGGGTATCACCAACTACTTCATTTTATGATACAATAAACATGATGAAACAAGTCATAATTCGAAATCAAAATGAATAAATACTATAATAGTATATAAACGAAAATAAAATAACACCCACTTTTTAGATGATGTGCTTCTTTACTTAAGTGTAGGAAATTATATAACTAAATAATCAAATAGAAATATCGATACAAGTATAAGAAGTATTAAAGCAATACTGTGAGAAATAGTATCACACTATATTAATATCGCATCGGCACAAGTGATTGTTCACTTTGTCCTGTGTTGTTGCACAACCTAAATAACTAAAAATTACTTTGTCAACAACATCATTTTCCTTCCAGGCCATAATAAGATCCTTTAATAAAACCTCTTTCCAACGATCCCCACATTAATTTTGCATTTAATAACGTTTATTAGCACTTGTAATTTATCATCAGATATGTGGGAGGTAGAAACTGTACAGCACCACAACAGGATTCTAATCGTTTTCTTTTAACAGCATTCGAAACCACTAACGCAAATGTAGTCTGCTGATGAAAGATGAATTCCTTCAATTAGTTCCATTAATCTTTATAAAACTTAAGATGTAAGTCAGCTAATAAATGGCATCAAAAACCTCAATGGACTCTTAGGACCTTTGAAGCCTTACTAAAGGTGAATAGTTGACTGCAAGTCAAGAGGTCATCAGAGATGGTTCAGAGTAAGAGTTAAGAGGTGAGAGGGGTGACAAGAGGTTCATGGGACCAACTTGAAACTTTTCACTGGTTTTAATCCAAGCACAGTATTCTAAATGGGACTTATATAGTAAGAAGCAACACGTAAAAATAAATAAATAGGCACAGTAATAAATATAAAATATATAAAAAATAATGATTCTCCAAAAACAAAATTGGTTTTGTTCACAGAAAAAAAGCACGACATGAGTATGACTAAATACTGACTTCTTATTTTTGGATGAACTAATCTTTTAGATCTCCTGAGCTATGAAAGAGGCATTTATGTGCACAAAACTCAGATTCAATTGACTTTCAGTTTCCTTTTTAAAAGATCACACAAGAAAAGGAGACAAGCCACCTGACAGCTGCGAATGCTCCAAATTTCCTTGATTGGTCAACAGCCACACTGTGCTCGCAGAAACCAAGGCGCAATGCTAATTTTTATGAATGTAAACGCTTCCCAGATTCCGCAGTCCTCCCTCCCATCTCACACCCTTCGTGTCTTTCGGCCCTGTGGGCTTTGGCCGTCCTGCTTTAAAGCTGTGCTGTGATGTGTATGGAGCCAGACTGCACTATGGGGGATGCCAACTGAGAGAGGAGTTGACAGTTTAGCACACAGACAGGAGAGAGACAAAGCCATTTAAACACACCGCAGGGCAGATCGTCCTTTGGGCTTTTAGCTGATTTATTGAGTGAGAGTCTGTGTTCATATGCAATTTACCTGAATGTCAGATAAAGCCTATCTAGTTTCAAAGCATTGCGTTGTTTGTACCTTTTTGTCTTTTGCATGCGATTGCTGAGCTTTCTGCATTGAAAGCTTGACACATTGTGTTAAAAGTCACACTGTGCATCTGAATGACATGCATAGACATCTTAAACTTACAAGTGAGATGAGTAAACGATGAATAAACAGATGCACAGTTGGTCGCTTCAAACTTGCATCATTCCAATGGCGCAGAGCCTCAGTGCGCACAAGACTCTCTAAACAAGCACGATACACAGCATGACACACAGTACAGAAAATGCCTCCAACAGGATTTAAATCTAAGCATTATGCTTAACCTCATTCATGTCTGAACAGGCGAGGAAACACCACAGATGGTGAATACAGAATCTATCATGACGTTAGACCTCACGGATCGGGATCAGACTAGATGACCTGAAAAAGCTTGATGTACTGTATATTTCTCTTACTTTGGATCTGCCCTCTTTTAATAGGTTCAATCTTCTATTGCACCATTATGAAATCTTTGGTCACTTATGTTTCCACATCACTTTGGACATTTTTGGTCATATTTTAGATTAGGGTCCAAGACTTTTATCTCAATAAACTCCTAATTACTGCTTATTAATGGTTAGTAAGGTAGTAGTTAAGTTTAGGATTAGAATATGGTCATTCAGAATAAGGCACACTATATGCGTTATAGTTACTAATAAACAGCCAATATCCTAGTAATTTGCATACTAATAAACAAGTTGTTAACCGTGAGAATTGGACTCTAAACTATATATATAGTTATGTATCTCATATCAGATGTTGAACCCGGTGTTCTGACAATTCATGCTACCCATCGAGATTTCCTACTTACCGGTTATGCGCATGTGCAGACTCACAGTTTTTTTTTTTTGTTTTTTTTTACAAAAGGTACATTTTCCTGTTATAATGTATAATTTCCCTTAAAAAAAATGCTTACTACCATATGAATATTTGTACGGTCAGACAGCTGAAAAGGAATAACTGAAAGTTTCAGTTACTATAAGAAAAGGTGTACTTTGACAAGTCAAAGATTAATATTTTATGATAATTTTTACTTTTCACACTGTTAAAAATAAAAATAGTAGTCTACAGTATACAGTAGCTACTCATAACTTAGAATTGTATTAGAATTGTATTTCATACGACTTTAATCGGCATTCTGTGATCAATTCGCGCTACGGTAGCATTTTTCGACAAGGCAGCAAAAATCGACAGAACACCGGCCCCCATGCATACTATAAAATGACACCACTAGAGTATCATGACTATCAAGTTAAGAAGAAGTGTCAGAACTGTCACTGGTGCCACCTCAAGAAAAAAAAAAAAGGTGTTAAAAATGTTACACAAAATCAAAATTGTGCACTAGAGGGTTAAATGTATTTGAACTATTTTTAGGCTTAAGAGCAGAACAGATATTAGCAAGCTCTCTGTCGGCAGAATTTTCTCCCTCCCATCATTTCTTTCGGCTCAGCCTGATGCTCAGTATGCAAATCCACTGCCGCGTGCGAGGCGAGCGATCATGCGTTGGTCCAGTTGACAGCAGCATGCAAATGTGCCGTCCCATAATCCCAATATGAAACCAAGAGCATGCAGCTCCCTCACCCGTCATCATGGGATACAAACGGGAATGAGTGGCAGTGAAGAGGAGGGAAGGTGACTGACCAGGATGTATTTGCCTTTAAGCCCCTAGCGGCAAGCACGTTTGTGGTTGCGAGGGCATCGCAGCACGTAGCCTTGCTTACGCGAGCGCGACAGAGCTTTCACATCTGCATAAACATTGTCAAACGGCTGTCACATCCAATAGCTCTGCGTGTGCCTGTTCTGTCCCCTGTTGTTGATTTTGTGATGACTGTGTGGAAAAGGCACATGAGGGACGGATGCAGTGATTGACAGCTGGCAGAGGCTTCTTAGTTTTACTCAGCATTTTCCATAGCTGTGCCATTCTGCGGCCAGACTCACCCACGACCAGGTTTGGATGATTAAAGGAACACTCCACACATAATCCATTGTTAGAAATCCAGTCATACTATTGAATGGTCGTGCAACACCCTCTCAGAAATCCGCTATTTACCTTTTTCACTTCCTCCTACAATGACGCAAAACTCGTCATTTTACGTCATTGTAGGAGGAAGTGTAAGAGGGGGATTTCTGTTCACTAGTTCCCACCCTTTCAAACACGCCCACCTAATGCGCTAACAGACCCATCACAGATCAGTTCCAGTGTGTTTGATTTCACCGACAGAAACTTTTTGAAAATATGGACGAAGGTACTGAATACGCAGACAGATGCATTATGGATAGGGTTGGGTACCGAAACCGGTTCCGACCTAAACGGTAATAACCAGACCGAATAAGAACGAAAATTTCGGTGCCTGAGTCTCTGTGTCATGAGGCGCACGCACGCAAAGTCTCTCGCTCTCTCCCTCGTGCGCGCGGCAGTGCCGGCGCTATGGGGGGGCATTAGGGAGCAATGCCCCCCCAAATGTATTTTGTGCCCCCCCAAATTGAATTATGATATAATTTACAAAATAATATCAGTTTAATTTAATTCACATTTCAGTGAGAAATAGTACAAATATGTCTACAAACGGCTCATTAGCTGAAAATACAATAAAGCCAACATAAAAACCAGTGTGACGCTGTGAGGAAACCCCCCTGCCGCCCCCCCAATCACGCACGTTAATACTTGAATGAAATGATTTTCAGTTGGCGCGACCGCGCGAGCTTCCTGCATTCAAAACAAAGTAAACAGATGAAAACTCTCCAAAAATGGAAATTAGAAAATGGTTCAATACCACAGTTTCTCCTTACACATCGATTACCCCATACAGCAAGACAACGACAGCCCGGCTTTGGTATTTGGTGCTTCTACCGTGCAGTGTTGTAGTCGAGACCGAGACCAAAGACAGTCGAGTCCGAGTCGTAAGTGTAGCTAACTGGCATGTACTGTAATGTTCACTATGTGTTGTCACGTGATGAAACTAATAGTTTATTTGGCCTAGTTTTTGCGCTGCCTATTGTCCTGAAATGTCACTCACTCCCGCCGTGGAGAAACAGGTGTTTAAGCCTATATTTTCTTGTAAATTGAAATTGTAGAATAATATCTGTGTATGTTGTGGGTGTTTTTTATTTGTTAAAGGTGTTAAAGGTTTTATTTGATAAAGGTAACTACATGATGCTTTTTTAAGGCTACGAATGTAAATGCTTATGTTAGAACATAGCAGAATAAAGATGAGTAACTTAGCTTTTTTTTTTCTCACTTCCGCCATTGAGATAGCATATAAACGGCTATTCTGTCAGTGAGAGACTGTGTAGGCCTACATGTTCGTTACCTTTGCTATTATAAAGCTGTGGTCAGAGTCGGTCTTGCAATTTTTTTTTGTATAGGCCTATTTAAACCTTGATCAAATTTCAACAATGTGTAATGTTTTATGTGTTTATTGTGTGGGTTGCATTACTTCATGTTAATAGCTAACAGAAAAGGCAGTAGCAATAATAAATATAGAATATCTAATATCGGAATATATCTAATCTATATATATCTAATATCGGAAAAAAAGTCCCCATACCTACCTAGTGCCCACCCATTGAAAATAAATGCCCCCCCCCCAACCCCCCCCCCCCCCCAAAAGCGGTCTGAAGCCGGCTCTGGCGCGCGGTATAAGGTTTGGAGCACAGTCTGATCTGTCTCGCATGCGTGCTAGATTCTGGGAGATTTTAACTAACTTGCAGGCATCAGGGAGCCGTTATCAATATGCAGGAGATTCCCGGAACGACTGATTCCTAATTTTGTTTCCAAGGTCAAAAAACACTGGCATTTTCTTAAAATACACATTGCATCTCTTCATTTCCCAAATAGTCTGAAAACAGTTTGTTTGAAGATTCAGTCTCTCTAAACCCCTCCTTGCCGAGAGCTTACTCTGCTCTGATTGGTCAGATGGCCCAGTCTGTTGTGACATATCCGATTGGCCGCAGTGATACACATTTTTTAAATACATTCTTGTATCAATCCTAGTGTGAGTCCACTTTCAGACATTTTACATTTACAAACAGCTATATTACACACTGGATGAAAGGTAATATATCCGAAAAAGCTCATGTATGCTAATTTACAGCAGCAGCATGTCTTACATCAGGCTTTGTTTAAAAAAAAAGCAATAGACAGACTTGAAAGCTAGTTTGAAACAGAGTATGTCCCCTACGCCTAATCATTCTGCTCCAGCTCCAATCCAGGTTTTACATTTCACTCCGAACTAAATTTGGTTCCATTCCATACGACTTTCATACTCTGGTCTGGAATGCCACAAACACAGACAAGTGGACTGATAAAGATCTTTTCATCAGCACTCTCTACCCTATCTCACGACCAATTCGTATACGAATTCGTACGAATGATTCAAAAGTGGCTAATTCGTACTAATTCATACGACCTCACTCGTACAAATTTGTACGATTTGTCTAAACCCACGTGACGGTTATGTTTAGGGGCGGGGTCAGGGGTAGGTCATTCGTACGAATTCATACGAATTGGCTAATTCGTAAAATATGTACGATTTAGCTAAATCGTACTAATTCGTACGAGTGAGGTCGTACAAATTGTTACGAATTAGCCACCTCGTAAAATTTGTACGAATTCCCGTGAGATCGGGTTGGCACTCTTGGATCTGGAACTATCTGAGTGATGTGTAATTAAAAATAGAAAGCTGTATGTCTGTGCATTGGACTGTGAGCATCAAAAATCATGCTGTGTGACAAGAATAAAAAGTTGATGCTCCAAATGTTGCTTTTAAACCAGTTGTGCACGATTTATGAAGCAGCATACTTAATCAGATTGAAATTCAAGCCATGCTGAAAGCAGTCAGTGCATAACCCCCCACCCCCACCCCCCCAGAATGCCTTTTCTTGAGTTGCATTGGAAATTAAATCAAAAGAACTGCCGCAAAAGTGCTGAGTTACATGCCTCTCCTCGTGTTCAATGCCTGTCAGCACTCGTGATGCTTCGTCACCAGAGCCTTCATGCGGCGTCGCGCAAATCGACACTTTATTGATGTAATGCACAGGAGTGCGGCGCAGCCTGAACGATAGGCTGTCATCCAGCTCCCGCCATCAGCTCCATTAAACCGCTCAACCTCGACACTTCATTAAAAAACACTTTTATTTTTTTCCATCTCTGCTAGTCTTCCTTTCAGTTCTCTTTTCTATGCGAATAGTGATTGGCGGGAGTTATTCACAAGGCCAGTTTCAATAGACGACTCATCTAATCATACATGCATGTCCTTTTTATCTGCACTATAATGCATTTCCTGTAGTATTACTTTCTTTTTAAGCAGCATAAAGTCCTGAGGTCAGAGAGGACGTTATGTCCAGACCGAATTTGTATGCTTACTTATTCCAGTGGTGACCGTATATGCAAGCTTTCTGATGGCGAGATATGGATTTAGATAGATCCTTTTACTGCGCTTCCAGAACGGCATGTTTGTGGTTGTTCAGTTTAACCTTCTGGTCTGTAAAGATTTGACCCCTGATTTATCAAAGTACTACACAGCCAGCATGCATAAATTCAGATGCTTCTTTCTTCTCTGAAACAAGCAGATCTTATTTGCTGATAGCATCTTTATCTCCGAGCCAAACAGGAGGAGATTATAAGGGATACAGAGCATAAACTTAAATAACCTTATTTTCTGGCCTGAATATTGATTCAAAGCAATGCCTTTCACCATATATATATTTCATTTGCCAGATGTGCATAAAGTGATTCTCAACGTATGCATTTCTGTGTAAATGTATATATACCGGTATATATTTTAAAAAAAATTTGTGCAATGTGATTATGTGTTATTGAATGCAACAATTTTACAACTAACGATTTTGCACAAACATTCTGGTACATATGAAAGGTACTTCAAGGAAGGTTAGTGAACTTCTACTTTGTCAAAATTACATTTTAATAGCCTTTTTCAAAACATAAATGAAGTCAGATAACAATGATAGCAAAAATTCTATACGACTACATAATTCTATACAATTTTCAGACTGGTGCATCTAAACCACGATTGGCTTCTTTAACTGTAAGACAGGACTATGGATGGCATATTCCGGGTAACAGTTTTTCCCATTTATATAAGTGGCATTGGAAACACTGAGCTAAAGCAGAAGGAAGCATTAGCGTATAATTAATTGTAGAACTTGCCCTCAGCTGAAATTGATAGTCTGTCATCATGGTGCACTGCTAATGGTTATGTTGCATTTCTACTTCTGGAAATACACATGCTTAACATAAAATATGATGCCTGCTACCTGAAAACTTGCTCACTGCAGAGCCAAATGACATCCAGCTCCTCCTCTCTGGACATAATGGGTGGGGCTTGACCTATAATATTTAGGGATTGGGTAAGGGTGTGGCTGGACCTTTAAGCTCCTCCCATTATGTAGCGAGAATGGAAAGATTGATGTCAATCTACACCCATTGGTTCTGCAGTGAGCAGCCTCTCTAAAACAAAGAACCTATTGGAAATCTGTTTCTGAATTGTACATTCGCCTTCAGTGTAAACTGTAACCTAAGTGCCGTATCCTTTGGTTTGCTTACTGGCCAAAATATATGCAGGCACGATCATTGTCCTCAAGGACATGATGACTTCCCTGATGGCCAGTCGATAGCGTCACGTCAGCGCAGTGCTTGACTGAAGTGCCAGCTGTCCGTCACTCAACAATTCCCACAGTGGGTCACTAAGTGAGCTCTTATTGACATTGCCATGTCCAGCTGTAACCTCCCTCAGCCTATAGCCTCAGTCCATCCCCTATCACTGACACTATCGCTTTACACGGCCGGATTGGCAGATCCCACAAGACTGACAGCAACTCTGACCACCGGGGAGCAGAAAGACAAAGACAATGAGGATAACTGACAGTGAGCTGAATAACATAGGGAGTATAAATGTACACAGAGAACTAAACTAGACACTGGTGGGACTAATCAGTAACCAAGGGAACAAATATGGAGGATTCAGTAACTAAAGAGAAAGAAACTAACCTGAATGGAAACACAGGCACATGAATGAAAACACAATGGCTGCAACCGAGTCGCGTACTCTCGAGTAATTTTGAATAAGTACTACGCGACTGCTAAAAAATATGTTCTATATAATATGAATGTAATCTGGATGTAAGCCTACTACATTTACCATGCTGTCATTATCATGTGACCTACCAACGCCAGTATCGTCGCTTCACTTTCATTCACAAATACTCTCCCGTGGGATAGTTTTTTTCTCTCCTGGCTTTGGGTAGAAAAGTAAAGTGTCAAGTGTTAAGTAAAGTGTCCATTGTATGCACACTTCAGAGCAGAATCGTACTGGCACTGCAATATAATTTGGACACACTTCTTTTGTCACACACAGTTTTTTGCAGCCAATGAAACTCAATGGGACCCTGGCAAAAATTATAAATTAAATTAAAATATAAATGAACAGAACAAAAATACTATGTAGTAGTATGCACTTTTAGGAGTAAATTAAATTGAATTAAATTAAAATCTTAATGAAAAAATGTGAAATGTCACATGGGTCATTTTTTTTTTTTTTGAAATTGAGATTTAGACATCATCTGAAAGCTGAATGAATAAGCGTATGGTTTGTTAGGATATTTGGCCGAGATACAACTATTTGAAAATGTGAAATCTGAGGGTGCCAAAAAAAAATAAAAATAAAATAAAAAATGCAAACATTGACAAAATCGCCTTTAAAGTTTTTAATTTATGTTCGCAATTGTGCTGCATTCACTCACAAAAATAAATGTGTTATATATATACAGTAGGAAATTTACAAAATATCTTCATGGAACAAGACCTTTACTTTATATCCTAATGATTTTTCGCATTAAAAAAAAATCAATAATTTTGACTCATAATGTATTGTTGGCTATTGCCACAAATATACCCATGCGACTTGTGCCAGGGTCAAAATAACAAAAATACTGTGTAACACTGCATGCTGCCTACTGTAATAAAAATACTATTGAAAATACGATAAACATTTCAAACAGTATGCAGTATTATCACATGACCTCATTATATTGTATTTTTAATTCAGTTAATCCAGCTTTCTGTAATTAAATGAGTTGTTTTGAATTTCTAATCAAATTTTGTGCAAAAAAGACCCAAAACAAAACATCTTGGCAGTCCAATTAATGAGTCAATCAAACCTAAAAATCGGGGCTGTGATTACTTCATAAAACAGGAAGTGATATGTCAAATCATTTGCATTGAATTGTGGGACACCGTATCCCGACACAAAATGTGTAAATTGCATATTTTAAATTTGCATATACCCCTCACAGTGCACATACTGCAGAAACTTCTCTAAATTATAGCATGCTATTCCCAACATAACACAGGACTTGTAAGTTGTGCCAACTACATGCAGTGTTACATCCACTTTACCTCGTAAACAGTCGAACACATGCTCCTCTTGAGTATATGGCAAATAAGTATGATGTTCTTGCAGCTTCTCCCATCCTGTCTTCTGTAATCTAATTTTAGTTCACAATTGTTTTCTCCCCAGTGGCGGTCGACAAGGGGTATAATGAAATTAAGCTTTATTACCTTCAGGGGCCATTCCACATAGAGAGGGGAAAAAAAGAGAAATATATATAATCCCTTCCCAAAGCCAGCTGAGAAAATTGACCACATGTATGCATTAAAACATGCTGACTCATTTTAATGAAGAACATGACACGCTTTTATAGACTGAATCAGTTTGACGTATTAGATCCAGCAAAACAGACCCACTTTTGAGGATAACAGAAGTTTATTTTTGGCTACTTCTAATGAGCTACTGAAGAAGAAACGAAAATCAAGAAATCCGTGCCTTGGCATATAGCGATTAGCGCAGAGCATTAAGCCGTGGTTCTCATGTGACAATTGGAGGTTCGATTCTGCATTATGTCGTGTCTCAATTCCTGCTTCTGTCAACTAAAACATGTTGAAGAACAAAATTTCTACAAAACACACTTTCTGATATGACTTCAAGGAGGAATGCTATTAAAATGAGTGTGCGACAGAAACGATTCATGCTAATAACCAGCAAATCCATATTTTCACTGTTACTTGATTCTCTAAATTAATAAACCACTATCCACTCTGGCTAACGTCTCACTATTCGCATTCTTTTAACAAATGGCAACTGTCAAACTAGTGCAAATAAAGCTGATGCGCATTATTCCTCAAGCAACATCCCTGCTATAATTTCATTTGTTCCTTAGCAGTCAAATTTGCATGTGCTCTCTGCAACACATGTCATTCCAGACAAAAGCATTCCTCTAACAATGATGCTACTCTCCGAAGCACCCTCTCCAAAAGGTCAGAGATGAAAAGAGGCTTGCGTTTCCCTCTCAACAATGTCGTCGTATGACTTGAGACACGTTTGACATCATCTGGGCTCTCAAGGGCTCTCAATCCAACAAGGGCTCTCGGAGTCTGGGTTGGCTAAGACGGCACAGGGATTTGGCCAAGAAAGTTTGTGTTCATTTTCATCACATTGATGGTTGGCATGCAAATTAGTTTCTCCTGAGCAGGTGCAACCATTAGTTTCCTGTCAGACGGGAGCACATGGCCATTTTGTACTCAACCTCATGTTCATATAGCAGACCTTCATTTACCATCATTCAGTTAGCATATGTTTGCAAGACCCCAGGTGTGTACATACTGGACTTTGAGAGCTACGTAAACCCAACTCGATTAGGTCACAATTTTTTTCCCCCAATTCGATTACAGCGTCATCCACCATGAATAGTCCAACATCAATCACATTTCCCATTAGCTTTCGATGGTACGCCCATTATGTGGTTAGATCATGCGATTAGTCTATATTTACTTCTGTTAGAGAGATTATAAATGTGAAGTCAAGAAAGCCATGTGATTTATCACAGTATGTTAACAGTCAGCACAGGGGTCTGATCTGGATGTCGGAATTATGCATGAGATCTGTGGATAATTCAGGGAATTGTGTACAAATTTGAACAAGAATCTCTTCTGCTAACAGAACTCAATTTGGGGGAAAAGAGCGGGGGAGAGAAAGAAACTTAATTTTCAAGGAGATCCCAAGTGGAATATTTGGGTTGAAAATGAGTTTAAATAATAAATTAAGGCTTAAAGTCGACATTAAATAATACAAGACCACATTTACTTGCTTTTTACACCCTTTTGTGCACAATTCATTAATGCACAGTATTACAAAGGGGGAAAAAGGTAAAAAGTTTTAATAATCATTCATCAAAAATGTATAACTCTGAAACAACTTGATTCCTGGATTCATTGTGATATGAATCTTTCCACAATCCTAATTTGCCAATGGATCCAACCTTTTATTGTTTAATATTCATTATTCAAACTTGTTTCTCTCAAAAGTACATCACATTATGGAAATATGCAAAAGCCATTTCATGTTGACTATTTTGGTATTCAGTTGATTTGGTATGACTTAAGCGAGGAAGAAATTGCATCATTTACTCACCCTCATGTCTTTCAAAATGACTCTCTTTCTGTTGAACACAATAGATGATATTGTGTGGTCTATATACAATGAAATCAATGGGTTCCAATGACTGGATCCCAACTTTAAATATCTTCCATTGTGTTCCACAACAGAAAAAGTCATACAGATTTGGAAGACGAGTAAACGGTCCCTTTAATATTTAAAAAGTTTCAAGTTTCAAACCCTGACTATACATTTCATTTTGAGGAAGCAAAATCTCATCAGGTCCAGCCCAAAGGGAGCAGTTTGTCATTTTAGGTATTCATAGTTTATTCCAGAGTGGAAAAACTGGATTTGAAGGATCTGACATTTCAGGTTGTGAATTCAGAGAGAAATGTGCTTCAGTACAGTCCATTCTCCCTATGCATTTCCCTCACTTTGATTAAAAAGTATCTAATTGGCAAAGATCCTGTCTAAGACATAATTATACACCCTTCCCCTCAGAGATTTTGAAAGCACACATTTGCTTGCAGTACAGCATTTACAGGCTGCTCTCTCATTCAGCCCTCGAGAGTGAGTGGAACAAAGATCTGACAGAACCTGACACATCTGGAAGCCCAGCAGGTTAAGAAACACAGAGATACAAAAACGACAAGAATATCAAACAAAAGTAGAGGGCCAACTACAGAGACTTCTCCTGGCCTGTCTCCAGTAGAGCTGCCTGTCTGGCGTTCTGTGCTCTTCTACTCTCGTTGCCCTCCGTTCTAGTTAACATACATTTTGAACGTTGCTGACAGTCTGGTTTAGCATCAGTCTGCAGATTGCATAAGAAACCTTTAAGAAACTAGGAAATCCAATACTTTGCTCTCTGGGGCATAAAATGTTTCTCTCAACATGAGAAATCAAGGCTGTCATTCAGATTGCAAACAGCATTTATAATGTGAATCCAACCAAGAAAGGCTTCTGAATTTATGTAAACCAGTTTCTCTCTTGCATTTCTGCAGAGAGATGACCGCCAAGCTAAAACGTTGCTTTACTGCCTGATATGGATGTACCTTGTCTACAATCTATAGCAATTTACATGAGCAAAAGTATACCTGAGCACCTATTGTTTCAGAACGCATGCTGTCGCCTACACACTGACTGATGCTACTCCATTTCTACAATATAAGAGCCTATGTTATGATGTAACAAAGATTGTGTGGGCTGTACCCAAGGCGGTGTTTGTAGCCTGACTCAATGTTTAAATAACACTCTTGTGAGTGTTTTTTTAAACCACAATGTGTTTGATAGTACACGACTACTAACTCATTTTCAGTGAGAAAGGGATTCATTTATAACTTAACCTTTCTTATTTCAACCCAACCATTTCATTGTTGTGAAGGCTCTGGTCTATGTTATTGTGGCAGTAACTTACAGTAAACCATATCTAAGGGTCATAAATGAGCTTTCCCAAAGGACTGCAAAGTAAGAGTTTTCCAGACACCTTATAAGTGAGAGAAATACAACCGAACATGAAAGTTGAGATAGCACAAGTCTGTAAAACACTTTTATGAGACACAAACGGCACTATGGTCATTGTAAAATAAAAAAGTCATATTGTGAGGTATAGTCACACTAAAATTGTGAGACGAGTTGCAAATACAAGGTTAATCACATTGTAAGATAGACGCAATTATGAAAAACAAAGTTGTAATTTCAAGAAATAGTTGTGATGTGAGAAATAGTAAAAAACAGAAATAGAAAAAAATAAAATAAAAAAAAATGCTGTTAAGAGAAAAACGTGCAGTTGTAAGAAATAGGTCACATTGTGTGAAATAAAGTTGAAAATGCGACAAATTGTAATTTACGAAAAACGAAGATGCAATTGTATAAGAAATCAAGTCATTGTGAGAAATAAAGTTGCAATTGTAAGAAATAAAGTCACAATGTGATAAATAGTTGAAATTGTGAAATATAGAGTCGCAGTTACGAGAAACAAAGTTGCAATTGTAAGAAATAGTCCGATTTTGACAAATAAAGTTTGTCAATACAAGCATCAAATTTGCAATTGTAAGTCACATTGCGTGATATGCAGCTGAAAATACAAAAGTCAGATTGTGAGAGATAATGTGAAAAACTAGTCACAGTTATGAGAAATAAAGTAGCAATTGTAAGAAATAAAATCACATTGTGAGTAATAAAGTTGAAAATATGACAAATGGAGTCATATTATGAGATATAAAGATATAAACTAAAGAGTTGCAATTGCAACCCCAGAGGAAACACTCGTGAAATCTGGCACTTTCAGTTAAAGTACTAACAAAAAGCATCTGCTGAATTTCCTGTCATAGAGATGTGGGAATAATGAATTGCCGTTTAATTTATATCTGACATTTTAGATTTGATATTATAACTTGGATGAAACGTTTAACACCTCATCTAAGGATTAAAAGCTGTATACAGCATGCTCATCTAGAGTTGAGTCTGCCCTGAGGTAAACTCTGTGACCCTTTCACAGTTGGCTGGCATAAACCACCGTGCCCGGCGTTTTGGGCCTGCCACCTCTCCTGTACTGTGAGAATTCAACTGTGAGATTAAAAAAGAGCAAACCAACACAAATGCTGTGACCTACCCTCTAGCCAACACAGAGTCAACCCTGTCGCACACACACAGTGGGACTAGTGCAGTGTTATACTACTATATTTGCAGTCATATAATCATATTATTTTTTGTTTTATTTAAAGTTGTGCTACAACAAACTACCTGTCAAAAGCAGATGAGTTGAAATGCACCTTTAATAGTGTTTAAAAGCATCTCTTGATTCATGCTGGTTGAAAAAAGAAGTTGTGAATAGATAAGAATATAACATAATAATATAGAATATAATACAGGGCTTACAGAATCCCTTAAGCACTAATTAAAATGTGCCATTTTGTTCACGCTGTGCCCTTATCAGCTCTGAGTCATGTGTTTGACTTGCCTTTCTCGCCGCCCACAGATCTGCGGAGGATGACGGCAGGATTCATGGGAATGGCGGTGGCCATCATCCTCTTCGGCTGGATCATCGGGATGCTGGGATGCTGTTGGGACCGTGGCCTCATGCAGTATGTGGCAGGCCTGCTCTTCCTCATGGGCGGTAAGTCAACTTCAGAAACAAACAGAAAATGTAGGTTGTTAAAAGTATGTTCACGGCTGAGTCAGAGTACAATGTTGAGACAATGTAAAATATTTTTAAAATGTATTGAGAAATTGCAGACATTTTAAGTTATATAGCATAGTCTGTATGATTATATTTCTAATGTTGGGATCTCTGACAAGAAATGTATGAATTATTAAATGATGCAATGCATCAAGAAATTCTAAATTTGGTCAATGTAATTCAACGTAATCTCTCAGATTATTTTAGTACATTTATAACAGCTAAATGTATAATAAATAAGTAATATAATATGAAATCAAATTAAATAATATAATATAATTAGGGCTGTCAAACGATTAATCGCATCCAAAATAAAAGTTTGTGTTTACATAATATATGTGGGTGCACTGTGTATAATTATTTTGTGTATAAATATATATGTATACACACACACACGTATATTTAATAAAAATATATTATTTATATATAAAATATATTATATTTATGTATAATATACATTATATATAAATCTATACACAATATATACATTAAAATATTTCTTTAATATATACAAGCATGTGTGTGTATTTATATACAACATAATTATACACAGTGCACCCACATCTATTATGTAAACACAAACTTTTATTTTGGATGCGATTAATCGTTTGACCGCCCTAAATATAATATAATTTACTCTGATTAATATAATTAATTTATAATCAAATGTGAATAAAATGCTTTTTACCTTGAATACACTCTTTGTATCTCCTGCTTCTTGGATAAGTGAATTTTTACTGCAAAAATGAATAAGAAATTAATGTGATACATTTGGTATTATTATCAATATTATGATTATTAAAAATAACGTGCTAATTGACTTGCCTTGAATTTCGATTCAAAATGTATGCAATGCATTTTCACACTACTAAGGTAGTTTCCCAACCCTGTTCCTGCAGACACACATTTTGGATGTGTCACTAATCTGACCCGTTTAGGTCTTGGGCTATGTTTACACGGAAACGATTCTGAAGATAAAACGCAAAAGTGGCGTAGTCACTTTTTATTCTGCGTTTAGACGAGCGTTTTGGGTAGGAAATCCGCGTGCATATGATGACGCAAAAGTGTGTGGAATTAGCTATGCACTTCAGGTGGCTAGGAGTGCATAACAACACCAAGTCCGCGCGCCTGCGTAACCTTCACTGTCAAGCAGACTTTTGCGTGGTTTTCACCCTTTACGGGAACGCGACGGTGGAGCGTTTTTAAGCCCCCAAAACGCCGTCGCCTGTGTAAACGAAAGGCACATCCGATAAAATATTGCGTTTTCACCCGCGAGCGTTCTCGTGTAAACAGGGCCCGGAGTCTCTACTAATGAGATGAGTTGAATCAGGTGTGTTTGGTACACCCCTTCATGACAACAGTTTTCCCTGGTGAATGTGGCCTCTTCCAGCACAATAATGCACTCTGCCACATATTGTTCAGGAATGGCTTGAGAAACATTATAAAGAGTTCAATGTGTTGCCCCTGCCTCCAAATTCCACAGATCACAATCCAATTGAGCATTTGTGGGATGTGCTGGACAAACAAGTTTGATCCTCGATCTACCTCAGGACCTGAAGGACCTGCTGCAAATGTGGTGCCAGATAGCACAAGACACTAATAAGTTTAATAATGGCATTTTTTCTATTTAGAGCTGCTTTACAGCTAAATTTAAATTATCTTGTTTGATGAAGTTCACATCACTGACTTGTTTTCCTGTTTAAATCCGTGCAACTGCTTTGAAACAATCTCTAACGTGCAGAGTAAAGCACTATATAGCCTAAATAAAGGTGATGTAACATGCATAGTGCATTAGTCAATAATTCCTACGCAAGTCACCCCGAGACTGCATTAATTAATGACTGACAGCCAGGAAGCAGCATTAAAGTGATTATATAATATCAGTTATCTCCTGATCTCTTTATCTCACATTACGGCAAGCAATATTGAGTGTCGGGTCTTTTGAACACATCACCTCACTACACAGATGCTCACACCAACTCAAAGCCTGTGGCCTGGTTACTGTGCGTTCTCCTGTTATTCACAGGAAGCGTCTGACTTGTTTTGCGTCACTCTCTCCGCTCCCATAAGAGTGGCGGAGCACCATAGAGAGCAAAGCGGAGACGCAATTACGATGTGCGCTGGATTAATGTGATGCCCTGTGTCTGAATAATGAGATGGCAATTAAAAACCCAATTAAGATGCTAAATTATAAAGGCAGAAGGAGCACTGAGGGTCAGATTATGCAGGATGAATGTTTGCTCAGTCACATGGTGCAGGAAAATGAGTTTGTTAGGACAGGCTTTTTAAGACATCGTTACACTTGTGTATGCTTGTACTTGCGTGCAAAACACCTGAGTGTTTTGACCCAGACTCTGCTTCTTGGTCAGTAATAACGCTCAGATTAGCTCGCAGTTCCTACAAGCGAGTCAACTAAAACGCATTCATGAAGTTCCATGAAAATTGACCGACATCTGTGCATTTTATTTTACGTAAACCTCTACAGAAAGATTTGCAGATGTCAACACAGCTGGAATTCAAAATTCTCTCTAAATCAACCCAGGAAATATATTAAACTCAAGCTGGGATGTTGCCAAGGGAATACACTCATTAGGTTTATGATACAATCATAATCATAATAATCTGATGATTGTCTTTGTTTTTTTACAGGCACATTTTGCATCATTTCCTTGTGTACCTGTGTAGCAGGCATCAACTTCGAGCTGTCCCGTTACCCTCGTTACATATACGGCCTGCCAGACGACATCAGTCACGGTTACGGTTGGTCAATGTTCTGCGCCTGGGGTGGTTTGGGCCTGTCTCTCATCGCTGGCTTCTTCTGCACACTGGCGCCCTCCATACAGCCGATCCCTCGCTCCACGTGCCCCAAATCTCGCCAAGAAAACGGCACCGTGTGTTAAGAGACAGCCTCTGAAAAATCCCCTGGTGTGCAGATGGACAATTGGGGGACAAAAAACACATCAAAAAGACCATAACTTCATTTAGAATCATTTCTAATCTCACCAAACAGGCCACAAATGCCATTTTTTAACCATGTGTGTGAGTGTCCTGATCGTTTAAAAGAAATTAAAAATACCATGAATAATTGTAAAGATAATATATCGGTGGGCCTTTCCGTCATCAAGATCCTGCACAGAAAAACAAGTTTGTTCTGTCAATATTGTGACTAAGTGAGCACAAGAACACGGTGACGAATGAAGTGAAGTTGAAAAAAAAAAAAAAAAGACAATATTGCTTGACGGATGGATATTGACATGTAGACTGATGCCTAAAAACTGCCAAACCTGGAGACTATGGTATTTGTATCTGGACGGCACATGAGCAAGGAGGTCCAGTGCCAATGTTTCAAGCCCAGGAACTCAGACAAAACAGAACCGTCAGGCTCTTTCACATGAGAGGACATTGAATTTGATGCGATTTGGATCTGTTGTGGTTAATCGGCTGATTTGTTTCGGGCCCTGGAGACTATCGCAGTGCCTCTCGGGATGTGGTTGAAGGATCTTTGGACGTTTTCAGGAATTGGAGATGCCTGCTCGTGACGTTATATTGCTCCCGCTGTACAGCAAATTGTAAAGAGAAAAATAATACTTATAATACTCCAGAAAACAAAACAAAAAAAATCTGAATGGGAGGGACATTGGAGGATTTTCCATGTTTCATTTCTTATTCATATCCAAATGGTATCAGCGGACATTTCTAACATGCTTTCAATTTTATTATGTGCTTCTTTCTCAGTTTTTTTTTTTTTTTGTAGTAATTACAGTCATCATCAGTGTGAATGAGTATGTAGGAAGCGTGGGCAAATGATGTATTATTGATATGCGTGGGTGAGTGTTTTTTAGTCTCCATACAACCTCCCAATCCCAATCCCAGCCCAACCCAACCCACAAACAAAAAATTATTAATAATAACGCATAAAATCAACAAAAAAAAAAACCTGCCTTGGGGGAAATCAGGTAGGCTCTTTTGTTGAATCAAGAATTACTGGAAAGGAAAGATACACTTAGTCCCTGTAGACACGACTGACGTAGTATTCACAGACAGAAACACAACTCAACATCACACTGTTACTGCCTTAAGCTTGTCTGCAAGGAGGAATTTATGCCATTTGATGAGAACGCATGCTGACTTCTCTTCTGAAAGCATCTACGCACTGACAAAAGAAATCCAGCTTCCTGCTCTGTTTCACCCTGCGTCTCTTTACTCGAAGGGGACTCCCAAAACAGGATGGGGTATGTAAGGGCTGCCTGATTACATGAGATAGAGATACAGCGGTGCACAAAAGAGGTACATCTGAAGAATCGGGACCTCCAAATGGAGGATGAGCGGTAAGCACAAGCTTAATACAATCTCTAAGCCAATATGCGATTGGTTCCCTACAGTTTTTTTGCGTTATTGTGCATGCATTCTTGCCATCAGAAACATTTTGATATCCATATCATATGCAACGACCACTTGAGCAGGGTGTTATTATGGGACATACGCGCCGAGGGTCATTGGCGAATCGGCACACTCATTCAAACATGCCAAATACCTACGCTAGGACATTAAAGACCATGTTTACAGATTACTACAAGGGAGATTTGCCAAAACCATCTGCCAGGTCAGACTTTCTTAACCTGGTGTCCCTTTAAATGTTGGTTTTGTCAATGTTTCGGAGTTCACCATCATATTCAGAAAGCCTGTTTCAACCATGGACTCAAAAAAAAAAGAGATAATTGTTACTTTTTTTGACTCCCAGAATTGCAAATTGTGAGATAAATTGTGAGATATAATCTTGTGTATCATTTTTCCATTCAGGCATAACAGACCAATGTAAATTGATGACTTTCATTTCACTCACATGTGTATTCATGGTTCTAAAGCTGGTGTGTCCAATCCTGCAGAGTTTAGCTCTAAACTGCTCCCAAAACCTGCCAAGTTGCTAGTAATCCTGAACACCTGGATTAGCTCAGGTGTGTTTAAGTAGGATTGGAGCTAAACAAGAATGTTGCTTCCCTCTAAGGGTACGTTTACACGACAGTGATATGCTTAAAACGGAGAAGTTTTTCCGCATTTGACGACACCATTGTTAAGATGATCTTGAATCCTCGAAAACGACTAAAAACACCTGTATTCTGCTGCCAGGCCATTAGATGGCGATGCAACACTGCAGACTGAAGACGTAATACGCATGTGCATGACGTCATCGTCTTCAGAGATCTGCGTTTTTGTTGTTTACACGGAGACCGTTTTCAAAAAAAGTGCACTTTGAATCCCTTTATCAAAATTTTGCGTTTTCGGGCACCCGAAACGCAAACGAATGGCCAAAACATTTTTAGATAAATGGTGTCGTGTAAACACCCCCTAAATCATATATCACCTACTCCTAAATAGCAATAGCAAGAGACACAGCAGCATCATGGTTCGCATTGATCGTCATACTTCAGTTCCTTTAACAACCATCAATTGGTTGCAAAAGAAAACGGCAAGTCGTCAGCCATTTTGAAAGTGTTTTCATTACATCATTCGTGATACAGGTTGCCCAGAGAGCTGTGGAAAACGAAAGGCTGCAAGCCATTTCATGGGGTCTTTCAACACGAACACGAAATATGAGTTCAGCAGTCTTCATTGAGAGCGTTCACAGGCTTCTGACATATGAATGGGCGCTCTTGGTGATTTGTGTGGCAGTATTCAAGTAAAAAGACATGCTTGCATGCTGACAATGCAATTGGCCATGAAATTACATAACTCCAGAAGACTTCTCCACACAAGCCCAAAGACAAATCGGCGAAACAAACTCCACAGTGCTTGATTACAATATGCATGCAAAAGAAAACATGCATAAATACACAATAACAATCTGTTTTCAGAGGCATCTCGCAATAAGCCCATCTGGCCTTATATAAGATAGTGTTCCTTGACACACTTAGGAGGAAAATATTTATTTCAGTCCACGGATTACGCTCCTAGGCGAAGACATAAATGGGGTCAGCTGGTTGTACGCAACATTTCCCTCAAATAAACCAAAACGCCATCCTTGCACACGGTCCTGCTTGAGAAATAATATTAAAAAAACATTTTTCCTCCTTCAACAAAGCAGAGAGGGGTGTTTAATCGCGGGGTAAAGACACCAAAGAGTCAGAAGCAGATGCTTGCATCAGATGTCAAGAATAAATACATTCAATGACTGCTTGGTTGGGACCAGCATTGCATAAGCTTCGTATGGATCATTGTGATGCTTATAGTGAAATATTTCAGTCAGTCTTATAAAAACTTGGGCAATTAATAAAAACTGGTCGCTTCGTGGGCATTGTAAGGACTCTCCCCAATGAAAGATCATAAAGTGTTGGGTATGTAGGTGATGAATGGGCTCAGGATCACAGATTCCTGTATTCATGAACACACTCCACACATTATATTCACACAAATGTGTTTACATCACAGCCAACAGTTGTCAGCCTTTTTTTTTTTTTTTTTTTTGAGTGGGTGGGATGGGAAATAGGAGTGGGAATATTTTTGTCTTCAAAATGTAAAAATATAAATGAAAAAAGTAGCAGAATCAGTGAAACTGCAACTTTTTTAATGGGACACTGAAGACTAATGGTTCTTTTTCATCAGTAATGTGTCTGTTGAGTACCTGAAAAAAAAAATACAACTGTAAAAAATGTTTAAGAAAAAAAAAAGAGAAAAAATAAATCCTGGAAAATGTTAAAATGTGGAATGTAATATCATTACAAAATAAAATCTCATTGTTGTGTTCATCTGTATTGTATATTTACCCTTGTGTTGTACTGACCTTTATATTTACAGGCAATTGCAAATATAAATCTAATTTAAAAAGACTAACACTTCACAATAATGTTCAATCAGTTAACAGTAGTAATGAACCAACACTTAAAAATGGTTACTGGTAAATAAATACACAATTTTTCACATTTAATTTGTTTTTGTTCATAATATATTACATTAATTTCTACAATTTGAAATGCCAAACATGTATGAACATTAACGTTGAGGTTAAACCATTAACACTAATGTTAACAAATTTTGTAAAGAGAGAGAGAGAGAGAAAAACGGAAGGCTGGTGAGACAAAGATCAAAGTTCACTTGCTGACATTTAAGGCAAGTAAAACCACCTAGGCAACAAATATGATGAGGTTATTATCTGATCAACTGGGCAAACCATTGAAATGGATCCAGAGAAGTCGAGAGAGAAAACTACAATAGAAGGGCAAACTCATCAAATGTGATAACAGAGAGCGAGGAGGAGGCAGAAAGAAACTAACTAGCCTTCATACTAGGATTGTTGGCCAAGAACGTACAAAACAAAAACAACTCATTTAAAGAGATGAAAAGCCTGTGTTTGAGGATTGATGAATACTTCATGAATGCATTTAGAGCGAGAGCACTGCTATGAATAAGCACCTCTGATTAGGACGGGCCCGTGTGTTCTCCATCAGGCCTCTTGAGACAATGAGTATCGACGCGGCGCGACAGAAACACAAGCATTTGAACTCGAGAGCATTTAGATCACTGCGCAGAACAATGCTTCTCAACATGGGTCACAGGCCTAATCATGGACAGGTTGTGAACAATTCACACGATCAGAATTACATTACTGCAACAAAGATGACGGGAATTATTGGATGCCAGAAGATTGAAACCATCAACGTTTAAAAAGACATTTAGAACCCAAACACTGACTTTCAGACTTTCACATTTTAAGCTAATAACCTAGGAAACTAAATATTTTTTTCCTGATCCCTGGCTCAAGCCGATTCGATTACTACCCATGACGTCATTTTCCATCTTAAAAACTATCCAGCCATTTAGACCCCCCCCCCCAAAAAAAATGCTTTATCAAACTCCTAGACTAGCTCTGATTCGTCAAATAATCTAATAACTCTACTAATGCGTGAATAAGGAGCTCTCCAAAATAGACGTATGGGTATATCTTCTCCACAATACCTTAGCTGACGTCACTTTATAGGACAACTCGGAAGCTAGCGGCGCATGGGTTCCCTTGATCGAAAAACTATGCATTTTCCCCACAGACTTTCGGAAAATCACAATAAATAAGATCTGTGTTTAATGTCATAGATCAAAACGTGAAAATATTTAGCGGCTTTGTTCAACACAGACCTTTTCAGGTGATTTAGCAAAAACCCATTAAAAAAACCCATAGACTCGAAGGGAACCGGAAGTGCTAAAATGTTAACTCACTTCCGTGTTTTGGCCTACAAATTGACGTCATAACTTTGCCACTCTAAACTTGGTGTGCGTTATGACAACCTAGACCTGAGGGAACAGTTTTGCAGTTTTGGCACAGTGCCACCAAGTGGTTAGGAGATGTGAAAAATTGATATTTATTATTATCCTTTAACAAGGTTAGTCACTTAAGAACAAGTTCTGATTTTCTACAACAGCCTGGCTTATAACTTCTGAATGGTTTGGACAAAAAAAAAAAAAAAAAATAATGACAAAACAGGTCTCTTTAGATTCAGTGCAGCATGCAGTCAAATGATACCCAAATTTCACATATCAGCCATTTTGAATTTTGTTCAACAAACAAATTGGCACATTGTTACGGAACTGTCTCTCTCTCTCTCTCGCGCTCTATATATATATATATATATATTCTATATATGCATGCTTTATTTAAACTAAAATGATTAGAGAACCACTGGCCTAGACTAGAGCACTCTCAGGTCCTGCCTCATTGAACTAATTACACCATTAAATAACGCTGTTATACATATACAAATCATCTTAAGGTGATAGAACAGAAATGAGCCACTCAATCATAGAGTCTATTATACATGTATATATTGACTCAATCCTACATTACGTATTTGAGCCATTATAACTGAGGCCCCGGAGAAAACACATGCTGAGTCGCTGCAGTTTCAGTATTGCATATTTGTTGGCAACTTCCACTGCCAATTAGATCAGCACTGCAGTAATTTAGGCACGAGAATATGACAGAGTGGCTCTGCTGAGCGTTTGAAAGCAGAGCACTCGGTAAGCTCGCTTCAAATGCCTAATGCACTCTTGACATTATCTAGGAGCTGCTGCCTCTTTACTGAGATAAAGCTAATTGGGCCGCTCCGAACCTGTTTGAAGGCTTGCGCTCTGGAAGTTGGTATTGACACCCCACTAAAGGGAACAAAAAATAAATTAAAATGAAGCGAAGTGCCACAAACCCTCTTCCGAGCCTGATCCCTCAAAGGAGCAATCGCAGACAAGCGCTGACTCAAATGAGGAGGATGTGTCCGAGCACTTGCGGGGCAGAGCGAGGAGGTGCGACAGAGCCCATCGCCGCCTTTCATCACGTCTCAGAGAGCTGAAAAGGGTGAAAAGAAAGCTAAAGGTTGTCCAAAAAGATCACTGACTCTTTTATTTAAGATTTAGTTTTTATTTTCCTCCAGACCTGTAGAGAGGTACAATTTCTCCAGCTTTTAATTTTTCTTACATTTTAGCACTGTGTAAAACCCAAAGTTAAACTGGTTTCGTCATTGTCGTCGAGATTTAATTTATCCATTCCTCTTGAATACTGTTGAATACCAAACAATCGGCAAGAACCTACACAGCTGACACAGGATTAAGACCATCAAAAGAAAACTGAGAAGGTAATGGGAAGGAGGTGAGCAGAAGAGACAAACAGAGTTAACGGTCCCGGACGAGACCCCTGTGTATTGCCAGAACCTCAGATGCCCAATAGAGCCACTATACCAGCTTTCCCTTTTATCGCTTTTTGTGTGAAAAAAAAAAAAAAACGTGCAAAGTAACTGCTACAGTCACAATCGGCATAAGAACATTATCAACCTCATTAATTTCTCTCCACCGGAAAGCCCTTTAACCCTGATTATTTTCTCCAAACACCCACCAATGGAAAGTTTTCTACTCTGTCGTTTCACGTCACGCATTCACACTTAAAAACGTCGTTTCACTCGGACTCTAGATCTATTTCCTAAACCTCTGTACACCTCGCACACCTTCAAGTTTCTTCAGGGAGCATAGTTGGAGCGTAAACACTGATTAGGCCACGTACATCGAGGCAGCTATGAGAAACGCCACATGGTGGCGTCCCGTGTGCTACACGACCCCTGCGCTTGAAAGGGGTCGGTGTTACCCAGCTCTCCATTCCTCTTAATCTCGCAACGTGCCGCCCTCTGATACAGAGGTTAACGATCTGTTGCGATCTAAAGCGGAAGACCCCCTGACCAACCAGGCAATCTGGCGGGTGGGTCAAAGGCAAAGGCCTGCATCCATCTACAGCTAAATGCCGCGTTGAGAGCGGGCACCACGTTTATGACCCCTAAAATGCATCTCCCTTTTAACAAGGTAGAACAAAGTTAAAGGCCAAAGATCCTTGGGGAAAGTGCTTTTTGCTTGGCCTTCATTATGCCTTTGATCCGTCAGAATAATGGAAGTCAAGTACCCTTTTGATCAAACATAAATTGAAGCCCTGTTTTGATTTTGGATATCTACTTGATTGCTTAGCGGCATGGCTTTAAGGACTCTCACAGGAAGTACAGTATCTCTGTTGTGCAGATGGACGAACAGGTGCTGTTCTTTTTGGTTTAGCTTCGAAGGCAGACTCTTATTTCGAAATCAAGACACTTTTCCTTTGATTCTTTCCATTTGGATCAAATGGAGTTTCTAGAAAACACATCATTGATGATGCCTTTTTTTATTTATAGAGTGTAGTGTTCCAAAAATGATGTGCCGACGACGTTAATGTTACGTACTAGTGAGGAGTTTGTTTACCTGTTGAAAACCTATTGTTTGTTATGCTTTGATGCGACCATTTGAATTGGGAAAGCTGGAACAGAGCACTAGGGCAACAAGGAAAACGAAAAACTGAACCAAATCAAGGAAAAGGGACAAAAAGGAGCAAAAGGTGAAGAGGGAAACAATACATAATCTTGTTAATTTGTTAATAGCTTTGTACGGATTCATCTGCCGTGTTTGTCGGCGTTTCTTCGGATAAGGGGAATAGGATTTCACAGTTCCTAATGGCGGTCCATGCCGGCACTCTGTAGCAGATCTGTGGAGGCCTGAGCTGAGGCTCTGAAGGCGTTCTGGAATCCCGGGGGAGGAGAGTGGAACTGGGTGGCGGGGTTGGCCGTGGCTGGATAAGGGGTCCAGCCGGCTCTGTGGGGGAACTGGACTCCGAAGGGGCCGCTGTGTGGGGGCTGAGGGGGCACTGTGGAGCCGGAAGGGACATCCATCTCTGTGAGCGCCTGCAAGGATTTGAGCCAGTGGGGGGGATTGTCATCCTGCAGAGAGTCCAGACTGTTGCCTGAGGGTGCTGGGATACCTGAAAGGGACAAAGTGATTGGGGAAAAAAAAGGTCAACCTATTTAAGATGTACGCGTCATGTTTTTAAAAGTTCATTTTTGTAGTAACATTGGCTCCATATGGTTTTGCACAACATTCAAGTAAAAAGTAACATTATCTCTTTGAATACAAGTTGAATATAAATGTAGAATACATATCTCAGTTCCTTTTTTTATCATTATATTATTCCTAAATACCATTTAAGTTTGAGTCGCACTGCATTTTTCGATCTGAACTAACCTTGTCCTGTTATTAAAAAGGTCAAATTATCTGATGTTTTAGGAGATTAAGCTTGACAAATATTCAAGAGGGTCTGCAAGATTCCTCTCTGCAAGATTTTCTTTATGACTAAACTAACAATACTTTAACAAAACTACTTCTCTGCATATTATTTTCTGTAAAAAAAAGTATATTTTCTTCATTATAATATAAGGACACCCTGATTTTTTTTTAATTAATGCCAAAAAAAATAATAATACAGAAGTATATATATATATATATATATATATATATTTTTTTTTTGTTTTTTTGAATAAAGAGATTCGGACAAATAAAACGAGCATCATTACATTGAAACTGATACAAACAAAGTTATGAAAGCATAAATCGCGAATATCCACTGACTGAAATAAATGACTTTAAACATAACCGCATAATGTGCTAAACAGGACTGAGCAACAGTCAGCTTGTGATCAACAAATCCATCGTTCTACAGTTACGTAGGAATCCATTTATCACGTAGGCGACATTATTGAGGACATTTTTAACTCGTTCACCATAATGGGATTAATTACATAAGGAAACAGGCCGTTTTGGGGTGCTTTTGCACCACTTAAAACATGGCAGCCTGCTGTGAGCTATTAATTCTAAACCCCATGTGGATGATGGATGTTGCAGGCAGCTGCTGAGAGCACCCAGACAACACCCGTGACATCCATACAGATTGCAACGTCGACCTTAGGGAGCAACAGATACGACTTGCTATTTCCCTTCAACCCAGGAGAGACAAATGGCAAAACTTTGCTTGAAGTATTGATTAGAAAAAAAACTGAATAATGCAGCTAAATTTCTATTAAAGATGAAAACGTTGCTTGAACAATAACAAACAACACAATAAATGTACATTGTTTATTTAACCACTTTGGATATTAATAATTGGTGTTTTTCTGTGTGATATCTGCTTCAGTCCACATGGATGCTTTAGACCGCCTGAAAGTGCAGGAGATCGAACTGATCTGAAATGTGTGCCCTCTTCTGTGGCCCTTAAAATGGCTTTACATCTCTGACATTTTTAGTGAAAAGGTTACTTATAAATGTTTAAAAGGCCTAAATGCATTATTCATTTTAGCTCCCAAAGGCACAATTTGAACGAGCCTTGTTTTTCCTGAGGTAGTCGGGTAAATTTGTTTCACAAATGTGTGTTTTTAATACTGTCAGATCACATTACACAACATTACTAAAGACTGAAAAACAAATTGGCAATATTATCATGTTAACTATAATTGGTAATATTACACCATGGACAATAATGAAATATATTCCAAAGTTAATATTTAATATTAGTATTTTTGTGTACATAATAGATTATAGATAGATTTAACTAAGCGAGCAAAATGAATGTGTAACTTTCCCTTTGTAAAGAGAGAATGACAGGAGCAAAAGGGAAGGAAACAATTAACTACCAAAATCTGGAGGCATTTTACAAGGCAAATATATGTTGTGAAGGTAATGTACCTGTGATGATGGCGGGGTCCATCCAGCTGGCTGTGCCGTCCCAGCTAAGGCTGTGTGAGATGCCGCCTGGGTGGTTCACGCTAGAGGAGGAGGAGGAGGAGGATGAAGATGAAGATGAGGAAGAGTTGGGAAGTCCACCAAAGTTGATGTTAATGTTGGGTAAAAGCGCTCTGAGCCCGTCCTGCCACTCCTTCACATTTAGACTTTCTACTGAGGTGCTGTTTTCTGTTCGGGAGGGTGACGGTGGGGTATCCAAACGCCCGTGCGCACAAACGCACCAGAAAAGAGGAGATTGGGGACAACAGCAGAGATGGAGAGGAGATGAAGAAAGAGAAAGAAAAAGCAATTATAAGTTTCAACTTGTACAACACAAAAACAAGAGATGCTAGTTGTGTTAATTCAGTGATTAATTTTAGCACAAATAATGAAAAAACAAACAAACACTCAAAAACAGCCAAAAGGAACACAACAGTAAAATAGGACTATGTTTAGACTGACAAAATTAAAACTGCCTCATGCCGCGAAAATGACTTATAAAGCAATCAAATCAAGTAAATAATTTGATTAATCATTTGCAAAATAATGACTGGCAATCAATTGACAAGCAAAAAAAAAAATTATTGAATTCTTTTGCATTTCATGAGATATAGAATAAAAAAAAAACAGCATTAATCAAAGCTGGACAGTGTAATAATAACCGTTACTGTAATGGTGATTTATACTCGATTCAGCAAAAACAACAGGTGATCTTTGGCTCCCTTCTGAGTCAACTAGCCCTTTCTAATGGAGGAACAATCATTATAAAGCTCTTTACAGTCCCGTTATTATTCAATTAACTCCTCATTTATTTTTTTCTGTGTGTCACACTGGAGGAGAGACATGTAGCTTCAATAACGCAGAGCTTCTTTCAGCTGGACCCAGGCCAAAATAAACCTTTTCTTCTCTAATCAGGCCAGCAACTCAGCAAACTTCCTTTTAAATACATACAATACACAAAAGAGGTGAAAACTTGACCATAGAAATATCATCACGAGGTTATGTCTTACATATAAAATTCATTGTCATTAATCTGAGTGTAATAGTGATACAACGTGTGAAACTAAGCCCAGCAAACAAAAACAAAAAAAAAAAAAAAAAACAATTCAATTAAATCCAGAAGGATGCGCTAGTCCTTTAAAACTCTCAAATACATTTTGTTAAAAGCCTAAATGTAGTTAATTATTACAAATAAGCATTTCATTTATTCTATTAGTTAATTCATAAAAATGAAGTAAAATTAAACTCAAATATCTAAATGTATCTGTTCATTTAGTCAAAATTATTTTCAAATAATTTTTAACTTCATTACAATTTTGCCATTAAACGTTTTGAACAAACATGGTATTTGGCTAATTGGATTTTTAAACAGGACAATTATCAGAAATTATTTAAGAAAAAAAAAAAAAAAAACATTTAGGAAAACTTGAAAGTAGATTCCAATTTTCATTAATCCGGATACATAAAGTATGATATTGCTATGATATATTTTAAATTAGATTTTGTTTTTCCAATGGTCCAGCCCTAACCCACACTGCAAGTGTACTACCACAATCAATCAAGAAGTCTCATGACACATTTCATTACATTACAGAAGGTGATTTCCCAGTAACCGATTACCAAATTAACAATGATCAAGCCTCAAACACAGAAAGTGACAGGCTCACTTGGGAAACGCTGAATTGGTTCTGTAGTCGATACAGCCAAACCTAGTCAAGTCAAGTGTGAGAACGAGGAAATATGAGAATCTAGACACTCAATATCAACACTTGAAGGGGACTGGGGCTTTAATGAAACACCTCTGAAGGAGGAGATAAGATGAACAAGGTGTTGAATAAGGTGAATGAGGTGGTGTTCTTATACCTCTCCACAGTTCTTCCTTCTGATTGGAAAATGCTTGTCTAGCCAACTGTGTCAGGCATTAACACAATCACCCATGTTCCCATTTACATACTCAGATAAACAAGTGTCATCATGTTTTATTTATGTGGATGGGACAAAAGCTTAACTCAGAATCATAGCAGCAAACTGAAGGAACCTAATTTCTTTTGAGGAGCTGTAAAGGTTGTAGAGTAGAAGGTCTGCAATGCATTTTTAAGTGATGAACAAAATATATCAGATATACATCATGTTAATAAAACATTAAAAACAAAATCACCACCGTGACATTAGTTATTTTGGCTGGAAATTCGATTAAAAATGTTTTATATACACTACTTACAAGTCTCCACGTTATTTTAATTCCTTTATTCCACAAGGTGCATTAATCAAAAAAAGTGACATTTATGAATATTAAAAGATTTCTATTTCAAATAAATAATTCTCTTTTAAACCTTCTCGAAGAACCCTTAAAGAAAAAAAAAAAGTATTACGGTTTCCAAAAAAATATAATCATATCAACTTGGATTATTAAAAGAATAACATGTCTTCTGTTTTTAGTTATTTATGGACAAATTTTAAAGTAAATGAATATCTTCGGTAATTCACTCTCTCTCTCTCTATATATAAAATGAAAAAATAAAAACACTTTATAGTCAACCAATTAGCTTATTTTTCTCATTATTATTAGCTTGCTAAATCTGATCTAAATCTACATTTTCCATGTCGCAGAAATCTCTCTCACACACTCCTAATGAGACTGCATGTGTTGGCCCTCCAGCCTATTTTGGTATCTCGACTTTTCTTCGTAAATAATGCAATGTTCTCCTCCCAGGTCCTGGGCAGCTGCATTCTCTGGAGGACACCATTTCAAACAGGGAAGACCATTTCTCTCTCGGAGACTCATGGACTGAAGAAACAAACAAAATACACTGCACAGCAAAACTGAGTCTAAAAGGAAGCCAGTAGTCATGCTAGTTATTCATTGATTCAACGAATAATGAAACCTTGAGGTCACATCCAATTTCCCGTCCCTTCTTTTTTCACCAAACTGAAATACAAGTTTAATCTAATCTTAAAAAGTAAAGGCATGCTGAGAAACAAACAGCATGTTAACAAATGCTACACTTCCACAGCAGTGTCAGCAGATTCGATTATTTTACATAAAAAGCCCTACAGCTAGACCGCAAGGAAACGCTTTATTTATATTAACTGAATTCCTGAAAGATCAATTTAGGATGGGGTTGGGGAGTAACTAACCGACGCTACCGACTTGAATACATTTTTCAACTGCATGACAGTAGCTCAGCTGCTTTAGTGTAGCTACAAGACCTGATTTCAGTGAATCCCTTGCAGTGTGTTTGACTGCTGCTGTTCTGAGATGAGTTAATTGTGTGCCTAATAAATACCGCTTTTTATGCATCACCGTAAACGCATCATCAATCAGTCCCAACATTTACTTGTCCATGTTGTTATGGTCTCAGACGGAATGGCGTGTTTTATGATATTTGCTCCTAGCTGAAAGGTTCAGGTAAGGGCTTGAATGAAATGTCAAACTGTAGCCTCTTCCCCCTGTCCGAATACCTTCTCCTCAGACAGATATTACTGGCATTAGCTATTTCCTTCATACGGGCTGTTCTCACATCAGAAAAACAAAAATGAATCTTTGTAAACATAAGTCTTAGTTCAAGTGTAGGCACATAGTTCACGTTAGGAGAATCATCTGTCTTTTCAAGTCAAACTGATTCTGAACTAACCTGGTTATACTGACTACTTTAAATAAAGCACTCACAAGATTTAGAAGTTCACCCCATAAACATACCTAAAATGCTAAAAGTAAGAAAGGAAGTGGGCAGGCCCATCATGCATTATGCACACTGCAGCCCTGTCATGAAGACGTCCTCAGGGGATGATGATGATTACATGCTCTACAATTTGTATCAGCACTAAATGTGACACCGATCTCATGAGGTTTAATTCCATAAGAGAGCCCTTGGCAATCACTAGAATCTTCTCTGATGATGTACATGGCTGAATAATAGGAAAATAGTACTACACTGCCCACCAGTGGCTGAGTTTGCAGTGACAGAAATACCCATAATGCAAACATAAGAGTTAGCAAAGTATTATTTTAGAAGTTAATTAAAAATAAAGCCATCACATTTTTAAAAAAATATTATTTTACTACATATATTTGCGGATGCACCGATAGCACTTTTTTCAGAAAGAGATAGTGTCATCATAGTGTCACTTGCCGACACCTGTACTTTCATTGCCCGATATATTTTTTTTTTAAATGCAAAGGAATCAAAAGAATACAAACTAATCAAGTTAGTTTAGCAAACATATATTTCCACACCTAATTAATGCCAGTTAAAATGTATTACTTTCACTGTTCATACTGATTTGTCTCACCTTTTAAATTTCCATTTAATAGCACAGCGAGTATTTAGAACTGATATGCACGCACACACAAACAGATCCCAACACTGGTTTACACTTACCTGTCATGTTTATACCTCCGAGCCCTGTACTGTGATGATGTTGCTGTTGTGGCGCCAAGTTCAAGTCCAAAAAGCTATGCTGGGCAGCAGAAGAGGCCCCGGTGTGATTCAAGTGTTGGAGGTTGTTGCGCATGTGCATGCCCATCCAACTGTGGCGAGAGGTCTGCGTCTGGCCGGGAAAGCTAAAGGAGTTGTAGACGGTGCGGTGCGGGAGCTGGGAGAAGCCTCGTGAGGGCAGGCTGGAGTTTGGGGCAAAGTGTGAGGACATAGGAGGCTGAAGAGCGCTTTTCATGGAGGGGGTGTTGTGTAGCGGGCCGAGTAAAGGCCCGTGGGGGAAGACTGGCCCTGACATTGTGGTGGTCAGGGGCAAGGAGGCTTTATCCTGCACTGAGAGCTCATTCTCTATGAGGTCAGCCAGTGCCTTACGGGTGACGTCAAAGGGGTCAAAGCCTAGGTCGTCATCCTGCTGCTTGGTCGAAGAGCCGAAACCGAAGGCCGCTTGCCAGTCCGTAGAGGACGACACTGGTATGGTTTCTGTCAGAAAGAAGACAAATAAGTGTGCATTTCACATTTTTATCTTTCATGTGAATGAGTAAGCCTAAACGGGTCCAGGTACCTGATGTAAAGAGGCTCTGTGGTTCTGGGGCAGTGGGCCAATCGGAGTTGCTGTGAAGGGAATTGGAAAAGCTGGGCAGGCCACTGGGGATGGGATTGGGGTGGCGAAAGTTGCTGTTGTCTGAAAAGAGTGATTGTGACTCGGCAGCTGCTCCTTCGAAAGGTGACCGTACCGTCAGTCCTACACAAATAGGCACCACTAGAGATGGCTTGGTCAGGCCAGGAGGGGGCGATGGGGAGTGGTTGCCAGAAATCTGAAGAGTTTAGTAAGGGGTAAAAAAAATCATGATGTTAAAACATTGGTTACTTCCCAAATAAAAGGAAAGTGATTCAGATAACATTATTTAGGTGTACAGCTTGCCATTCTCAAAAGAACAGAATGAATATGCAATTATGAACTTACTTGTGATGTTTCTCCATTACTTATGCTGAAGCAATCTGAAGATTTGTTACTCGGGCTGCAGGAAAATAATGAATACATGAGAATCAATTACATTCATATACTACCAGCATTACACCAATGAGAGAGATCATTTAGAAAGACGGATGACCTTAAATGTTTATTGCTTAATATGTAATGGTTGGATTGTGGAAGATATGGGTGGTTTTGGTGTGATGGAGAGCTTTTGTCTTTGTTCTGTTAGTACTAGTATGTATGTGAAGTATGAAAACGAGATGTCACATCTCAAGGGGTTTTCCTCTTAAAAGTAAATTTGGTAGTTGCAGAGACTGTCAATGGAGGGACAGAAATATCTCAGATTTCATAAAAATATCTTAATTTGTGTTACCGAAAATTCAAGAAAGTCTTACAGGTTTGGAACAATATGAGGGTGAATAAAAAAAATAAAATAAAATAAAAAATCAATCATTTTTGGGTGAACCCTTTAAGATGTTTTGATTTACATTAACATGTACATGTTTAAAAAATGTATTGACTAAATATTTGTGATTTTATAAACAAATTGAATGCTTATTTTTTTTTTTAAAAATGTTTTAGTGGAATTCAGCCTTTTTTTTCTTTTTTTTTTTTAAATATATTTTCTCTTTCTGGAGTAGGCTATTTAGTGATTGTTCAACCATCCAACAATGTCTTTAACATTGCAACCTTGGTGCCCTTATATCTTTGAGAATAAGATGATGAAATGTTCAGCAAAGGAAAAGGCTGACAGAATGAGGCACAGGGCAGAAGTTCACAGGCTGGCTACCTGACAGGGTCACAATTTGACGTGAAGGGAGGCAGGCCAGCAATGGAGCCAAGGCCCAGCTCTGTGTCCAGACCATCTGGAGTCATGTTTTCAGAGTCTGAGCCGCCATCTAGGGGTGGGGTCTCATGGTGTTCTGGAAGCCCATTGGGCATCTTCCCTGTGGTTTGTAACGAAGGCCACGCCTCTTTGTTGTTACTGTTGGAACTGGGGGTCATGATACAAATGCAAGATTAACAACAAAACTGAGATGCAATATAAAAACTTCATATGACCAGATTATAATTAATTAATTTCATTTTAATTAAAATAATAATTCTAATATTTAAAGTTTGAACACATACTAATGCTTTTTAGAATATTTTAGAATGAAATACATGAAAAATATGAAATAATTCCCATGTCAATGCGTGTTATTTCTGAATAAATATATAAATGAATAACTTTTTTTTTTATTGAAGCAGCTGGGGAAGGTACAATTGAGTACAAACCTCTGTGATGTGCTTGATTTGCCCTTTGTCTTTTCCCCGACCGAGTTTTGCAGGAAGTTGGGGTTTGTTTTGTAGAGGTCCTGTAAGAGTTTCTGTTCATATTCCTGATGTTTTCCAGCCTGAAATGTCAAACGTTAAGAGTTCATATGCAAGTTTGTCGACGTCAGTAAACATGTTGCAGGAGGCTGCAACGTTACCTGCATTTCTTCTTTTGTGAAACTAGCAGCTTCGTCTCCCAGCTCGTGAAGATACATGCAGTCTGGTTTGGGACACTGCATGCTTTTTAGAAAATAACTGCAGTATTTTGTTGTACCTAAAGAAGCCTGCATAAAATAAATACATATGGGTGTATACTGTATTTAGATATATGCCGAAAGATGTAAAAAAAAACCCAGCTTGTATACAAACAATTACCTCAGAAAATCCATTCAATGACCATAAACTTGTCAGTCAGCTAGAAAAATGAATATTTGCTAAATATATGCACTATATTGCAAATTCACTGTATTTTAACCTTTAATATTACAGTGATGTACCAACTTGGGTTCCCTGTATTATTTACAGCATTAGTTGAGAAATATTTTTTTACTTGAGGAAATTTGCCACATACTGTACCTGATGGGACCCAATTTTATCGATATGAAATAGAATAGCGCGCAAATTAGTTCCAATGCCCAGCCCTAACTGAAAGTCTATTGCACTTCATAATATTGGACCTTAAGTTTACCTTAAGTGTTCTGCCGTCTACTACAACATTGTTAACACATTGTATAGCTCTGAGGGCATCTTCTGATCGAATGTAAGTGACGTAGGCACTGGCGCTAGGACCCTGGGGACAAAAATCAAACATATTAGATGATTAAATCAGACAAAACAAAGCAGTAGTAAAGTGTTTTTGCTGTAGTAGAAAGAAAAAGACAATTGGCAGACTGTTAATTAATTATACTAAATATTTGAGCAGGCAAGAAAATGGCCGAGAAGAAAGTGAAGCTCACCTGTGAGCCAGCATAAGAAGTGCTGTTATTGATGACCACTTTGTGGATCTTTCCAAACTTCCCGAAGTACTCCGGCCTTTTTAAAACCTGCAATCAGACATCAATTATATATTTAAAAAGCCCTGATTGCCGTTTGCAGATCATCAACAGCACAAGCAAATGCAGTTTGTTTAATGGAGAGAGCACACCTGATTATCATGATTCATCGGAAAGATATGACTCAATCACCAATTATTACAAGAGAAGGCCATATGAAAACTAGGTTAGGAACTTAATACACCATCAGCACTGTGGCAAATATCATTTAACAATTTAAACCACATTTCTTACACCAACAAACATCATGTCTACATATAAAATCTTACATAAGTAAACCGTTTTACACAACAAGGCTTTTGAGGACGAGATAAAAGCAGGATTTGTGTGAATGACATACTGTATTAAGAACCGACGATTTAAACACTATCAACAGGATGTCCACAATGTTCAGCCAAATCAACACTGAAAACAAAGTGTGGCACACAAGTAGGTCTCTAGCAGCGGGTGACTGACAACTCATTGGCAGAGGGCTTCGCCTCGACGGCATGGTGCTTTTGAGATTCTGGTCACTCTTGAACTGTGAAAGCAGTCCGGATGTTTCCTTGCGGTCTTTGTTCGCGTAAAGCAGCTTCACTCACTTTCGTTTTTTGTTCTTTTTCACACCCTCAGGGTGAAACAAACAAAGCACAAAGACTGATATGGTAAAGGGACGATTGATACAGAAAGAAAATCAAACCAAATCCTATAAAATGAAAGACATCTGAAAAACAGTCACTAACATAGATTTGATGGGTTTATTTAAGCTTTGTGCTCCGAATATCTTTCAGAAAAAAAATTAGAATGCATGTTCTCACTCTCTCTCACTGAATAACATGTTCTCTGCTGAGAGCTATTCAGGGTACATGACGTTAGCTGTGATGGCAAAGAGGGAGAGAAAGTGTCAGAGAGAAGGGAGCGAAAAGAGAGTGAAAGCTGTTTTTCGTGGGCTGGTAATGAAGGCTAAGTGCAGCTAGTGGGCAGCTAGCTTTCTCCCATTTTCGCAGGAAAACATTTCATCTCATGTATTATTGCCATTTGACTGATTTGTGGGTTTCCTTACAGCTACATGGAAGCAATCCTGCACAACACATCAAGAAAACAGCCATATATATATATATATATATATAAATATTCTCAGTCTTTTATAAATATTCTCTGTTCTTTAATAGAAAGGTAAATGCTTTTTAATTTACCATCTGAATTCAGAAAACATGCATTTAAACATTATATACACTGTGTACTGTATGTAAAATTAGTGTTGATTCCCAGAGCGCACCATTCACCAGATTATTGTTGTTTGCTTTTTATTAATGTTTTTAACAATTTCTTTATATTTGAAAATGCAATCTTTTTTTTTTTGTATGATCTGCCTACTCTCCAAGATATCAGCAACATTTATCGGTAGACCACCAGTATTTACTTGATTAGAATCATATCCACTTCATAAATCCTGTGAGACAGGTGGGTCTTTTTACACAGAAGGATGTGAACTCAAAATGTCCTTTATGTTCTTTTCATCCACTCATGAAAGTCTTGTTTTAGCAGATAGGAGAAATGCTCCCCAACCTTAATTTTTCAACACTTAAACAGATAATACCCTGATAGAACACAGAAGAGAAAATGCGACGTGTACCTTTCTATATCTCGCTTGCAGTAAAACTTTTATTAAACATGGAAACCATATGTGGGTGAGAATTTTGAGAGCTCACTACCTAAAAACACCAAGATAAATATTGAGCCTTGGTGTTTGAATATGGACTTCCTGAGTTATTTATATTGAGTGTGAACGATATCATTTACACAGAGGGGAGTAAAGCATTGAATTTAGCTGAATCACCTCGGGGTCGGCGAGTCTCTGTGAAAGGCCCACCACAAACACCAGGTTTCTCTGGACGACTCGCACACTGGAGAGGTGCTTGCGGTTCTCTGTGATCTTCTGCTTCCGCTCATTCTGCTTCTGCTTCTTCTCGTTCTTTATCCTCTGAAGTTCCTCTTGAGAGAGAGGTTTGTACACTGCAGGGTCTTCTGGATAGGGCTGAACAAAACATACGATTCTAGACGTAAGATGTCATTCTAGAAGGTGGATCTTGTTTCACTAAATTAGGTTATGACAATATTATTTAAAAAAAAATATATTTTATTGCCATATCAGAATCAAAGGCTATATTCATAGCATAAGAAATAAATACAACACATAATAAAATGTCTTGAATCTTACATTTAAAATCTGAAAAAGATTCTAACATTTTCACAATGTATCAATGCATTTTAATACTGAAACGCAATGAGTTAGAATCAAGACTTTACAGTGTTTAATTTTGAAGTGCAAATTTAATATGTTTTAATATGCCACAGATTAAGTATCAGCGGACACCCTGAAGTTCTCTTTAAGATCACCCACTGGAATGATGATGATGATGATATTGCATGATATATGCTGCAATTAACAAGGATATAATAATGTGCATTAAGCACATTAAGGTTAAGGAGTTGCAGTAAACTGGCCACTACAGGGACTGGTTTTAGTGAGTGTTTATAAAAAGAATACAAGCACTGGAGAACTGTTGTGCTGAACATGTTCCCTCCACACAGCACCGATAAAATCATGCAGGACCTGAGGCAACAGCAGGAGCGTGAATTAATCCAGCAAAGTTCCCTGGGATGCTGAATGCTAGCCATTAAAACATCTCATCTCCTTGAGCTCCCCAAAGGAGCAATTTCTTAGAAACAAATGAATGGTTTCTCGACTTATTTGTTACCTTTCTGCAGGCCGGACAGAGGCCGTTCTCGTCTGTGCGTATGCGATGCCAGCAGAAGCGGCAGATCTGGTAGCCGCAGGTGCAGGGGAAGAAATTGACGTCATCAATCTCCAATGGTTCCATGCACAGTGGGCACTCCATGGGGTCCTCCTTCACCTCAGGGCTGCGGGACATCCTATGGCACGGCGCAGAGAAAAGAGCGGGGTGTTCTCACAGTTCAGAGACAGAGCTGAGGAGAAAAAATAAGTTTCAACAAGTCTAATTAATTAATAATAATAATAATAATGTTGTTGTTTTTTGGTCCATTATGGGCCGAAAAGTTTCAAACAAATGAAGCTTCTAGATTTAGAAATGCAGCCAATATCTACAAAAATCTCATTTCCTTCCAACAGTGTGTAGGCCTAATCTTAAGAAGCAAGACAGAAATAGGCTCATATCCTTTAAATAGTCTCAAAGCACACTAGAGGTTGTATCAGCAAGCAAATAATGATTCTGCTACTAGTAAAAGTGTGTCTGCGTGTGTGGGAGGAGTTTAAAACTTCAGTCATGAGAGGAATTGAAGGCATAATTGGAATCGACAAGCACAAACACCCACACAAACAATTGCAACAGTTTCATAAACCAGTATATGCATCATCTAGGGACCATCCAGTGAACTGTTAGTCTAAATGTGTAGGTGCAGATTCAGCAATTACTGAAAATGAGGTTTTGGATCCTCGTATGGAACACAGATCCGTGGGCACATGACAAGGCTCGCTGAACATAGGATGCATTGGTTGAAAAACAATTTAATGTCTCTGTGGTGTTGTGTGTGGGACTGTGACAGCTAGCATCTTCATTTAAAACACTAATAAAAACTAATGTCGGCATCCTAGTGTGCCAAAGCAAGGGGGGATTTGTTCAAGCTAATTCACCTCTTAGTGACAATTAGTTTTCTTCTGGACAAATTTTTGTTGTCACATTCGGTATCAGTCTTTCTTTCCGCTGTAGTAATCAAACTTCTATGTATTAACAGCACAAATATAGCAGTTTGTCCGAGACACTTCTGTTCCCTGGTGGCACTTCCCTAAGAGGTTCATTTATCAAACAATGGTCTGAACGAAGCTCCTAAATGTGAACAAATACAGGACAGCCTTGTATTCATAAACAAACAAACCGGAATATGGAGCTTTCATGTATACTCATCTATGACATGTTAAACTTACAAACTATAGTCAGGGCTCCAGGCATTTTGCAACTTTCCTACCACTGACTAAATTTTCTTAGTCCCACTGGTGTCACCACCACCATCACCCAGCTTCTAAATATACCCCATCCTGGGAAGGCAGAGTACAGCAGGAGGAGGAGTCAGCCCCTTGAATCTCCCTTTAAAAGGGAAATGCTGATTGAACACGGAGGACGGTGTGAGCTACATATAGGGTAATCACTTCCTGAGATCCAGTCTCACCCCAGCTTGTGTTGTGGGAAGGGGGTGGCGAAAATGAAGCTTACCATCTCCTTAACGTGCCGATATGGAATTAGAAACTGTGTAAGAGTTTTTTTTTTTGCTATGCTCAGAACTGTATGGAAGAAGGAATTCCCACTGTTGTGTCAGTGAGGATGGGATTCCTTCCAAGTAGAAGCGGATATCAGCTGCAAGTAATGAAAGCTTTCCGCTGGCCCCTGCTGGGAATGATGCATAACAAATATCTAACCATCACTCTCGTAAAAAAAAAAAGGGATTCAATTTCATCACAATGATTACAAACCCCAAAAGACACAAGCTCAGCGGGGCTTGATTCCTTCTGGCATCCAACATCACATGCACATGTTGTGAAAGAAAGATGCATAATTTGGAAGGAAACTTTAATAAAAAGTCACTCAAAATTGACCTTTGAACAGAGTAATAACGCCAATTCAGATTGCAAAATAAGTGTGAACGCATGCAAACTGGATTAAGTTAAACAGAAATCAAGACTTATAATTGTTGACCACCAAAGGGGCCAGAATTACCCACACCTCTCTTCTAAGCAGACAGACTAACAAACATGTTTGCAAGGGAAAGCGTAGGGACAAACAATGACCTAAGCCTACAATGTTTGAGTGTTGGCGATGGTAGATGTTTTCATATATACATTAACCCAGTGTGCCGTGAGAGCTGAACGCTGAAAGGACGACCTGAAGGGCCCTCTTGTGTAGGAGTCGATGTGGAACGATCTTTCTTTAAAGCATACTGAATCCTTGAGAAAACATTCAAACTGCTAATTGCAGTCCCATCAGGCTATCTGATTTTCCCCACACCTTACTTAAGCCCCTTTCACACAGAGATTCCGGAAAATACACGGATAACGTGACCCGGCATTTGTCCCGGGATTGTTTGATTTCGGTTCATTCACACTGCCAGAGATTTGCCGGGATCTGTGAGTGCGTTCACACACAACCCGTAAAGATCCCGGGAAGACACATGACGTCAGGATGAGATGTGTAATGGACGCGTCGAAAACATGTACACGCGCATACCGTTCCACAAAGCTGGTGAACGATCTCAGCTTCAGCGCGGATGGTCATCACTATGACACACCCTTTACGGCATTGGTCCTGGCTTTTGTTCACACAGCGCGCGTTCCAGGACTGATCCCGGCAATGTTACTAAGTCCACAACCCAGGATCAGTCCCGGTATCAATCCCGGGTCTTGTTTGCGTTCACACAGAAGGTGTTCTGGCAATTTCCCGGGATCAACGCACTGTGTGAAAGGGGCTTGAGACTCTCCGGCACAATTCTTCAAAGCATAAAAAACAAATGAATTCCATTATTTGTTGCCTGAGAATTTGTTGTTCTGATCACTCACTATTAGTACCATAGACTGTAAAAAAGATGGACGACGCTCCTCCGCTCTTTTCCATCGGAGAGAACTGAAGCCGCCAGTGTCCCGATATGGCGCTGACATCTTGGGACTTGAGTCTGCTTTCGGGAGCAAACATGCACAGTCGTGAGCAGGAAGTAAAGCCGCAAAATCAAGGCCACGCCCTCACTCTCGCTGAATCTTTTGCAAGCACACGCCCCGCACATTTCTTAAGTGGCCTTTGTCTCCAATGATGTCCGCTGATTGCAGTAACTCGTTAAAATAAGGTAAATACAACTACTAACCACATAGTCAACATTATGAAAAAAAGTCCGCTGGTGCTTCAGCAGTGACTACTTCTCACAGACAACCTGTCAATCTCAGCTGTCAATCATGATGTCACAGCACCGTGTTTAAAACATCAAATAACTAACTAAATACAAACTTATTTTGAAAACAAACATTTGAAATTACATCAGCGTGATATAAACTACAGTAAATGACAGAAACTATCTTTGGAAAAAGGATATGTGAAGTGTATTTTAATTGTTTAGTGGTCTCACGTCTCGTTGAATAACATGGGTAGGAGGGGGTTATGACCTATACTAGGACCGGTCACAGGGGGGCGATCGAGAAGTTTTGGCTTCACTTTTGTGGGCTTGTGCGGCACGCTTGATTAGTGCTAACAGCTATATGAGGATGCATGTTTGATGGTGAAAACAATTCAGAAAACTTTCGCCTCCCTTAATAGAAAACCAACAGTTGAAACTACATAAATAGTGGCAAATCTCAGGAACACTGTGGCGTCTAGACATCTTCAACAGAACACTACTAACCACACAAAGGATGAAAATAACTGTGCAAAACTGCAGCTTTCAACACAAAATAAAGCTTTGAAGGCTGACTTGGTAATTCTTTGGTACGTTTTTAAGTGATTCTGAAATAGTTAATTTAATGTGCCAGTCAAATCGATGGTCTGAAAACTGAAAGGTGGTGAACATGCGGTTACATCTATTCTAGTAGAAACAGATTTCAATTAAGAATCTGATTCCTTACACACAACAAACAAATTTAAGTCAACTACACAGAAACAACGCTACTATACATTAAGACAGACTGTCAGACTCAATTTACAAAATTATGGGGTTTCATTTTTAATAAATAAAATAAAAGGCTTAAAAACATTATACGATGATCTAGTACGCAGACAAGCTTAGTTGGTGAAGAGACAGACACTTGTCTCAGCTGGCATCATTCTGATGTCATAGAAGAGCCTAGCTGAAATTATCATCAGAGTGGGAGTCGTGTCCATTTGTGGGCTGCTCTTCATGAGCAGATGGACAAGGCATCGGCAAGGAATGAAAGATATGTCTGTACCACAAATAGCTACTCTGGGCAGACAGAATAAAAGCACAAAAACGATAAAAACATTTGAGACAAAGGGTCCATCCCTTTTTCCCTAACATATCTGAGATGGCCCACAGCTTAAGACAAAACAACTTTAATCGTTTCAGATCCTGCTAAAGCTGATATTAAAAGACTGTTTCCTGTACTGCCAGGATTGTGGCAGAATCGTTCGGACTGAATGTGAAGGTGCAAATTTTTCAACAAACTATAAAAACGAAGAGCTTAATTTTTTTCTATGCAACTGAACACCAAGGCAGATGTGATCATATAGTGTCTCACAAACATTGTGTCTGGCACCAACAATGCCTGCCAGACAGTGCACTGGAACTGGGCCTAGACATCCCTGTCCAGCTATGATTACTATTAGAATCCACACAAGCAGATCATTTATTTATCAGATATTGCTCTGTTTATTCAAAGTGCATGCTGCAGTTTTGTCTTGTGTCAATTTAAATGCTTGAGCTCGCCTCTTTAAGATGAATTGCTGCTATACGTCATTTGGATAAAAGCATCTACTGAAAGAACAAAATGTAATACATGACTGAATAAATGAGCTGGCAAACTTACTGTGTCAAATTCAAAAGCAAAGTTAAAGGAAAAAGTTACAATTCTGCCATCATTTACTAATTATCACATCCAAACTTTTACGAATTTCTGCTCTCAAACCAGTCAGTCTCAGCCACAAATCACTTTGATTGCATCTTTCTTCTCATTTCTTTCCAACCAAAGTGCTGCTCATTCTGCCTAACATCTCATTTTGCATTGCACAGAAGAACAAAAATTAGTAATATAGGGTTGAAACAACATGACTGCGTATTCATTTCTGACGTGTCTACTTCATAAAAAAAAAGCTTACAGCTGAAAGACAAAAAGCACATAGTAAGCTCAAAAACCCACTCCTGAAAAAACAGGATTAATAGTGCACACTCAACACATTCACTATAGTTCAGAAACGTGATGCTGTCACCAAACAACAACAACAAAATAAAAAGGTCTTTTGAGAGACTCTGGCTTCATATGATTGTTTGCGGAAAGGACATGTGCATTTGGTCAAAAAAAAAACAACAAACAAACAAACAAAAAAAAAAAACAGTAGCAATCACCTCCTGTCAGTGGTCTGCCTTTTGAAACACGCGTCACACACAATAAGGGTGTGGACCAAAAAAATATATGGAAATGACCTGCAGTAAAAGAGCAATCAATGTCATCGAAATATTTGCCATCACATCTGTAAACTGATGTTGCACCAAGAATGAACAGGAACTTCCTACTCAAATTACAAGGGAATTCCCTCAATGTAAAAGTACATAATCATACACAGAAATGAATTCTGTTTCCTTGTCAATCCATTCTGAAGTAAACCAGCTAAGCTAATACCTATTGAAGTTATTCAAGAGGCGAAATATACACCAAAACCAGTGTACGTATACTATATACTGTCTCAAAGTATGCATAACAAAAAATAAGTCAGTGTTTGACGAGTCGAGAATTAATTTTAGTGTATTTTATTAAAAGCCGGTCAAACGGTGCGGTTAGCGGCTAACTTACTCGGCTAACTAGACGACTAACGTTAGCCTGTCAAGACTGATAAAGCAACCAACAACACAGGAATTTTCACAAGAAATGGACGTTTGAGGGAGAAGAGGGATGAGATGTGGTATTTAGAGGTGAATTGAGAGAGGAAAGCAGCTGAATGTGGAGGCGGTGGGCAAGAGAGGCCTTAGTGGGATACTCACCCTGTCTATCTGTACAGATTGATTCACAGCAAATACAATCTATCTGAACGACCCAGGTCTAGCACAACAGGTCGCAATATAATTTCCCGGGTGGCTTGTCACTGCTCCTGTGTGATTTGATGGGAAAACACCAAGCCTTGTTTCTTACAGCCTCTCTGTTGAGCGGTAGTGCCTCCTAACCACCATCTTACATTGAAATAGCGAAGGAGGGGCGTCAAGTTGTGACTTTTCAGCGCATGCGCAGTTGATGATGGACCTTTGCTTTTGTGGGTAATGTAGTGTGCTACATAAAGATGTTGAGAGAAGTATATTTTGATGGGTGAACTCTGTTCTCAACGGTATTATTTTCCATTATTTATTGGAGGAAACTGTGATGTATTTTAAATTGTATACATTTGAAAATGTATTAATTGTATTAATATATAAATAATATATATCTTTACATGACCTATGCATTTAATGCTTTTTGTAATGAATGGATCTTTCAATATTGTTTTACTGTTGAACTGTAGAGCAAGCTGTCACAGGTGTTTTAATTTAACACATTTTATTTAACACGCAGTTTATGTATTGCAATATTTGTTTGCACTATTTGTATTTATGCATTACCTTTCATACCTTTCTTGTTTCGTGAACAATGTTTCATAATTGTTTTACTGGATAACGTTGCGGCTTTGTTAAAGCAAAATTGCATGCACATGTTTTAAATTTTATACATTTGCAATATTTATTAATTGTATAAAAAGCATTGTACACTTTAGCTGTTTTATGAATTGTTTCAAAATTGTCACACACTAAACCCCCAAATAACAATACAAACAATAACAATAACTGTGTAAATATACATTACCCACATACACACACACACACACACACACACACACATATAATTATGGTGAAATATTTAATTCAGTCCACATTTAAATGATTAGTACTTGCAAATCATTGTCCTTAAAAATACAATGGCCTGTACCATTTCTAAAGTTCAACAGTAGGTGGAGACACAGGCCAAGACTTTTAGAAGAATACATTTCATTTAGTACACATTCTCTGGGTGGGGTGGCTATCCGAAATGAAAATGATAAATGGAATAATAGAGATTTTGTTCTGCCCTGTAGGTTCATTAAAAGACAGGGAATTAAGGTTCTTCATTCTTTAACAGGCAGCAGAGGACATGTCTCTGCAATGTCTGTGGCCACGTCCTTTAAAATCTTACTCTGGCCCACGGTCTGCAGAATAGCTCTAAGATTAAACCAAAATACTCGCTGCTTGCGTTCATCTGTGGGCCACTCCAAGTATGTTTTCTGCCTTAGCAGCGTTCTTAACTTTAGATACTTCTTGGGCAGAGAGTCTGTCGGTATGGGCTCCAAAAGAACGAAGACCAAAGAGTCGTCATTCACGCTGATGGCCCTGTGCTGGGCGAAGAACAGTTCATAGTTGCACCATTCGCTTTGCACAAAGTTTTTGGACAGGATGAAGAGGCTCTTGTAGCTGTCCTCTACACACTGGATTATATTGTCCACAATCCACTTCCCAGGTTCAAAGTCTCTCTCATGGATGCAAAGAGACAGGTCTGACCTTTCTAATTCAGGTACCAGCTGAGAGTCCACCCAAACTGAGTCATGTTGGCTGTAGGAAATGAAGGCATGGTAGCGGAAGGTGGCATTGAGCAATCGATTAGACCTCTTGGAGCCTCTCCTCTTCATTCGTATCCACACCCAAAGCATTTTGGTGTACCAAACACAATCACAAGCATAAAAAGTGATGGCCAGAGCACCTCCTACCACAAATAACACCAGCAGAACCACAGCAGCCTGCAAGCTCAGTTGACAGGACAGCCACCCGTACTCATACGTCGCCAGGCGCTTTCCGGAAAACGATGATGCAGTGCTGCAAACGTAATCCTGTGGCCAATCTAGTAGAAGTGACTTATTCAACTCCGTCACGAACCAAAAGGAATCGCAATCACAGCTAAATGGATTGTGGCCGGCTTTTAAAGTCTTCAGCTTGGGAAGAGCTTCAATTGTTTTCTGGCTAATAGAAGTAATTGCGTTCTGGTCAATGTGCAGGCTTACTAAGGCAGGCGCCCAAATATCTTCCGGGATGACCTGTATGCTGTTAAAGCTCATATAGAGGTGTGTTAGTCTGGGAAGCAATGATATACTATTTAAAGGAATGACACTTAATCCTGTTTTTGAGAGGTCTATCTTCTGGAAGTGTGGTGATAAGAAGCGAAACACATCATTTCCTAGATCGTTGTGGCTGAGACTCAGTTCAGTCAGGTGGGACGGCCAAAAACACGTCTTGTCTATGTAAATAGAGTTGAAACTCAAGTCAAGAGACTCCAAGAACTTCATATCAGTGACTTTGTTGGCAATCTCGGCGAGGTCTTTGAAACGGTTATGGCTTAGTGAGAGTTTCCTCAAGGCTGGAAACACTTTGTGTGATGTACAGCCACTCCACCAGAAGCCGTTTTCATCCAAGAGGTTGTTTGACAAGTCCAAGACTTGTAGTGACTTTATGACTGAAATTAGATTACATGGTAGAATATTCATTGGAGTACCAGAGAATTTCAGGTAGGTTAGTTGGTTGATTAGTTCCATGCTCATGTTAAAAGTGGTGAAGCGGTACCGATTGTGACGCACACCATCGAGTATGATCGCTCGTAGATTCAAGGTGTGATTCTGCATTGGTAGCTGGAAGCCATCTGGAGTGTCCTCATTGTATGTGATGTTTAAAAAGGCAATTTCCTCAAAAGATGATTTCCAAATATTTTGGACCAGTTTGACCAACACAGAGCTGTTTATCCAGGTGTCTACAATGCTTAAGTTACTGAGGACGCGCAAATCTTTAAAAGCATCAAATGGGTCAGTCGTTATGTTACACTGGTCTGGAAATAACTTAATAAGCTGAATTTTTTTAGTTTGGGTTTGGTCAAAATCTAGAATCATGTCTTTGAAAATGTCAAAACGTTGACAAAAAGTCACTTTGAGAATGACTTCTTGTACTGATTTGAGTTGCGAAAAAACACCCTTTTCATAGTTGTGTAGTTCCGTTCCATCTCCAAATATGATTTTTTTCAAAGAGATGTTTCGAAGAGGAACAAAGTCTTCCACTTTAAGAGAAGTACCATCTGGACTACCAATCACAAGGATGGAAAGATAATTTAAGTTACCAAATGAGTGTGGAAGCCCATAGTTGGGATAGGGATTTCTGAAAAGGTCTAGGATCCTTAGCTGGGGCAAATGCAAATTTGGAATGATGGTCAGATGGTTGTAGGAGATGTTCAGAACTTTGATTTCAGGGTTGCTGTGGAAGGCATCAGGGGAGATGTGTTGAAGTCCACAGTGTGTGATTTTCAGAAAGCAGAGATGGGTTAAACCAGACAAGTCACCATAAACAATGCTGGAGAAGTTGTTGTGTGACAAATCTAAGTACTCTATGTTGTTTGATAAATGTAATGGTATCCTTGTTAGATTATTATCGGAAAGATCTTTTGTGTGTTCACTGGAACAATATCCGAAATGTTCACCATGTGCTTTAAATGGAATAACTAAGAGATATGAGATAACAACTGGCCAGACGGTGGAAGACATCCTGTGAAAATACAAATATTTTAAATATAGTTAGTTATATTTTAAATAATATCCATGGATTAATGAAATTTGCAGAGATTTATTTTGCTAGATGTGTAACTGAATGAACATACACATACACACATAAAAATAATTTACGATTTCCTTGTTTTTGAAATGTACTGTACTTATTTTTACATATAACACCACTAAAATATTAAATGACAATTAAACATCTGCATTGCCAAGAAGAAAATGAATGAATGGTCATTTACCTTTGATATGAAACGTGAAAATTAGTCAATAAAGAATTTTATGATTTTCCTCCTGTCCATTTGCAGCTTGATCTCTGCTGTGCGCACTATTATATGGCTTTATATGAAGACACTCTTGCAATGGTATTAACCACATACAAATACAGAATGGCATTTTTATCAGAACTTCTCTAAATGCATAACACTGAACTTCCCCTAAATGAGAAAAAACTTCATTTGGGTAAAAGAATGCAATAATCACATGCTTTCAAAAATGAAGGAAAATGTCATATTTAATGGCATACTGTTAGGTGTTTAACTGTATTACACAAGAAGCTAATACTGGAAGTTAAAAAAAAAAAGTACAGCTAATGCACAACACAACTCTGAGTAATGCTTAATACCATTTCACGATAGAGTGAAAGAGATGGTAAGATAATTTAAGTTACCAAATGAGTGTGGAAGCCCATAGTAGGGATATGGATTTCCGGAAAGGTCTAGGATCCTTAGCTGGGGCAAATGCAAAAATTAAAAATTAAAAAGGGAAAAGATTTTTCTTTACGTTTTTCGTGTGCAGACATCATCAAATCGGTCCCCGTTCACACCGATCAACGAAAACGACTAAAACCGCTGAATTATGCATATTGTTAGCCAGTAGTTGATGTCACTTCCTAAAGAAAAATTACTTGTCTTTAGACTGAACACATAACATAACGCATAACATCACCTTTTTCACAAATTCACCTTTTTTTGTGGTTTAACCAAAGACAATATGGTATCGTTTTCAAGAACTTGTACTTTGAAACCCGTTTTCAATCTTAAAGCTGTTGCAACACTCAGTCAGTGCTCTCTAATTTTTATTCTATCATATCTTTTTCATATGCGGTGAAGCCTATAGATATACTGGTTGACCAATTTTATTGAAAATTTTCATGCACAATGCACACAACAGCAATCCAGGAAAAAAAAAAAAATTTAGTGATATAATAAAGGGAATGTCAGGGATTAGTAATGAGATTTTTTATATATATATTTAACAGTAGTCACAATGATGATTTCAGGAGAGAAAAATAACCAGCGTTTTGTTGCAGTGACAGAGCTGAGGTCAGGTGAAAAAGGGAGGGTGGAGGGACTTTCCTCACCACTGTCTTCCAAGAAACATGTTTACATCTGACATGTCATGAATATGCACTTTTTATACTAAATAAGAAGTTGAATAATCTGTCTGCCTTTTCCCTTTTCTTTCCCTTAGCTTTGTTTGTGGAAAAACTCTCGATAGAGTTTTAACCAGGAGTGGTGACTGGTTGTTACATAAAGTGAAAGGGAAAGTAATTCTGCCAAAGCCATTGAAAAATCAATCAGTGGTTACCTAAGCAATAGATGCTATCACTTCAAATTGGTTATATCTGACTTTACTGATTATCTAATCACACTTTTGACATTTTTAAGAACGCAGATCGAATGATGATCGCCCTACATGTTAAGATAAATATTTTATTCCAAAAAATCACTCCAAAAGTAGGCCTACCACCAATTTGTTTACATTGTTTACAAAAAGTCTCTTGAATTAGAAAATGAAAACGACAATTGTTAGCATATAGACCTATTCTGAATAATACAGCATGTAACTTAGGCCTACAAGCATTATTGCAACATTTAACGGTCACAAGACAACAGGCATGACACACACGAGCGGTTTTCGTCGTGGGGACCAAAAAATGTCCTTACAAGGACAAGAAAGACATGACATTCTGGAAGGATTTCGGATATTGCCATCTTTGTAGGGACATTGGGTCCCCCATAATGCTGGGTTTACCAGCCGAGAACACTCGATCACATAATGCGCCTTCGGTTTTCCGAAAATGTCCGAGCGCAGAGCGGCCGATCTCCGGAAGATCCGGGTGCTGGGGCTTCAACATAAACAGCAATGGCGGAGGCAGCGGCAGCGTCAACAGCGGCTCCAGCAGTTATCGGAGGCTGGACGAAGCACGTACCCTGCAGGTTAGTGAAGATCAGCCGAGGAACGCGGTTATTGCGACATTTAACGGTCACAAATATAAAACACAAACGCCTGTGTGTGCCGATGTTGAGGCATCAGATAGCGCCGCTGTCTTTGTGCTGAACTAGATGAGTGTGTGTTTGTTGTTGTAGCACACCGATCCGCGATCAGTCCGACAGCGGCTGCTATTTGCGGTCCTTTCTTCCTCTGTAACATCCGTGTTTGTGAAAACAACACGGTACTGCATCAACCACATATGGTTGACAGTTTGACAGTAAAGCGTTTTCAAGGAAGCCATAAAAATCCTTGAATTTAACGTTAACCGTCTGGGCAGCAGCCAATGTGTCAGTGTCAGCCTTGATGATTTATGTATATCAAGTCACTTGTCAGGCTTTATTCTAGTCTAGTCATGACTGTTCAAAATAACCTTTTTATTTTAACCCACATATCTAATGGCATCACGCAAGATAGATTTCAAACACGAGTAATATGTAGTGTTTACATCAGCACTGTTGTCAAATATAACATGCGAAAACGAAGGGTTATTTGGGTAATCGTGCTGTTTATTATTCAGTAAATGACGTGGGCTGCGCATCTTGTATCTTAAGTCATATTATTTAGGATCTGTTGCTTATTGCTATGACATATTGATTATGTTATGTTGAATATCAGCCTTTGTTCGTGCCTTCAGTTGTGTGAAAGCCTAAAGTGGAGTCTGTATGAGTGTTGTCATATGGCTCCAGTTTTTTGACCAGTCTCAAAAAACATCTTAATTTATAGGTATTTCATGCACGGCCTTTGCAAAGAGGGTGACAACTGTCGATATTTACACGACCTCAGTAGCTGCAAGCCAACCATGATCTGCAAGTTCTTTCAAAAGGGATCCTGTGCTTTTGGGGACCGTTGCAGGTAAGACACATAATGATGCAAAGTATTGCATTTGAGTAGATCCTCAAAATGTGCTGCACTTTCATGACGAGATCTAGGCAGATGTTACATAACTGCACAGGTAATGTAATCTGTATTTCTGTTGAGGGTCAGTAACATGTGAGTGTGTTTAAATGTATTAGAGGTAAGGAAGGCTTCTGAGAAGTGTTGTGTGTTGCTTCATTACATGTCCGTGACAAACGAGATGCAGAATTTTCTGTAAACAAGTTGAGTTTGTCACTTCCTTAAAGGGATATTTCCCCTCCAAATTAATATTCTTTAATATTAATATATTAATTAATATTCCTCTTTTTATAATTACCATAACTCTACAAGTTTCTTTTTGCTGCGGAACAGAGAGAATTTCCTTTTTGCCTGTCCTGTCTCTTTAGGAGATGTGTAAAAGTAGCTCTAAAAGATCAAGTTGCGTTTTCATTTAAAGCATTTGTGTTACATCAAGTGGCAACAAGTACATATAAACAGACCACCTTTGGCCAATGCAGTGCAAAGTTACCCGAAGCAGTGTAAAAATTTGCCTGCGAGCCAGACAGTGCAGACAATGTTTGTCTCATATCTGTCTGCAGTCAAGTGTGTCCCCATAGTAACTGCTGCCCCCAGCTCGGCACTATGGGAATGTCTTTGTTTGCCGAGGCTGTCCTATGACAGCATTACATCTGACGAGAGCTCTCCTTGAGAGGACTGTTTCCTGTGGTTTAGGGTCTTGAGCTTAAATATCTGATGTCTGGAGTCTAGATTGATGTCTGACAGAGGTGTATTGTCAGTGTTGAGATTATCTTGGGGAGGCGCAGAGATGCTTTTGTCCCCATATGGGGTTTACCGCATTATTGTTCCTGTGTTTATTCTGAGGGAGGGAGGGTGTCCAGCTTTCATTAAGTGTGCGTAGAAAGGGCCTCAATGTATGCTCATTATGGATGGATTCTCTATGCTGCTTTGTGTCTATCTCTGTCTCTTGCTTTCTCCTTCCATGTGCCCTCCCCCCCACCACCTCCACCAATCTGGAGCCCAAATAGAGCAGCGCAATGCACACTGCATGGCAATTACATAACCCTAGTGTGTTAACATGCATCTCTCTCTCTCCTTCTACTGCTGTTGCTACCGCCGTCAGGTTCACTCGGTTCATGCTGCCATTCTGCAGTAGCCACTTGTGCTTCCACCGCTGTGTCGTTTATTTATGCGACCCCACACACACACACACACATATAGGCCGACACACGCGCACAAACCAGGCTAGAATAGGGATGAACGACCCAAGTGGTTTGAGGATGGAGGGGTTTCTGGATGCTTAAGGAAAGCATTGAAGCGTGTTTTGTCTTGGAATAATGAGACAAATAAAGGTCAGATGTTATAACAATGTGATCAGGCTTGTTGGCTATTGTAAATAACAATATACTTTGATTCTATCACATTAAACAGTTTTTAAAATAATGTGGTCTTTTTATTTCTAAATGGTATAGTCATTTTTGTTGCACATTTATTTAAGATAAATGTATTTTGAAATTCTATCTATCTGGATTGGTGATTGTCTTTAACCACCCCTCCCCCCTCCCTTATGTTTTGTTTTTATTTTTGAAATTTTGTAGCCATGGTGTTTTAATTAGCAATAGCTTGTCTGTAGACGCTGTCAAACCGAGTCTTAAATGTTAAATATTTTAAATGAATCAATTCTGTAAGTGCCTACCTGCTGGATTATAAGTGTGAACAAGACATGTACTCACCACGGTACTCACTCACAAGTCTGTGACTTCAGGAAAGAAAAAAAAACACCCGTGGGAAACACACCAACACCTAAGACAGAGGGAAAAAATATCTGCTTAATCATTATAATGTGCTAAAGCCTGTCTAAAATACTTTATCTGAGTACACTTATTAGTACATTGGGGTTTAATTCCCCAACACTCACTTGGGTATTAATACTAGTAAAACTGTAATAACACTTCATAACTATTATAAATCACAGAAAGCTAGTTTTGCAATATATATATATATATATATATATATATATATATATATATATGAAGAGTTCAGATGCAAAAGCCTCTAAATGCCATTTGAAATGTTCTTCTTTAATGATGATTTTTATCAAACGTGTATATTTAAGTTCAGTAATTTCACTTAAATGGCAATGATAATTACCTATTAATTGTTATTTAAGTGAAATTACTGAACTTAAATATACAAGTTTGATAAAAATCATCATTAAAGAAGAAAATTTCAAATGGCATTTAGAGGCTTTTGCATCTGAACTCTTCATATAAATATATATATATATTCTAGAAGTTTTCACTTTAGATGCACTAGGTCCAGGGGTGCATTTTCATTGCACTCCATGGCTTAGCTAGAGTACCAGTCTACGCATTATTGTATTTTCATTAAATTTGCATTGTGCCCCAGGTATGAACATACCAAACCTGCCAAGCAAGACGAAGTCCCCAGTTCTAAGCCGTCGGTGCCGCTGACCGCTGCTCCCCTTGCTGGCACTCCTGATCCCGTTTCTGATGGGCCAGGTGGCACGAGCGACGCCCAGGAGAAGCCCCAAGGCTCGGGGGCAGTGGACTGGGTCAATGCTGCCGAGTTCGTGCCAGGGCAGCCCTACTGTGGGAGGGGTGAGTGTAGCAGGGAAAGATGTTCAGTTGTCACTGCCAAGACAATCTGTAAAAACATGGTGCCAGCAGATAAGCAAAACATTCGGTGTGCACTGTGCAATATAAAAGCAGTTTTACAATAAAGCTTTTGTATAAGTTTGCTTGACAAATGCCTTGGTTTGTAATAATAATGCCATCACTGTAATGGTACAGTTTTGTGGCAAGCTTCTTCATCAAGCAGCTTCTTCAATCACCGAAAATACGCACCACAGATTAGGCTTGAAGTGGCCTAAACACGTTTTTGTTAATAATGCAATAATTGATTGGTAAAACTTAGCAGGTTCAGATCCACATTTCATGAAGTAATGAACAGCAATTGTACAGTATTTATTCATCTAGATTACCATAATTTGTAGATATACTATTGATGATAAGTCCTATTTGTTAAGGAAGTAGGAACTAATGTTAACTTGTATTGTTTGGAGGTTAAATGTATTAGTGTGTAGAAATTAACATTAACCAAGATGAACAAATACTGTAAAACTATTGTTTTTTTGTTAGTTTATGATACATAATGCATTAACCTTATTTGAAAGTGTTAACAATTTGCCATTTACACTTGCAATTAAATCTTGCCTTGGCTATTAACTGAAATAAAATATGTTGAAGTGCTAAAATGACTAAAACTGAAATAAAAATAAATTAAAGCTGAATAGAACTATTTAAAATACAAAACTACTAAAAATGACAAAAGCACATTAAAAAAAGACTAAAAATATACAAATAAAAACCAATTCAAAGTATAAATAAATACTACAATAGTATATAAATGATACTAAAATAACATTGCCATGCAGTTGTAGCCCTGTGGGCCACAGCTGTGCATTTATCGCCATTTTATGATGCAGCTCATACAACCAGAACTAGCTGTTTTATGATGCAGCATGAATACTTGGACCGGCACACACAGCCGATCTCAGGCTGTGCTCCACCAGTGCGCTCTCTTGTTCTTGCTGGCCCAAACCCACTTACATTCATCATAAAGGGAGATTTCATCAGCAAAGAGCTGAAGGGACAGTGCTGTTACATTCAAGCAAGCAGGTGCTTTTCTTTCAGCTTTACTGTGGTAGACCACAATACGAAACTGGTCTTTAGATTGGCTAAAGGTTTCTTCCGCCCACACTGCTATACGTTGTTGTTTTCCTATTCCTATCTCAGGTTGCTAAACCTTAAAATTGTTCCTCCTGCAGCTGAACCAGTGCTGTTTGAGGGGCCTGGTCCTCTCATCGAAGAGGAATATGAGAAAGATCAAGCTAACAAAGAAATGAAGAAACAGCTTTGCCCGTACGCCGCCGTTGGCGAATGTCGCTACGGCCTCAACTGCGCCTACCTCCACGGCGACGTGTGCGACATGTGTGGCCTACAGGTGCTACACCCTTCAGACACTTCCCAGCGCTCGCAACACATCAAGGTGAGTAGTGGATTAACATCCTGTTTTCATCCTCTTTTTGTTTTCTGAGATTTTCGAGTAAAACCTCCTCCTGTTAACGGCAGGCCTGCATCGAGGCTCACGAGAAGGACATGGAAATCTCATTTGCCATCCAGCGTAGTAAGGACATGATGTGTGGCGTGTGCATGGAGGTGGTGTTCGAGAAAACCAACCCCAGCGAACGGCGTTTTGGCATCCTCTCCAACTGCAGCCACTGCTACTGCCTCAAGTGCATCAGGAAATGGCGGAGCGCCAAGCAGTTCGAGAGCAAAATCATAAAGTAAGACTTAAGATAATTAAACGTGTATTAAGTTGAATAGGATTCTGGGGAAGTGATCTTAAATCTTTTGTAATCTATACGGTTATTATCGCTAATTGTAATTGTCCACCTCTTCTTTTAAAGGTCAGAACTAGTGTAAATGGGAGAATCAAATTTATGTTGAATGAATATGTTCTCTGTCAGGTCCTGCCCAGAGTGTCGAATCACATCGAACTTTGTCATACCAAGCGAATACTGGGTGGAGGACAAGGATGAGAAGCAGCAACTCATTCAGAAGTACAAGGATGGCATGGGGTACAATTTTACATTTGAATTCCCATTCCCAAAAAAAATAAATAAATAAATAAAAATAAATTCTGTCAAGTACTCACTTTTTGAAGAATATCTTTGCCACTTTTGTCCATATAATGAAAATAAAGGTGGCTGGGACTGTGAAAAAAAATAAAACATATGTACCATAATTGTTTTTTCACATGAAGTTCTTCTGAAGTCATACAATAGCTTTGTGTGGTAAATATACCAAAATTTAAGTCATTATTTACTAAAAATCTTCCTCTTCGCTATAGCTCTCAAAGATAGCCGCAAGTAACTCATCAAATTTGACATTTAGTCACGATCAATCCAAGAAGCATTTGGCGTCAATGGTGTTAAATGGCAATGAAGTGCCATTTTTGAAGTCCATATAGATTTTGTAGTCCTTTAGTTAAGGGTAATATTTAAGTAAGTAAATGACAGAATGGTACAATTGAATTTTTGGCTGATGTCATTTTTAAGCCGGAAAAAAAAAAATGCAGGTTTGTGATCTATTTGTTTAGCTAATTAATTTTATCCATATTCGCACCCAGGAGTAAATCTTGCCGATATTTTGATGAAGGCCGCGGGACCTGTCCGTTTGGAGCCAACTGCTTTTACAAACATGCTTTTCCTGATGGCCGTCTGGAAGAGCCTCAACCCCAGAGGAGACAGACCGGCTCCAATGGAAGAAACCGGGTAAAGCTAAGGGCTAATTTGTTTGGACGTTAATGCCAAACTGCTGATTTAATTTTGGCTTGCGTGAAAGCATATTGAATTTACTTAATGATGTGCAACAAATTTGATCATTGGCATACGATTGAGGCATTATTGAAATCTGCATTGCAGAGCTCCAGAAGGACGCCACTCTGGGATCTTTTCGACGAGCGGGAGAACAGCGACTCCTTCGACAACGAAGACGAGGAGATGGTGACGTTCGAGCTCAGCGAGATGCTCCTAATGCTTCTGGCTGCCGGAACCGACGATGACGTCACTGACTCGGAAGATGAGTGGGATTTGTTCCACGAAGAGCTGGACGATTACTATGAGCTGTACCTATAGCAAGGCTCCCTCCATCCTTCGCTAACTCCCTCCTACTAACCCTCGTCCCAATTTACTCTACTTCTATCCCTGTTAGAAACTAGACAGGACTGTTTTGTGTGACTGATGGGCAGTAGCGTCTTTTTTCCCCTGTGTTGTGGCAGTGCCTTTCAGCAGGCCATTAAAAACAATGAATTCATTTCAAATACAATAAATGAATATAAAACACACGTCAAAAGACAAAAAAATAGCTCTTGTGCTCAAATATTTTCTAGAAAGCCTTCTCCATTCTGTGAGTCTGTTAATGTCTGGTTAATGTACTAGAATAAATATAAAGAGCAAAAACAAACGTAATTTAAAAAATTGCAAGAAAGGACACTAAGTTATATATGAAATTGGAAAGATATAGCTCGCAAACCCTTGCCTGAGTTTATCTCGAGTGTAGGTTTGACCTGTTTATCATTGACTGTGAGGATACAGCAACTGTGTATGACTTCACTAACTGGTGGCTATTAAAGCTTCTGATATTTTTTTAAATATCTCTCTTCTCATGCACTGATTCTGAATGGGTGGGAGGTGGTGGTGGCGGTGAGCTTCCTGGATTTCACAAATGCACTCGTCAGCGTTCACGCGGACAACTTGTAACATTTATCCTTGTGTAATGTCCTTTTGTTTCACTCTATTAAATTATCCACTGAGGTTTTTTTTGTACCTGTTATTAAGCTGTACCTGATTAGCTGTGGTATCCCATGGGTAGTCCCTATGAACCGAGTGTGCCGAAATTTTGTGAATCTGGGCTCCCAAATGCCGACTTAAATGCATTCAAATATGAAGCTGAATGTTCATCAGTTTAACTGTCTATTAATTGTAAATCTGTTTTGCTTCAGTGAGTATTGCATATTAAGCTCAGCTGGCAGTAGTCAAACCACAAACACCCAATTGTTATTCGGTTCTTGTCGAACTTGGTTGATATGCATATGTTTATACAGAAATGTGCTTGTTTTCTATGGTTCAGAACCATCCAATGTAACTTGAAATTAAAGTTTATTATCAAAGTATTATTATTCTGTGGATTTTCATTTGAATTGACAACTTGCACAACTACTTCCGCTTTCTACTTATTACATATCGGGAGTTTCCGTTTAGGGTGTTCATCGCAGGTCCATAGATGAGAATGCAGATTATCACAACGTTTTATGAATGCCAATTGATTAAAACCGTGAATAATGATCCCTGTATTAATTATCTTGAGCCTGCTATAATATTCCTATAAATATATTTTCTTTCCAACTGTTCCATTCTGAATAATAAACAGGATCAAAATTTTAATAATTGGTAGTTATCAAATAAAGGTAGGTCTGACCGGAGCTAAATTACGCTAATAACACTTTTATTAAGCTAATTTCTAATATAAGATCAGAACACTCGTGTCCCATACACCGCACGACCCAGAGTGTTCCCACATGTGGAGCATTAGTTGAATAAACTAACAGGAAGCAGTAATACTGTCTTTTCCTTTTTTAATGCCGAAATAGAGAAACAACTACTCAGGCAACGCCCTATTCCCTTACACATCTCTCCATGACTGTGAGAGACATATTTTTACATTAGGCATTAAATGAACCAAGAACATCTGATCTAACTTGAACATTAACACACATAACTTTACTATCACAAAAACTTAAAGATCTTACTGCAATAACACATAAATCAACTCTCAATAAACAATTACCCATAATAGGTGTTTGGTAAATGAGACTAGACTGCTATCACGGTATGTAATTTAGCAGTTATGCTCTGGGCTTATTGAAAGTTGAATATGGGTTAAAAAAAAAAAATTCTGGTCTAAAGTATATTCTAAAATGGTGTAATTTTTGGTAAATTAGGATATACCTAAAATAACCTTTTAGGAAAAGATTGTTTAAATCTTAACTTCATTTTTTAAAAGAAAATCAGCAATAAGAATACAGCTCCTATGCCCTATACATAATTTAACTAAAGCTATGCATTTTTTTTTTAACATGAACAATGCTCTGACTCCTACATTAATAACTTGGATAAATAATGGATACAATTCATACTAGGCTTCTGATGTCCAACATCAGGCTTCTGTGAGTGATCATGCTTGAATGCACATCACATCATCAGACAAATGTGACTGTTATAAAAGAACAGAGTTGGAAGCTGCTTTGTGAAAAAGCACATCATAAATCACCTTAGTTTAGAAATAAAATCCAAGGCACTCTTCTTCAAAATCATTTTAAAAGCCTTTACTTACTGATTATTTCATGATAGAAAATTAAAAGACATAAGAAGCAATTGCTTCAATTTTTCTCTGAATCCTTAACCCAGCCCTGCTTTCTACATGTTTGTTTAAGAAATGAAAAGCTACACACTCCTGATTGGGTTAGAAGAAATGATGCCAAACATATAACATGCTAGAAACATAATTCCTGCAATAATGAGCATTTGCCGATTTAAATCCAAACAGTGTGTTTTTTTTTTGTTTTTTTGGTGAAATCTACATTACGAAATTGACCTTATGACTATAAAAAAAAAAATCTGTTTTTTATTTTCTTTATAAAAATGTTATATATATTTAAACGCAGTACGACAATTTTAAACGTGGATATGAGATGTTTAAACATTAATTAATGTTTTCAATGAACATCAACGTCATTTTATTCACTGACTTGAGTTCCTATTTTATCCGTTTTGTTTGGAGGGATTGGGTATGTGCACTCCAATCCAACGGAATTCCATAACGGGATTTCCTCCTCTGCCCCCCTTGAGCGGCTATCATTACACTAGCACAGCCAAAACAAGTCGGGAGGAGAAGGAATGAATACAATGACTGCTGAAATCATAAAAGACATCTCCCAGCCCGACTCACCTGTCTCCTCCGCACCAGAAAACGGACAGCTGCTGTTCATCCGAAGCGTCGCGTCCAGGAGAGACACGCAGACCACCAGCGGCAGTGCCAACCTCGAAGAGGGCAGCTCCCAGCCCCTGGTCTCCTCTGCCACCGCTCAGCCTCAGTCTTACACCATGACATCGAGCGAATTCATGCAGTCCACCCCCCTGTTCGTGCAGAGGTCCAAGAAGAACCTGTTTTATAAGCTCTTGTGCTTCCTCGTGCTCGTTCTGCAAGGAGGGATGTTGGATTTCTACCTCATCGTCTTCACGGATCTCTACTGGTGCTCGTGGATAGCCACGGATTTGGTGGTTATATCAGGATGGGCGATCTTCTTCATGAAAAACGCCAGGAGTAAGCGAGAACGAGCCTGTGGTTTCCACCAGAAGAGCTCCATCTTCGGGTGCAACCTCGGGGAGTTCACCTTCGCGTACTTAGCATGGCTCATCTACGTGATCGCGTCCACCCCGAAAGTGGTGCTCGTTCTGGAAACGTCCATCCTGGATCTTATTGCCCTGAAGGTGCCATTTGGCATCACGGGGTTCAAAATAACCATGTTGCTCTGCGCGCCTTTGCTTTACTGCCTCATCAACTCCATCATTGAAGACCCGAACGGTGCCACGCGCTTTCACTCCCAAGGCTCCTTCATTAGCACCTGTTTAGACATCATGGACAGCTTCACTCTGGTCGAACTGGTCCTTAAAAACGAAATCGCCAACATATACCTTAGGTACACGGTCATATCCGTGTATTTCATCGCATTGGGCGTTCCGGTTATTTGGCTTTACGAGTTGACGGCCTCGGAGATGAACTGTCGCTGGATATGGGCGAGGTTCTTCACCGGCGTTCTGCTCAACGCACCGCTGTTGGTGGTCAGATGTTTCCTCGTCTTTGTTTACAAAATGCCCATATCGGTTTTCATGTTCAAGAACATCTTCTTCCTTGGGTGTAAGTGCCTGGAGCTGGTTGAGCAGTGCGTGTCCTTACGAGGTGTCCGGAGGTTTGCACGTGGACGTGGGGGTAACACAGCCCAGTTCTCCCATTGCGTTTCCGAAAATGACATGTGTCCCCATGGTTATGTGAACACGCTAGCAGTCAATACTCAGTCGTAGATGTTCATTGAGGACTAACTAACGCTGACCGGAGGCCACGTCAAACAACAGTGTGCATCAGCCCTTTTGAGGGGAGGTACTGCAGGTGCTAACGTCCTTCTTATTATTTAAAATTAAATCAAAATTAACCAATAAATAAAATGTAGCCTACATTGGCTAAGTTACCTTTTAGTAAAAGAGCAATTATGAGGTTGTTCAACAGTAGCCTACAGTAACCACAAAATGATAGCAAACACGCTCTCGCGAACGAAAGTAACCATAGCAACAGTAGCGGCGAGCGTTAAAATAGATACAACCACTTTCGCTATTTATCAGTCTATTTTATAATAAAAAATAACAAATGAAAAATAAATAAATATTTGCCAAAAATTACTGAGAATAAATCCTTTAAGAAATCTGCTCCCTGCAGGTAACGGAATAATTCGCTCCCTGGCCCTTACGTTTTTGATGAATATGCAAACTAACGTTTCTCGTCATCTTATTAAATTTTCACAGGTGTGCAAATATAGGCCTAACAAGTGAAACAAAACACAGAAACAGAACATCCTAAATACAGAAACAGAACTAACATAAACATGTTAGCTAGTATTTGAGATGTTTTTTGGAAAATTGTGCCGAATCAAAAAGACAAATACAACTAAATCCACATTTAAGCCCACAGTACCTCTCCTTAAAGGGATAATTCACCCCCAAATTTAAATGTTGTCATTTTCTCACCCTTGTGTTGTTCCAAACCTGTATGAGTTTCTCCCCTCAGTTGAACACAAAAGCAGATGTAATCAAACCATTTAGGTTGACATAGCCATTGACTACTGTCCACTGTAATGCCAACATTCTTTAAAGTAGGCTATCTTTTGTGTTTAACAGAAGAAAGAAACTCATACAGGTTTGGAACAACACAAGGGTGAGTAAATGATGACAAAATGTTCATTTTGGGGTGAACTATCCCTTCTCCTTCACTCTCAACAGGTGCTACAACCAAACCACTCAACGTGCCAATGATAAACATTCCCACCTGACCTCTGCAGTATATACCTAATGTATTGGGATGACTGTAAACCAGTGCTTATTTGATGATACGAGAATCTTTGATTTGCACTTGTTTTGTGAGGCACTTTAATTACGTGAGGACTATTCAACTGAGGAAAGTGCAATGTTGTATAATTTGTTTTCTATGTAAAAATGTCCTCAATTTAGTAGGCTATAATGTAGACAGATGTTTATAGTGTTTTCAGACACCTTGTCAAGAGATGTTCCTAAATGCACTTATCAAAAGTGTAAATATGCCTTGTGACTTGTTAGGCTTGGTGTACACTTCAAATTGTGAATGTGATGTAGTCCTTTCCTATTTGAAATACTGTCAGTGGCAATGGTACTTTGGATTGGAAACTGCCGAACGGCATATGATACGAATTTGTGATGTTCCTTAATGTTAATAGGCTAAGCATAGAATCTATAAGGATAACTGTAAACCTTCTTTAATGACCAAACTCCATTGCTGCTCCAGCCATGTTGCCATCATCAGTTTTTACAAGGCTACCTCTTTACAGAACCTCATGTTTGAAATCATGAACCAGTTGGTTTATCTGCTCAATTCCAGATGCTATTTTCATGCCAGTAAATGAGTTATGATTATCACAATTAATAACATTTGGACCAACCAAGACAATTGTGATAGCGCTGATAGACAGATTGCGAGAGGACACAATCCACAAATCTACATTCTACAAAGCCAAATCAATTGCTTTATTATCCAAATCTCAGTGAAATTTCCCACCTTAAATGGACACAGTTCACACAAAAAAATAATTTACTCACCCTCATGCCATTTCAAACCTGCAAGACTTACTTTCTTCTGTGGAACAGAAGATAGACAACAATTATTGACAACAATTGTTTTTTTAGAGTGACCTGAGGGTGAGTAAATTATACTTGTCACATAGTACTCATTTTAGGGTGAATTATCAACAGTTTGGTTGAACAGTAAGAAAACATGTCCTGTCACTTTTAGTTAAAACAGCAGAGTATTTTATATTCTAGTGTAACATGTAATTAATAACAATTGTGCATCCTTATTCTAACATACAGTATATATAACTCTTGTGCTTTGAGGATTGGGGTACAGGGTGAGCTAAACGTGTTAAATATGCAGGCCGAAAGTGCATTATGGGTTTTTTTGTGCCTCATTGCGCAGTATTTAACCTGACAAATATATACCACCGCATACTACGCATGTTTTTTTAAACTACAGGTTTTAAAGTATGTACATATTACATAACCTTTTTTGACAAGGAAATCAACTTCCAACCCCACCTCTCTCTCTATTGTTCCACAACGTTTTACAGAGGATTTTCTTGCAAGGGCTTTATTTTGCAAGTTAAGTTACTGTTATGTTTACACAAGACATTGTTTGCACTGTAACAGCTGCAAGGGTCTGGAAGTATCCTGGTTAAATTGGTTAAAAAGTAATTTGAGTTCCAAAGTCTGATGAAGCAAATAAAGTGATTCTTTATCTAAATTATAGTAAAAAGCACACAACAAAAGATTACCAAAGACATCTACTCATAAACAATTTTACACAAACTTCCATAGTAGATGGTTATAGCTGTTAAACTGGAATAAACTATTAAAAAAGTAACTCTAGTGCAATATAATACAAATTATGAAACATTTCGTCTGAGCAATTAATATGAAAAACAGGACAAATGTATCATTGCAAGCCCAACCAAATGACTTAGACTTGTGTTCGGTAGCTAAACATAACCTTAATCATGTGCTGTGCTGTTCTATATCAAGTTGTTTAACAAGGTACTTGTTCTGCTCCATAGTAAAAGTGAACAAATCACACCTTTGTGTTTGTGTCTAATAATTTGCTATTGATGAAACATTTATAAATCAGCTGATCACTGAACTCATTATCCATCTAGCCTATTTCCTATTGACCTTCCGTTCGAATGTTTTAGGTCTGACGACCAGCCAAAAGACACTGAAGAAATTCAGATCTCCATTGTTTTGTTGCAGAAATTTGAAGAGATGGGGCTTTTCAGTAAAAGTTCCATTTGTAACTTGGCTAGAGAGGAAAGGTCTTCCTGAAGCTTGGGGTCTTCTCTCACTGTGGAATACCTGGAACCGTATCCCTGATCGGACCCTCGTGACGGTCTCATCTCAGAAGCTACCTCCATTTCACTTTCCTCCATCTCCACTGGCTGGGACATCTCTCCATATAAATGGAAGCTGTCCTCCATCGAGGGTGGAGGTGCTACTAAAAAGCGCATTCTGCTGTCCTTCAGATAATTATCTGACGGTTCTCCCATTGGAAACGCGATAGGAGGATCTGAGGTTTCCACCGGTACTGGTTCGGCAAGAAGATACGGATGGATTTGTGGGTCCACTGGTGTCACACTGGGTATTTCAAGAGGACGTTCTATTGCCGGATAATAGGAAAGTACTTCTCTGTTATCTGGCTGGATTCTAGGATTAATAATCATTATGGGCGTCTCTTCAGGATTCTCGTGAATTTGGGGAATTACGGTGCACACGCTCCGTGTGTCTTGACGGATGTCCACCTCTTTTACAAGGATTGGGAGTCCGTTGTTATACACCGGCACTAATTCACGTATTGGCGGAATGGACTCCTCAATAAGGGCGTCAGTTTCTCCTCTCACATCCTCCTCGCTAGTCACACACTCTTTCTCAAACCAGTCCGGATTCTTCATTTGGTGCACCTGGAAGGCTTCGATCGCATTCCTCAACGCTTCGCCCGAGGGGCATTTGAAGTACTCTTCCTTTCCAATACCCTCGATACAGTGCACCATCCCTTGCTGATACTTCTCCACATCCAGGATACGGAAGTAAAGCTCCTCGAAGTGCTTCATCAGCTTGTATTTGACCGCAATGTCAAACAAAGACGGCACATCGCCGGCACTGCATACATCTTCAAAGTAAGCCACCAAATACATCCCGTAGGAAGCCGGACGCTGCATATCAGGTGTAATCAGCTGAAGGGCGAGAGTAAGCATATCTCCGATCGGAGAGCGCACATCCTCTCGGAGGAGGACTCGAGGCTCTCCGCAGATCGCCCCCCACTTGGCTTGCACTCCTGGGGAGCAGAGGACCAAGATCTTGTTTGACGTCTGCTCAATGTATCGCTTTTTTTGCTCAATCCACTGCAGCCGGCCAATGGTGCCAAGCCAAGTCACGTCAAGTAGGTCCAACACAACCTCAGTGCCGCATTTAGCCCGCAGGAAGGCGCAAAGCTTCAGGACTATGTCTGTGTAAAGAGGGTGATCTCTGGAGTAGATGATCAATATGCATCGTTGGCCGGGTAGAACTGGCGGTTCTAGAGGTGTTTCTTCCAGTGGCTTTTCTGCACCTGAATTTAAAAATTAGAAACACGGATAATCACTGAAAATGATCATTTGCTACATATAAGATGTATTCTTTCAGTCCTCCTAGCACTGCTTGTGTGGCTAACCACAGGAAGTTACTCTGCAAAGGTATCACTGCCAGTGTTGTGACACACATGATAAACATCACAGTCTTTAAAGATAAAAATAGCCATTTTAAATGTCACTGCTCACCTTTCTGTTGTTTCCTGCATTGCAAATAAATGGCAAAAACACCAATGCCACAAATTAGGAGGCATAATCCGACACAAATAATCCAAAATACTGAGTTGGTCTCAGGAGGGCTTGTTGGTCCTAAGGAACATATATAAAAATTAGTAAAGTGGCATTATGCGTTTTTCTTATTAGTTCAAATAGTGAAATCGTTCCATACACACCAGGGACACATATGTTACAACTATGGTTTATTCGACGACAGTCGTTGGCACACTTCCGAAAAAATGGCTGGATCTAAATAGGAAAAGAGCACTTTTTATATCAAGATCCTTGTATATAAGAATTATCTTACTTCATTCATTCATTAATTTAGCACACATTTAGGCCTACACACCTGAACATCGAAATTGCAGCATGTACGTGGCCAGTTCTCCAGGCCATATGTCACATTTAGTAAAGTCTTGCTCTCCTAAAAGAGTAAAATTATTAATCCTTGTTCTTTTAGATATATTTAAATATACAGATATAACATGTCTTACATTATAAAGAGTCTTCGTTACACGGTCCTTACTGCACATTACAAAAACGTTGTATTTCTCCGCATTCTCTCCAGGATTAAACGCAACATACAGAATATCCTTGCCATTCAGACCTGTAGTCCTCTCCACAGTAATATTGGGTTGCCATGTTTCCCCTAAGAGAAACATCTCATATGTTTAGATGTGCATGTATACTTTAATACTGAACTAAAGTGGTTTATATGTGTATATATCTATTTGATTAAGGTAAACGAGTTGCAAATAAGTTTCAAACTCACCTCTCTCAATACAGATTTTGGTCGTTCGCATCAAAGGATCGCCACAACCTGGGGTTGTCATTATGACAACATGACACAAAAGACAGGGAACACATGACAAGAACAGGGGATCACATGACAGAAAAAAACCATTAACAAGAAACAAAACCCAAACCGTGACAAATATAATCTGTAATGTAGATTTAAGCAAGGAATTTTGTTTAATTTAGCACTTACCTGGAACATTAACTGTTCGGTTAACATTGTAACTAGTGTGTTGTAAATTTGGCTTGGGAAGGTTGGAGACAGTCACTACATATTTACTGCCTGGAACTACCACAACTTTATCCAGAGAAAAAGACCACTAAAATAGAATAGATAATATATATCATCAGTATCTGTGGAAAAATAATAATAATTCAATCAATTGATCAATCATCTTGCCTTTTCATCATGATCATTTCTCATCTTCGAAAATGCCTGCAGGAAATTGAAATGAACACACAGATGCTCATTGGTGGAGGATTTCATCACACTAAGCTCTGTTCCTCTCAAATCCTTTATGCTTCCTGCAAACAAAGAAAAAAAAAGAGATTAATAAACTTGAGGACTACAATCTATAAATAAAGATCCTTTTTAAAACACTTTACAATAAGGTTCCATTTGTTAAGATTACTAACATTAGGTAACATAAACAAAAGAACATTTAGTTCAATATTTACTAAGTTCAACATTTATTAATATGTTATTAAAATAAATGTTTTATCTATTAAAATTTTTCAGGGACCTGAACTAACAATGAACAGTTGTGTTTGTATTAACTAAAATGACCAATGATTAATAAATGCTGTAACAAATGCATGGTTAATTAATGTTAGTTAATGTATCAAGGTATGATGGGATCTTATTGTAAAGTTTTAGCTTTATCATAGCTTTTAATAAACTAAAATATAGGTTTAAACATTCAATGTATGTGTCCCTTTGCTTTAAAGTTGTTGCAGGGAGTTGGAATGGATTTCTCCATATTCACATAATGTAACAAACATATCTAATGATAATCTAATCTAATCTGAAAACACACGACTCTGCTACAACAAGTGACCCACCGTCATCCTTTGCTTTCCATTCAGCCACAATCACTGGCTCCAAATCATCTTCCATATTTCTTCTCACGTCAACATACACTTTTAAATCATCAGGGCCGCTGGGAGTGAAATCTGAAGGAATGAGCCATCCTTTATACATGCAATTATCTGTGGGGGGAAAATCATTAAAACCACTAGTTAAAAGATGTATAACCCATAATACTAATAATAAAACATTTAATGAGAAGACTAAAGAAAAAAATACAACCACTTACTAAACTCTGCTTTACATGGTACTTTCTGGGGAGAGAAAGTGAAAGAAACAACAATGGATGACACAAATATGAGTCTAAAACTCCCAAAGAGCCAAATATCAGATGTCTAAATAAACACATAGAGACTATTAAACATATACAAATATATATACATACACTAACGCTTTTTGTGGTAGCCTATCTGGTGATCTTTTGGCATTATCTTACCTCTTGTGTACAGTTCAGAGAGAGCCCATTATCCATAAGTTTGAGATTCAGCACTACAGGTATGAAGGTGAAAAACACAACACCTTTCAGGTACAAGAAACTCATGATCCTACATAAACCTCAGTACAGGTGGATGTTTTAATACACGTTTTAATAGATTAAGCTCGTCTGAAAGAGTGCAGTAAGTTAAACAAGGTGGCGTAGGTGCAGGAAACAGCCGACCTATAAAAAAAAAAACTTCCTGGAATCATTATGCAAAGCAACGTGACTCACATGTCGTGCTCTAGAAACGCGCGACGCGACGCTGCAAATCTGGAACAGCCAATTAGCAAAGCTTATTTATGTTGCGTCGCGTTACCTAAATTCGCGTCTTGTGCGTCATTCTGTGATAGTTTGCAATATTGTTTTGAACTATTATTGCACAGAATAGCAGAGACAAGGCACAAAAATTACTCAACGCCAAGAGAAAAAAGAAAAGAAAAAGAAAGAAAGGCAGATGATTATGATTAGTGCCAGCACGAAAACAGAAAGGATAAACATTAGAAAATCGGAAACATGTAGCTAAAGAACCATTCAAATAAATAAATGATCAATAAAGTAAATGTATAGACCCTACAAAAGTAGGCCAATACAAACCTTTAAACAACACTGAAGTGTTTTCCATAAATGTTAACGCCAAAACGTTATCTTAAAAACTTTTAGCACTTAATTTATCATTTAACAGGCTAATACAATAATAGCAGCAGCACATTGAACACATTTTTCTATTTAATTTTTTTGTTTTGTTTTTAGTGTTTGCATCATTTATTCAACTGTTACAGTTATTTTATAGGCTATATTGTTAATGCGCATTCATTTTGGTGTTGTTGTTACGTTAATAAGCATATTTAAAATAATTTCATACTGAATTCCATTTCACTTCCTTTCTCTCAAACAATCATTCACTTTCCACATGAGGGCGCTACGTCACCACTGTTTACTGTATTACACTGTATATTATATTGTACATGCGCACTGTGTAGTTAGATCATGTTAAACAGTTTAGTGTCTAGTTTTCCTATATATATATAACATATTTAACTTAGATGTCAATTCTGATAAATAAAATAATCTATGGATTTCTCATATCATATTTAAAAAATAATATTGCATAAAAGTCCATTATAATATACCTAATTTCAAATGCCACAGCAAAGAAATCTGATTTAAAAAGATGCACAGTTGACATTCTCCACATGTTTCTGGTGTCTCTATGTTTCATTCAAACACATTTGAACAAATTATTCCAAAAGCTCTTTGAATTTTTCACACGCAACAAAAATTCTTCTAATTTTTAGACTTCAAACCTACTGCTGAAGGGAAATGAACTGAAACAAAAGAGATGAGGATAGAGCATATTCTCAGTCCCAGACTGTGTCTGTCTATGTACTGCATACTGCACTAATGAACCAGCCTATGAGGGTCAAACAACACACTGTCCCAGTATAAAAATCACAGAATGAGGGCTACCCACACCTAGCCCAGGTGCGCACACTCCTGCTTTCACAGACTGGCCGGAGATTAGAGGAATCTATGGCGCTAACATGTTGCATCTTGGGATTTGAAGGGAATTGTTTGACTTTGGACACGTCCATGCTGGCTCCAATAAGTTGGACAAAAAGGTTGAGTCTTATTAAAAAAAAAATATCTTTCATCTCATCCATCATGCCAGCACCTTACAAGTTACAATCAAACTTTTGTGATAACATAGTCTCATATAGTAATCTTGTACTGATTTATTACTACTTTGACTGAACTTTAACGTTATAATGTTTTTAGAATATCAAATAATCTAAGACTTTCCTTACGTCCAGTATTTTTTTCAGTTTTATGATGGCTAGGTATGCAGAAACTGCACTTAAAAAAACAATCACGTTAAAGCATGTCACATTTATCAGTTCTCTGTGATGAGATCACCGGTTTTAGTAAGAGATCCATGAACTGTTAGCTGAATACTGAAGAAACCAATAAAATGTCTGATTAGGGCTGACAAGTCTGTGCTTTGATTGAATGAGTCTTATATACAACAACACGCCATATATGCCAAGCTGGTCTGAAATGTCACATACTGGTAAAATCCTTTACTTATAACCAATGACTCATTTCTTTCCAGCCATATGTGTCAAAAGGGTCTTAACCGTAACCATGAGAGTATATTGCTTTGGTCATGACACACTTATCCACAATTAAACTGACAGCTGAGAATACACATCAATGCTGAGCCGTAGACCATGAAAACTAGAAGAAATCCAAGAAAACCCCACAAATAACTGCAAGTACATTTCTAGCTCAGGCCGCAATCTTGAAAGTAAAGCTTCCAAAATGGGGTTTTAGTTGCTGCCTTAGATTTTTAAGTTGGATGTTTAAGTTATTTCAACTTGAATTAAATTTAACTGACTTAAAAAAAAAGATAAAAAAGTTGTCAAGATGTCAAAGGTTCTTCATGTAACCATGTATTGGCAAAAGCCAACGGTTGTAAGAGTACGTTGAAGAGTAATATGAGTATAATGAACTACATTGCACAAACATATGCTAACATACTGGTGAATCTTCTGAAATAGACACAAATATGCCTAGGGATAAAATGCTAGAAATCATCTCTTCGTGATAAGTTCCACGTGAGCATTTAACAGACAAGGTGGAAGTTGTCAGGATCAGAGAAGTTGTTCGCTAATGCCAGAAGTGCACTTAGGATGTCACTGGCATTCAGATAAAATGGAAGTCGGCCATATATGTTCTTTCTAAGTGCCCTTAAGTGTTCAAAACACTGCCAACAGTGATTTTACCTCTCAAAAGTGTAGATGAAGTATATGAAAAACATAACGACTGATCACTTTGAAATGAATATGCCTTGATTTCATTTATCAAAGATAATGCTATCATGTTTGATAGATTTGATGAATGCTAGGAGGAGCTGATTAATAACATAACCTAAATCAGTAGTTTAAATCTGTGTCTGTATGTTAGTACAGTATTTTAAAAAGGAGAGTATAAACAGCCCACAGATACATTCAATGGTCCAAACAGTCACACTTTTAAAAACCAATCCTTAACGCTCACCTGCAGGATAGACAAAGCCATTGTCACACAAATGACATACCAAGTAACATACTTGATTTATATTCGGATTTCCCCAAACACCGATCACCATAATGGTGACTTAAACAAACTTTTTTTTGGAAGTTTTACTCATTTTAAATAGTTAACTTTTAAGGAATGAGTTTGATTAAGTATTACTCAATTCTAAAGTGTTAAATTGAAATAATAATATTGCTTGTAATCTGTTGCCACAATTTTTTTTATTAGATAAAGCGCATTCATTTTTACAGTGCCGATAAACCAGGCAGCATCCTTTAAGGGCCACATTCAAAAGCCGAATGAGTCACCGCTGCGCGACGAAGGCTGTCCCAATTCGAAGACTCCTTCAAATGCAGCCTTGAAATGCATACTCTGTGTCCCGTGATATGAAGGATATAACATCCTTCATGGCCCTGCCTACCCCAGAACTCATGGCAAAACTGACGCCATTTTCTCAGCTATTAATATTGTATTATTGTAATATAGTATTAATATTACTGTAATGTTGTTGCATTTTACGTCCATTTTACATGTCATGGCTGATTGTTTTGTACATTAAAGCGGACTATTTTTTTCTTTAAGTTCATTTACAGGCAAATCTTTCATTTCCAAGTTTGAATTTATTTGGTGATTAGCCATGTAACTGTCCTAGATACGTGATCCCTTATCTCACAATTACAGCTATTTTGTGCGCAAAAAGAGATGAAGACATGAGGAATGAGGACTATTACATAAATTATTTGTTCTCCTGCGCATTTAAAAGGAAGGAGGAAATTTTGTAACAGGAACAAACCAAAGCTTTGAGGAGCCAAAACCAGTCTCCAGATTTCTTTCAGTAAATACCATTATGTAACCAGACATATTTCACATATTTGTTTAGTCCAAGATAAAACAAACATAGACTATTCCTCCAATTATCAGATTCAAATTCTTATTCAGTTCACAACATAAAATTGTCTGTTGTTACCTGTTGTCTGTAATAGTACCAAAATAACTGATACGCTCAGGTATAGCACTGCTATTGTTGCTTGCTCATTTTCGCCAGGAATGGAACATAATATTTTTTTGATGGGTGTGAGTGGGTTGCTATAATCTCTGCACTGTTGCCTCCCTCCGCTTCGCTGTGCTTGGGGCCTGGAGAAGAATGGAGTCCCACAAGGTCTCCTGAAAGTAAACTTTGTGTCCTGGAGGAGACTTGGCAGGAATGGCAGAATTGGATAGGACTGCTCACACTTTAGCTCCAATAACTCTTTGGCCCTTCAACACACTTACATAACCCATCTTACATGTTTGGTTTATTTAAACTCCCTTACCTCCATGGAGTTATTTAGAAGACAAAAATCAACAACATCCCAGTTCCTCCACCAATGGCCTTCAGTGAAGCCTCAGCTCAGATCTACAGGCTGCCCGTCTTTATTCTGTTACTCTCGGCTACATTCCCAGCATTCCTGAGCCAGGTTGCTGTAACGGGCCGGCGAGTGCCACTGCTCCTTATCTCAGCACACATGCCTGCAGTCTGGATGTGTGGCTGTGGCAGTACGCTCCAGTTGCGACTGGCTATCTGTGCCATCTCTGTGCTTGGTTCCCGTCAGTGTGGTAGTTTAAATGCAGCTAGTGGGGCAAGTCCAAGTTACCTTTAAACCTGAGTGGCGTAAGATGTATGAGGGCTTTATGGTGTCTGTAAACATACAAGTGTGCTAACTTTTCAACTTTTAAAGCCACTGCTGTGATAGGGCAAGAACTATGCTGTAATATTAAAGGGTTTGAAAGAAATGAACAGTATTTATATAGTTTTTACCTGTTGTGGTAACAAGAGGTAAAAAAAGATATAAATACTGTTCGTTTTCTCACACAAAACGCTCGTTTCTTGTCTTAGGCCATCAATGTGTACTTACATTTAGGACTCATTAAATCATGTTTAATTTGGACTTCTCTGTGCATGCTCTTTAAGGTGGTGACCATAGACCTGCATTATATGACTGACAGACAAGAACGGTTTGACCGAAAAATATCAAAATTGCAACTACTGCGGAAACAAAGACACCTACATCTTGGATGCCCTTGAGGTAAGCTAAAACATACCAAAAAAAATTTCAAAGTGAACTATCCCTTTAAATACGTTTTTAATTGTCCTATTTTTTAGGGCAATAGTATGCATTCATCACACATAGGCCAACTTTTTAATGGGTCAACTAGCTAAACCTTGACTTCTTGGGTCCTCAAGCCCTACTTTCAGGTAATGTAGTAGATGATCAACCAACTAAACAAGTTTGAAACAGACGAAGATCCTAGTAAATGACTAGTTTCAACCAGCTAGAAACCATGTAAAGCCAGTATGTGAACTTATAGCGTCATTACGCTATAAATTTAACAGCACTACAGTTAAAGAATCTGTAATCTCTCCTTGTGTATTCCCCACCAAGCTTTCCATCTTCCTATTGTCATCTGAGCACGTAGAAAGTCTCCACTTTGCGTTCCATACATGTGCGCTAACGTGATAATGTGTCTTAAACAAATCACCCTCCCACTGAACTTAACATATATCAGCTTCACGTGCCACTAATACAACATGCATGAATGTGGCTCACGTGTATTAATGCATGAAATGTGGGTCAATAAAACAACAAAGTCCAATCTTTTTGATGTGAAAGCCAAAATCTGTTGCCCTATTAATCCAGACTTAGCTGATAGACAGAATGGGACGCATTTAAAAACATAACACTATGACATCAGTATCACAAGCACTGGGTCCTCGTGCAGAAATGAATCAAAGAATCATTTTCGCCTGTGCTAATCAGATCCATATGTTAGGCTTTTATTCCATCAAAGAGATTCCAGCCGGCTGCTGCAAAATAATCCCTTGGCCCAGCTATGAATTAGCTTTCAGCTATTATGGTTTATGGTGTGCATGGCACTTTCTCTCCATCTCCTTCTCAGGGAACGTGTTATTTTTGCAAGAGCGCACACGCAAGGTGCAGTGACGGTGGAAATAAAAATACAATTTCGTGTCTCTCTTAACATAAGCAATTTAGCAGTGAACGAATTCCCAAGGCCAACTAATTCTCGGTCTGAATTCCAGTGGATGTGCTGTTAATTAATAGCTAATTAGCCCTAGCGTTCATTAGCATGGCTTGTGTACACTAATGAGTGACTGATTACATCTGCATGACTGAGCATAGAGCATGTATCACAAATATTCACTGTAAAAAAGTAGTCAATTAAACCTACTGAAGTAGGTTTTACAAAAGATTATTGAAGTATGTTTTATAAAAAAATTCTATTTCAGTCTTTTTACTTCACAATTTCATACTTGCGGTGTCTTTATAATTATGTCAATGTCCCAGTCTATATACAGGTCCATATTTTATCCACAATCAATGAGTTAGCTAATCAACAACTAAGAATGCTACAAATGTAATGTAGGTGATTATAGACAAATACTAACTTGTTTTGTTTGGGTCCAGTTAGTAATTTAATTTTTACGCATTAAAAAATAAAGATCTGTATCCTAATAAAAGCTGCTTTATTTACATGAAGCAGGTCTCCTCATGGGGGCAGCCATTTTGAGATCACATGACCAGCCAGCCCGTTCTCATCCTTTAACGTCATATAGAACGCTATATGCAAAAACGGCGCTATACTACGCACATGGCTCCCTTTATCGTTAATATAACACGCGAACCCAAGACGTTATAAATCCTTTAGCGTGAATATGACACGTACACCCTACCCCACACCTAAACTTAGCCCTCACAGCACGTGTTATATTAACGATAACGGGTGCCATGTGCGTAGTATAGCGCCGTTTTGTCACTAGCGTTCTATATGACGTTAAAGGATGAGAATGCGTTGGACCAGCTGAATACTGCTGACTTGACCTCATTAACACCCCTGTTATTGAACACTATCGCTTGCAGAATTATCCACAATGCACTCTGGGGATTGTTGTCTACAATCCACAAGCACTAAAAAGTCATTTTCTGCCTTTTATCGGCCAAGAAGGACCCAAATTAGAAATTTATGATACTATTCTACTACTTATATGACCCACTTTCCATACATATTCATGTCTCGACCGGTGGAATTACCCTTTAATATATAAATATGATTCATTTATAAGCAGTGTGAGAATCATTCTTCAGCACACCTGCTCAACGTGTGTCGTTCCCTGTGAAGGTTTCCATCTGTAATGGTACACGGTCTATTTCGGTTAGGTGATTTTGCGTGCAGGGGCGGACCGGGCTCTTTGCTTTGGTCAGGTGTTGAGATCGCTAAATATTCAGTGTTTGCCAAGAACACCTGAAGAGGGGTCACGCACAAGTTCACGTGTGGTTTGGACAGCAAATCTCTCGGAACCAGTTGCTTGCTTTCCGTCCAGCAACACCTCTCTTCTGCTCGTCCTTCCACAAGTTTGCACATGTAAACACACACCACCAATCCACTCCGTCTGCGCCAGATGCTGTCAGTGCCTCTTTACTGGGTCAATGATGATACGAGAACATGTTGTGGTAAACAATATTATTCATTATGTCTCGTGACCAAATTTAAAGAGCTTAAGGTGGGAGGATAAGTCTGAGGTATGACAGCACGTTTGTTTTCTTTTTACTGTTGACTGCACCACTAACATTGTATTGCGATGACTAACTGTGCAGCCATTTTTAATCCCAGCTAAAACTAAGGGAAGTGTGAATAACAGAAAAATGCAGGTGGGTTGATGCCAGCCTTATCATGTAACTGTTAAGATCATTAAAATCATAGACCTAACCCTATCACTAAATTCAAACATGAAATGTGTGCAAGCCAAGGTGTTTAACATAATTCCATTACTGAAATACCAGATTCAGACTGATGTCAAATAACAACTCCACAAGTAAATTGCAATTTACGTTTCAACCACAATTGGCGATAGAGGCCAACGTTCTGAATCAAAACTGACTATTCATATTTTTATGGAATTTTGCTATTAAATGATTTATCTATGTTCATTTTTTTTTGTCATCGTAATCTTTAATCAAAATAACTCCCCCTCACACGTGATGACGTCTTTCGGCATGGGGACGGGACAATCGGTCACTTGCACGAGATCACTGTAATAGCAAACAACAATGATTCCAATCAATTCCCGATGGACAAAATTCAAAAAATTGTTTCTTGTTCGAGAAGCCATTTCACTCGGATAGATGTCACAATAAAACTTCTGTTTCATGCTGACTTCAAGTGATGTATTTCTGTTCAACTAGCTTCAGCAAACAGAATAATCACTTCAGAATAAAGACTGCTGTCAAACTAATTTCACACCACTCCTCTGTCCTCCTTTGTTTGGACAAAAAGGCTGCCTCATCCCATCTCGCACCAGTGCGAATGTTATTATGTTGGGCCAAACTGAGCCACCAAACAAACAGATTGCAATTCCATTTGTCACCACTAGAGGTGCTAAACTTACACACTTCTTTTAAAACACAACTAAATTCTGATAGGTTGACAGGCCCAACATAGACATCCTACCTATAATGGTAAGTGAAAAATACATGTTTAGGCGAGGGGGGAGTTCACAAAGCATGACTTAAAAGTGAAATTCCCAGCACGTTTAGCTGTTTGAGTGTTTATCCAAGAATCAATACGTGATGACAAGACCCCCATAAGCAAAAACTTTGTGTTTCATATCTCCCTTTGAATCAATGCTACACAAACAGCCATCTGCTCCTCTCCATTATGTTGATAGAGGTTTCTCATCTTCGCTTCAGGTGTGAAAACTACAGAGACCCAATCCACACTTAAAGCAACACTAAGTAAGATTTTTTTACCTTAAAATAATGTTTCCAAAATCGTTTCAGTGGTTCATCAAGTCGTAACAGGGTGAAAGGCGCTTCTGGATTCACTTTGCGGCCCTATACCTGGTATAACCAGATCGGGTCGCGTTTCTGTAGTTCTAATGAAACATAAGAAAACTACAAATCTGACTTGCTTTACGTCAAGCATTAAAATAGTTTTTTTCTTTGTTTCTGTCATCGCTATCATACTTTCATGAAATCATGCAACATACTTTACCTTGTCTGTGGACATCGTTCATTCTGAAGCCGGCGCTGGATAAACAACGAGTGTGCAACAGTAGGCTGGTAGGCGAAATTATTTACGACAGCGCGAATGGACAATTCCACTTCCATCCTGTAGGGCGACCACAGAGGAAAAGTTACTTGGTGTTGCTTTAACCTGACTCAAATATTACACAGCATTACTTACTGATGTAGGAAACTTGTCTTGTTGGATGTTGGCCAGACGTCCAAAAGGCCACCGAAAAGCACGATAGCTTGTCTTTGGCCTTGACGGTTGACAAAAGCATGAGAATTTGTCTCATCTGTTTGCCTGCTACAAGTACATGAACTTTGTCAATATTAAGTCAAAGTATACTTTACTGTATTTTAAAGTATATTCCTGAGAAGTACTTAAAAAGAAGGCCAAAAGTATGCAATCTTATTTTTTAGTTTATAGCTTCAGAACAATGCTTAATTTTGATTATTTATTTTTTTGCATATAAAATATTTCTTTTCTGTAGAAAAATCGAATGTTGTGTGATGACTTGGGTGGATGCAGGATGTTGATATGCAGTTGTTCTGGCTGGTTTTTACTCAATTAACAACTTATTGAATGCATAGTATGCACTACACACTACATCATACTCATCACATTGGTTTTCGCAGTATGTCTTACTAGTAGGCTACTACTTGTGTGTTTCTGTAGAAATAGTATGCAACATTTTTGTGTGCATGGAATACCCACCTTTTGACAAACATATAGTATGCAACCAAAGCACACTGCATAGAATACTGAATCCCACAATGCAATGCATCCGACATGACCTTCCATTGCCAGTGTGAAAACGAATGAACCACAAGCCACATCAATTGATCTTTAATAGCATCCGTTTACTTTTGAAACAGTTTTAATAGTATTACTAAATAGTAGTAGGCTACATAGTGCATACTGTGTATTCTATTACACACATTATTTAAAACAAGTAATTAGCATTTTGCACAATACTGCATGTACTATGTATTAGGTAATTTGTGTTACAAAATTAGAACAAATAGTGACTCATCGCTTGTTTCTTTCCAAAATCTGAGTCTGTTCTACATTATCTCCCGACTGTAAAATGCAAACTTGCTACCTGAAGCAATTGGGTTGCACAACATTCAAGATAATGCTATTTCTGTGAGACTATCAGATAAAATATTCAATACTGCATATCTATCACTTATGCTCCGGACATAGGTCAGTTGTTTCCCAATTTTGTAGAAACAAATACCTTTAGATGTGAAATCCTAGAAGATGAAAAGATGCTTGGTCAGTACGGTCACATCATTTTGATGCACAGATGTTTATATTTTTCATGAATTTGAAGAGATTTCAAAATCCATAAACAACACTATTAGTCAGTCATTGATGGCATCATACATATCAATAACTACATAGCAAGCTAACATTATTTCACAATTTAAGGGTTAGTATTTCTGTTTAAACATCAAAAGAAGTGATTAAAGAAACATTTAAGGCAAAGAACAGATGTGCAGCTGTACACGGACGTAAAAAAATAGGTTATTGTATTTTGCATAAATAAAATGAAGCCTATGTTTTGCATTGTGACAATTTATTTGTGACAATTCAGCACATTTTCTCATTACCACAATGAGAAATCATTACGGTAATGAGAATTTATGAGGTAATTAATTGAGGTGCGTAATTGTCATGAAAATATTGTTGCAATGCAAAAATCATAATCATCAGGCTTCATTTTCTTTAAGCAAGGAAATAATTCATTTTCGTTTGACTTTGGGGTGAAATGTGTCCATGTCCCAGATGTGTTTTGTGAGATGCACCTGGTAATGACTGTGTGTCCCAGACGGTAAGCGGTGAGGCGATCTAAACAAGTTTGATGCATCTCATACATCAGTCCTGCAACAATTGTCCAAGTTCGTTCTCAAACGGATTTCCGCCGCTTTCCAAAGACGTTGTTGATGAGTTTGGCCATGGACTTTGATCCGCTGGGGCGACGGCGGCGTTCCTTGGCTTTGCCTCCCAGACTGGCATTGCGCACGATCTTTGAGAACATGAGCACCACCTCCTGGTAGTGCTCCGCAGCGGACAGCTCGTAAAACTGGCAGCGGCCCTCAGACGCCAGCCTCTGGCCTTCCTCCCGGTCCACCTCACGCATGTGGCACAAGTCCTGCTTATTTCCCACCAGGAAGATCACAGAGTCCGTGTCCCTGGGGTCAGAGGAGTAACAACATTACTAAGGATGTTTAATTTTTTTTTTTCATGCGCCCTCATAATCTTTAATTAAAATAACCTTCCCTCCCTCTTGCAGTGACATCCCTTCACTTCTCTGATGACATGTTTACCGGCGCGAGGGCGGGACAACCAGTCACTCACATGAAATGAAAAAAATGAAAAAGACGGTAGGCTAAACTATTTACGACAGCGGTAATGGACAATTTCATTTCCGACCAGTAGGGCGTCCGAAGAGGAAAAGTTCCATGATGTTGCTTTAAATTAATTCACAACCAACCAACGTAAAATAAAAACCAGGAAAATTCATTCTATAAAAATCATAATTCATTTATATGATGAAAAACGAATCAACCTGAATTATGAATACATCTTAATTGAAAACACAAGCCCATTCAATAGTCCACCTATTTCTGTTATAAAGAGAGGTGCAGTGCATCTACTTTATCACTGAAAAATTCTCAATAGCCAAGGATGAACTAAAATAGCTATTTTTCATTGAGTCACCAGCTCAACCACCCATCAACATCACCCACATAGTCAATTCAACAACACTCCTCAATGCAAACACAAGCTGGTGAATTAAAGACACCCACATAAGAGCAACAATCGTACAGTATGGACAGAAATAGGCACATCATCTGCTGCCTGAGGATGCTGTTGTGAACTTAGAGAACCGTTACCTTTTAGTCCCAGCCAGGTGAAGCTCTCGGATCAGGTGCACTATGGCTTTGGCCGTGAGGAAGGAGGAACGATCGCTGATGTCGTAAATGACCACGAAACCATCAGCCCAGTGGATCTGCTCCTTCAGAGTGGATTTCCCTTCGCACGGCTGCAAAGAAATCACATGTGCATTACGTATTTAAAGGAACATTACAAGCTCCATGCATGTTCAGCTCAATCGATAGCATTTGAGGCACGATGCGGAGAACCAAAAAAGTTTGAATGCAAAAATTTGGAGCACTTAAAATGAAAGTGAACAGGGCCAATCTGTAAACTTAAAATACTCACTGTTTCAATAGTAGCCTATATAATAGTATTTTAGTGTGGAAAAACACTGACCTTTTGTGTACAAACTATTTACAACAGCACTATTCATTTAACTAACTAAACATCACTGATTACACAAAATGGGATTGTTTGAGGAAAAACAGGATAATCGACTGGACCCCCAAGATGCACAGATGGCATCCAATCACATAATGGGCAACAGGACTGATTCAGTAATTGGATTTTGTCAAAAAGGAAAACACAGCCTTCTTCATAGTCTGTATTTACCTCATTTTTACCACCAATAATATATATAAAGCTCAAGGGGACAAAGCTTCATCTCATATTAAATCACTCTTGTGTGGTTATATAAGGTTTATTTCCAAAGAATAATGAAGCGAACAGTGAGCAGAGCTGATTGGTCTGGTGCTTGTGGAAAGATTTTATAAGCAGCAAAACCTTCTGCAATACACATTAATGCCAACACTTGCTTTCTACATGAAACATATACTAAACGTTTTTGGTAATGCCAGGTCTCTGGGAAAAGTCAAGACTAGTAAAGATGAGGCGCTTACATTACAATCCATGTATAGAACATGTTTTTCTTAGCTTACAATGAAATTCAGTCTACCTGTTCAAACAGGCAAAGGTTAAGTGATCTTAAAGAAAGATCTGTTATGTCACTGGAATACGCAGTAGGACACTAAGTTATTGGCTTGATTGCTCCAGCTAGATGTCCACATACCTGAGAACAGGGGTCATAAAGTTCAAGATTGAGCTGTCTTCCATCAATAGACATGTGCTTTCTGTAAATGCATTCTGTAAAAGGCAAGAACAGAAGATCACATCAGCAAAAAAAGATTCCAGCTTATACCTCATACAGTATTTCTGTACACTTCTCCAAACCAAATGCACCCCATAAATTAATAAGGGGCGAAAATGCAATCTGAAAACAATATCACACATACCTGATGATGATGCATACTCTCCAATGAATCGCCTGGTTAAAAATCGAACAATCAGTGCTGTGGATGTGAAGAGGAGTATAAAGATGAAACATACAAAACACACATACAAGCAACTAAGTATGTGTATACATACAAGCATTTGATTAAATACAAATGATAAATATACCTGATTTCCCGACACCATCGGAACCAAGAACTGCAACTTTTATGTCATTCATTATTTTTCGCAGAAACGCGTCCAGATCTTTAAAGGAATGAAACTCAAACGCCCCTATCCAGTTCAACGCACACTCCACATTTCATTCAGTCTGACTGGCACGCTTTAAAAAAAAAGTCTGGAGATCGAAAGTAAGAAGCGACTGATGCATCCTTTATAGCCTGGTTGATCTCGCGCAGGTGTTCGTCAGACTCGTGTGGGTTTGCAGCGCTACCTCTCCAATGTTGCTCAGCTCGAGCGTTATGAGGATGCCGACGTCACGCTGACGCAAACCACAGCTGGAGCGAAAACATCGCAGGGTCGCGTGAAAGGGGTCGCTCTTTGTTACCTCGTTTTTGCCACTTTGCTTTTTCATTTGATTAATGGTTCTATTTGTTTACGAAGATTCACCAACGTTCTGTTCTTGTATGAGATATTAGAAAACCATTATGCTATAAACTAATACACTATAAATATGAAAAAAGCCTACATAAATCAGTTTTAAATTATTATGCATAGGTTTAACAAACAATAAGTGTTATAAAATGAACAACAGATTTAATATTAAGTTAAAAAAAAATTAAATATATGGCCTAAAATGAGTTTTAGTATGTTACTGTATTTAGTGACCAAACTTGATGTCTGGAGGAGATATTTGTTTTTAATGACCCTTCATTAAACCAAATATTTTAGTTTTTTAAATATATATTTTAACAATGAGGGAAGAATAAAACACATCTGACAAAAGTAATTGGCCAAAACCCCATGGCATACTACAGCTACAGGTTTTATTTAACTATGCAAAATAATGTAGGAAAACAGCATACATTGACTACAAAATAATCAGTTATTAATATTTATATTAATATTATTTTTTTCTAGGCCGGACATCACTTTTGGCCACTACTGTACACACACACACACACACACACACACACACACACACGTGAATACAAGAATAGCATCTCTTCAGAAATAACAAATAGATACACTAATTGGTCCGTGGGTGTTGTTTGGACCTTCACTGACTGAGTGAATGTGGAACTTACATAAGCTGTTGGTCCCCACATAAACATTCACCAGGCAAATGCAGTTTAACACATTATGTCAATGCCACATTATGTCAAACAGAGTTTTGCCCATCAACAAGTCAATCTGATGGGTCGAGAAACAAATGCACATTAATTACATTTGAGTTTGTGTGTATAATACTGCGTCTGTTTGTTGAATGTCTGAAAGAGCAATGCAAGGCGAAGTGGATCACTTATCAAGTTATTAAACCAGCAGAATAATCAGTGAGAGCCCTGATGTGTGATTAGAGGCTGTTGCATCATTAGATTCATGACGGGAACTGCAGAAAAACAAAACAAAAAACACTCAGAAATAGTCATTGTGGTTTATAAATGTGATACAGAAGAAAATGAGATGTTGACTAAAATCATGGGCAAAATGTTGACTGATTATCATTCATGCTGTGCATTGTTTTGCTTCCATATTTTTTCTAAAGCAATCTCTCTCTTTTTTTATATGATAAATGGGGTGTAGGGTCTTGATTGCCATGCGATCAAAGATTGCCTTGTGTTCTTTCCGTGGAGCATTAATCAAAGTGGATTATACCTGAATCTGGTACACCTAATTCTTTTCAGATCTACATATGTGAAAACCACTAAAGGCCAATCAGCTGAGGTCAGCCTGGAAACCTCTCAAAGCTAAGATTTGTTGTTTGTCTTCAAGAGTGCACATACAGGACATGGAAAACTGTGACCTGTTTGTGATTATAATTGTTTGCTATTTGAACAGGACATCTTGTTAAATCTATTGTCATGAAATATCATTAACAATGAGCTACTTCGGTGTCGCAACAATACAAAAGCATTTCATTTTGACAGCCACTAATGTACAGGGGTGAATTTGTACATCTTGTTTATATTCAGTATGAAATATAGCCAACTTACTGATAACATCACACAGCTGCTGCAAATTTGTCGGATACACATCCATGATGCAAAACTCCAGTTCCACTATAACCCAAAGGGGCTCTAATGAGATCTATGGACTACGGAGGCCTTATATTTTCATTGTCATTTTCTAAATAAACAGTTTGAGATTATTCAAGCTTTGTGACATGGTGCGTTATCCTGCAGGAAGTAGCCATCAGAAGATGGAAATACTGTGGTCATAAAGGGATGGACATGGTCAGAAACAATACTCAGGTAGGCTCTGGTGTTTAAATGATGCCCAATTGGCACTAAGGGGCTTAAAGTGTGCCAAGAAAACATCCCCCACACCATTACACCACCGCCACCAGCCTGCACAGTGGTAACAAGGCATGATGGATCTGAATGTCGCAGCAGAAATCGAGACTCATCAGACCAGGCAACATTTTTCCAAAATTTGGTGAGACCGTGTGAATTAAAGCATCAAACACACTACAGCATGTAGCCTGTTTTTGATTAGACTGACAAGAGTGATCTGATCTGAATCAATGGTGAACAAAGAAGCGAAGGCGAGATCATTAGATTTTAAATTTTTAGAATTACTAGTAACATCAGTTCGATTTCAGTTGGAAATGCTAAACAAACAGGATAAAAAAAAAAGGAAATTAACGTGCTAAACATGTAAATCCAGTTCATCAGCATCAGGCTTCAGAAGAATAGCTGCAATATTTCTAGGAGAGGAAAGCTCTCAAGAGAATGTCTGAGGCTTTCGTTTGGTTTGGCCAGAACTTGAAAGCTCTTCTCTAAATTGAAAATATCTGTGAGGATAAATGGCAATTCATAGTAGCAGAGGCATTTTAACTCTGTGGATATTTTTCAAACTAATCCATGTAGACAGTGAAGCTCACGAGGCCAAAATACGGCATGAAAGTGAAGGAGAGGGAGGACGAACAATGATATTCTTCATCGGCTTTTTGATCACTCTCGGTGCTTTTGAGAGAAAGCCTTCCACTGATCTATGACTTCATTTTCATCTAGCCGGGAGCTGGAATTATTCTTCCCTCCCAAAAATCAATATCAAGAGTTTTTGCTTTCCATTGCGTCTTATAGAGAACCGAGCAATTCCCTCACTGAGAGGAATTAATATGTGCACAGTTCGACTGGATATATCCTGTGCATTCCCTCTGGAATTTGATTAGATCAGGAAAGAATGGGTTACTATCATTGGCTACTCAAAACAAGCAGAAATGAGAAAGAATGATCAAGGTTTTCAAAACGTACAGGGCCAAGCCGACGCCAGTCGAGAACAAACATATGATGAGGGAATTAAAAAGCAATTCACTACTAGAAATGAAAGACAAATACTTGGCCTGAGTTAAGCGGGAGGACAGAAGCCTGGTTAAGTTTAGGCAACAGGTTTAAAACAGGCTTTCTGTCACACACAGATTTCTCAAAGCATAGCAACAGGGCTAATATGCCATAGATGGAATTGCTCTCTCCAAAAGAAGAAGCAATATTTCTAACATTTTCCAGCTGACCCACCCCTGACAAGTCCATTTCATATCTAGGCTGGCTAGAATAAATATTATGCTAACTTGATGCTCCTTACTTTCGTTAACAATATTACTTTTCTAAAGAAAGCCACCATTGAAACAGTTATCAGTTCCCAGTGTCATCCATACAGATTCCAGAATAAAAGAGAAAATGATTATTTACAGCAACACTTGATCTTGAAGGGTCAGAAAACACTGATGTAAGGGAACAAGCTAAAGTTCAAACCAAAGCTCTACAATAATTGGAATAATAAAAGATGAAAACTTCAAATGAAGAATGGTGTAAGTATACATTACAGTGCCCATGTCATGTATAGGCAATCTTACATATTATTAGAACTAGTGGTGGTTGGCAGTGTTATATAATCCAATATAATGGATTATAATCCAATGCATTGCAAAGATTTTTTGACAGAAATGGTAATTGCTCCTCAAAAAGCTGCATGACTTGTCAATTTTAGAAGAACACATTAAATCCAAATCAGTTGGCGCAACTGTATTTTCTTTTTAGGTCATCAGTTTCATAAATTTTTTCAAGTTAACAATTCACAATTTAAGTAAGCAGAACAGCCAGATTTTTATTTTGTACACATACATTTTAATTTCCCTTAACTTGAAATATAAGCGTATTCATTAATTGAGCTTAAAATTGTCATGCAATCTCAACTTAAATATTTTTAGCAATGGAAACTTGGCCAGCCTTAATGGAGTAGTTAACTTAAAAAAAAAAAAAAAAAAAAAAAAAAAAAAAAAAAACTTTTGCTGATAATACTCACCCCCATGTCATCCAAGATGTCCAAGTCTTTCTTTCTTCAATCGAAAAGAAATTACATTTTTTGATGAAAACATTCCAGGATTTTTCTCCATATAATGCACTTTACTGGGAACCAAACGGTTCAAGGTCCAAAAGGCAGTTTCAGTGCAAACTGTTCAAAGGGCTTTAAACGATTCCAGACGATTTTTTTTTAAATGAACGATCGCTCATTTAAAAAAAAACAACAACAAAGTTTAAGTTTTATAAGCTCAAATGGTTGCCTTGCTCTGTTCTGTGATGCACGTTCGTGACTCTCCTGTTCGAATTCGTTTATCAAAATGAACAAATCTTTTCCAGAGTCAATTAGTTCATTTCGTTCGTTGAATGAACCAAATGACACACACAAAAAAAGATTTGTTCATTTTGATAAACGAGTGAGCGAAGAAATGCTTGCATGAGAACAGATGTTAAATATTTTTTAGCTTGACAAGAGATGTTAAATATTTTATATTGTTGCTCATGACACCAAAATGGCAATCTCTTAAAAGCACTTATTTTAAATCCAAATTGTAAGATACAACACCTGTTTTGCCCACTTTAACAGTTTTTTTTTTCTTTTAACATTCTGTCAGTGAACACATTTTTATGGGGTGGATACCAATTCCATAGCCAACGTATTAACAGGCCGGCACACAATGACCTGTGAGATTGAATTCAAAGATCATGTGCACCTGCTTTTCATACAGAGCAGCGCTGTAATGCACAAAAATCCATTTGGCCCAAATGTCACGCCTTTATTTTTTCTCTCTGCATGAGGAATCGAAAAGGTTACTGCTTTAAAAAGAGAAAATATAAAAGCAAATGGACGCAACAGTCAATATTTTTTAAGATGGTATTTTACATTATTTAAATCATTATGGTGTAATTTTATAAAGATAAATGAAGGGTAAAAATCAGTAAATGTATTTTTGCTTATTGCCATTTTTGTAACACCAAAAAATAACAACTCAAACCACAGTTGCAAAATCACTCAATAAAGCCTGTATTTAAACAGAAGCCAACTCATACCCAAATAATACACTCCCACAAGTCGGCCCACACAAACAAACGTGAATGCTAATCTTGCTCGCTTAATCTTGAGAGAAAACAGGCCGTATGCCACTACAAACATTTGTAAAAAATAGCATGAGGGGTCAGAAATGAAAGTGAGATGTTGGTTTCAACATTATATAACCATTTCTCACACAGAACACTTGTCCAGAAATGTTAGGAAATGACTCTTCTCACAGTTTTGTATGAAAGGGAAAAGGCAAATATCTGTTTAGCTTGATACGATTATGAAGAGACTGAATAGTGGGTTAGCGTCCCAATAATTCATAATACCATATAATTATGAAGCTTATCGAACACAATCAGTTCACTCCAAAACGCTTTTGGTTGCACAACAGTTGCAACTAGTCTTCCTAAACCATGTTTTGTAAAAAAAAAAAAAAACAACAAAAAAAAAAAAAAAAAAAACACTCCAGTCATAACCACAAAATGACCACACTCGAGACAAAAATACAGATGTGCAACATGCACTGACATCACCAGCCGACTCTGCCTCACAAACCATGACTCAATTGATGTTTTTGAGACACTAACTAACTACATAACAAAACATGGGAGTGACGTGCCTTGCAATATTTTAATAGGGTTTCAATGCCATTCTAGAGCATTTTTGCTCCTTACTGGCTCCATTTCAAATGATTCACTGCCTAAAGCATCAGTGGCAATGCTGTAGCCCAACTAAGACCATCCAGAGTTTGATGTATAAAATCATGTTTATCTGCAGTATCACAAAAGCAGGATATTTTGCCATCATAACCTATTTTTGAGTGCTATTCATCAAACCTGTCTCCAAACAGAACTCCCTACAGACTTCGGCTGAGAACAATCCTCCCCGTCTCCCTCACGGATGATATGTGGCATATACTGTGTGAAAAAAAATGCCCATTTAAAGGGGAAAAAGATATATATTTTTTTAAGTTTCACTGCACATTGTCCTTTCTCAGAGCCTTAAAAAGACAAAAAGTCCACACAATCTTGAAAAACAATGATTTTTCTTCCTTTCACATCTGGCCAAAAAAAAAAAAAAAAAGTTTTTCACAATGTAACCCAATTCACAGTTTTATGTGAACGATTAGGAGGATGATTTTCAGATCATTGTGAAGAAAAAACCCTAGGCAACAACATCCATTAGTCAAAAGTCTTGTGGACGCATATTTAGTATGTGTTTTGTGGCCTTATTTCAGAAACTTTCATTTTTAGTTTTTACAATAACCAAACAATATTCTCTCAAAAATACAAACATGTACATACATGTTGCTCATATATTATGGTAGCCCTGTTTCTGCTAAATATAGTGTAATTTCATCTGTGCCATTAATATGTTTATAAGCACTTGAAAAAAGTAGGCTACTAATGTCAGGACCCCAAATACACCTTGGTCCTCAGAGGGTTAACCAATTGATAATTTAAGGCAGATCTTTAACCATGGTTTAAGTGAAACAAATGTGACAAATTATTTTTTATTTTCTACAACACAATATATTTCACAATTTAATTATCCATAAAAAAATCCAATGTGTGGAACCACGGTCTACAATTGAAATAAAAAAGCAGTTATACCCAGATTATTGTGTAACTGTGGAATTCAAAGCAAAGGAGCTCCAGATACTGATATAAAAGTTTCTGTATACATTTAGCTTTGTGATGACGCAAAACAAGCCATACTTAACTAAAAAGAATTCTTGGAAAAGTAAATGTTACTGGGAGGTGTGTTAGTTTTCCATATCAAATGGGTCAGGGCCTACACATACTATTATACACTGGTTATATTTAGCATTTGCTACTTTTGAAGTCAAAATTATGCAACTGAGTTTTGCCATTATGAATAGAACTGGGCTGAAAGCTACAAAGTAAATATCATCATATTTTTGCTATAGCTTTCGGGTAAACAAAAATAAACACAATAAAACCTTTAAATATTACTTTGAAGATATGACCTCTATATACTTGCTATGATCTACTCTTGACCTACTTCTTGAGCCTTTGATGCTCCAGCGATGCATTGTGGGCTATCCGTCTCATAGTGTTCATCACAGGCTTGCTGTAAAGGTCAACTGAGATGATAATGTGCAAGAAAACTAGACACTGGGTTCAAGCTGACAGTTGCAGCTATGACCTCAATATTTAGACAGACAGTGAATAAGCACTTACGGGAAAGCTTTTGCATATGTTAAAAAGTAAAATGATCAAATACAGCAAAAATAGAATAGTGTGCATTGCATTCAAATACGTTGAACTCGATTTTTACATTTTGTTAGTTCTGGGCGGTTGCTAGGGTGTCCTGGATGGTCGCTAGGTGGTTAATGACATAACTTTGATTGTTTGTCGGGTATGCAGCTTCTCACCATAAATATCGATTTGAGCTGAAATTATTTTGTAATCTTACCTGTATATATAACCTAAAGTTTTCACAGGGAGATGCATGTATTGTATGCAATGTCATGCACACAATAACATCGGAACAAAGGGTCAATCGGGTCAAATCCCAAATCACCCGACATGAGTCTCCATAAGCTCAACTCATTTTGCTGCTGCCATGACAACAGATGAGCAGTTTTGGTTTTGTAAATACATTGCATCCTCAGATGTTTACAAAGAGGGCCAGTATGAGGGGTGTGCATTGAGTCTAAGATTAATGGCGTTGTTTTTGGCTACAGATCTGATCAGATTGATGGCTGCTACATGTAGGACTGCGTTATTAATGGAGATTAACTGAAACAGAAACAAAATGTTCCTGACATGAATAAATTATGTTAAATGAGAAGCTGATGGCGGGTGAGGAAGTGACCCATCCATATGGACTAAGTAACAAACCAGATATACTGTCTGATAAAAAAAAAATTCCAGCCGAAATATCACACATCTGGATTTGAGGAGTTGAAAACTAGGATAGAGATAAAAAGGGTAGACAAAGGTTGAGCGTGTAAAGATCAAAGTTTCCTTTCTTCAGTACAAACAATGTACATGATAGTGGGGTAAGCTGTGCCACTTGTGCATACACTGTCCCCAAGGCAAGAAGAAATGACAACATAAAATATAGTAACGGAAACATGACTTTTCACAAAAAATAATAATATATATTTTTTTTTTAACTGACATGATGTAGATAATTAACTTTAACATGCAAACAAAATTAAAACAAAGCAAGACAAACTGAAGCATAGCAAACCAAAGAAATTAACAAAACAAAATCACAAAAACAAAGCAAAACAAAACCAAAGAAAAAAATAGATAAATCAAAGCATAGCAAATCAAAATAAAGTTAAACAAAACAAAATACAAAAATCATAAAACCCAAAGCAAAACAAGACAAAAGTACAAAAAAAAATCAAAACATAGCGAATCAAAGTAACGCAAAAACCCCAAAGCAAAACAAAAGTACAAAATAAAATCAAAACATAGTTAATCAAAGTAACGCAAAAAACCCCAAAGAAAAACAAGACAAAAGTACAAAAAATCAAAATATATCGAATCAAAGTAAAAAACCCAAAGAAAAACAAGACAAAAATACAAAAAAAAAAAAAAATCAAAACATAGCAAATCAAAGTAACGCAAAAAACCCAAAGCAAAACAAAAGTATAAAATAAAATCAAAACATAGTGAATCAAAGTAATGCAAAAAACCCAAAGCAAAACAAGACAAAAGTACAAAACAAAATCAAAACATAGCGAATCAAAGTAACGCAAAAAAACCAAAGCAAAACAAAATCAAAACATAGTGAATCAAAGTAACCCAAAAAAACAAAGCAAAACAAAACAAAAGTACAAAACAAAATCAAAACATAGTGAATCAAAGTAACGCAAAAAAACCCAAAGCAAAACAAGACAAAAGTACAAAACAAAATCAAACATATATCGAAGTAACACAAAAAAACCAAAGCAAAACAAGACAAAAGTACAAAACAAAACCACCAAACAAATCAAAGCAATGCCAAGCAAAACAAGAAACCTATGTATAATGAATGAATCCCTATGAGAAACAAATTTAAACTGTGAGAACGCAAAGGTTCGAACTTGTAAAAGAAGAAATAAAAAACAGTTTCAAGTCAAGAAAAATTGACTTTGCTCGTGTGCAACAAGTAAACAGCGCCAGCTAGTCTGCCCCTTGTTTCTTCACGTGCACTCCAACTGTAATGTAAGATCGGTCTGAAAAGCCAAACATCTCTCTAAGACGTTACTAAATAGTCACAGAGATCCTCAGGCGCATTCACAGGAAAAGAATGGTAAGCATGCTAGTGTTTAATGCATCAGTCCTCACGCATGAAATGCTCCAAAAGCAGAGGGATTGTCAGGGTCAACAGCGCTCGTTGTTCTGCCAGGGCCTTTTGTATTAGTCGGTTAATGCACCATTTCCAAAACAGACACAAGAGACCGATGACTGTGTTTGACAATAATGTACACCAGAATGAAACATCATTCAGCCACTCTTTCAGTTGATGTTGATTTAAGGTAAGATGCAAGTTCCAACCAAACAACATCCATTGAGCGGTCATGCACTGTACAAACGGCATAAATAGGACAAAGGATCCACCAATGCCAAGATTAAAAGTGAAGTGCATGTAAATACAGCACTTATTTGCGACTGTACACACAAAGCATCAGATTTCTAGAGGCTTTTGAAGATGTTATTTGGCCACTAAACCTCGTCCAAACACATTTTGCTTCCTATATTTATTGGACACCGCAAGGAAAGTTCTGGACTGCTTGAATAATAAATACACATGCTTAAATCTCCTCCTTAAGTGCAGGTATATGAGCCAGAGAACATCACAAGCTACAACAAGGTCTCTATTACAATAATAAAATATAACCCACAAATTGAGGGATACTTTGTTGTTTTCATTTCAGAAGCACAGAAAAACACAGACAGATCTTGTTCTTGTCTTTCGAAAAAATATATATATATATTGTCACCATATAATAATATCAGGCAAGACACCTGTAAAATAACTTACAGACTGACCTGATTTCCAAACTATACATATTTGCTAGATTTTGTGAGAAATTCTTCCCAGGTCAAAACGTGTTGACCTGGTGCAGTCGTGCAAAGTGGATTTGAAACTGTTGCCAAGCCTTTGCTGGGTGGTTTCTTACTGGTTCAAAAGCTAAAAGTTATCAATTATTTTTTTCAAGTCCCATGATATAACTTAGAGATTCCATTAAACAATTGCCATCAAATGCCATGAATTAATTTGTTACAAAGCATTTAGAAGCAATCTTATCGACTGTATTTTAGAAATGAAATGTACCGCACTTAATATGAACATACAGACTTGCAGGAACAGATCTCATATTGTGTCAGCATGTTCCATATGCATTGAGGTCAGCGGGCCCTCAGTGGCCTCACCATTAGCCACCCCGTCCCAATTCAACTCCAGTTACGGAGTAATTAAACAGGGCAGGGCTCCAGCAGAAGCGTGCCAGAGACTCAGATAAGGCCTGATTTACAGCACAGAAGTCTGAAGGTGAGCCAGAGACCACAGAAGCTCATTTTCTGCTGCTTCTGTTCTTTCTCTAAAAGTACATGATGCTTTCTCTGGACATGTCTTTTCTGTGGAGATGTGGCATCCGTCCGTCCGTCCGTCTATCTATGTTCAATCATTCTATCTATCAATCTATCAACATATCAATCTATCTACACAGTATCTATCAATCTATCTATCTATCTATCTATCTATCTATCTATCTATCTATCTATCTATCTATCTATCTATCTATCTATCAATCAATCAATCAATCAATCTATCAATCTATCCATCCATCCATCCATGCATCTATCTATCTATCTATCTATCTATCTATCTATCTATCTATCTATCTATCTATCTATCTATCTATCTATTCGATCATTTTATCTATCAATCTATCAACATATCAATCTATCTACACAGTATCTATCAATCAATCATTGTTCAATCATTCTATCATTATTCTATCTATCTATCTATCTATCTATCTATCTATCTATCTATCTATCTATCTATCTATCTATCTATCTATCTATCTATCTATCTATCTATCTATCTATCTATCTTCAATCGTTCTATCATTATTCTGTCTATCTGTCTGTCTATCTTTGTTCAAATGTTCTATCAATCTACATATCTAACAGAATCTATCTATCAATCTACCATTGTTCAATCATTCTATCAATCATATCATCTTCAAATTTAATACAAATGTTTTCTTTATAAATTATATTATCAGCATATTTTAAGTGATTTTTTTAATTCATCATATTTGTATTATTATTATTATTATTATTATATTTGTATTTATTTATTTGATTATATAAAATTACTAGTCTAATCCTAAAACATTATTTTGAATTCATTTTTTTTTTTTGGTCTCTTTTGTAACCCAGTTACAATCCATCCAAAACACAGTGACCATGAATGGTATTTCTGAATCCTCAACCACATGCCAACAGAATGTAAGGCAGGAGGGAGAGCAATCAGCAAAGAATCTGGCATCGGCATTGAGCAAAAGTGAAAAGATGAGGAGCAAATTGCGAAAATTGTGCCAAGTATGCAACCGGGTAAAATGCCCGGCAGTTTCAGAAATTAGATGTTGTTGCATCAGCCTCTATCGAGTGATCCAAAGGCCTGTTCTGACACCGTAAATGGACTCTACCTCAACCTGTTAGCGTGCAGTGATGATAAACGCCAAAATGAAGGAGAAAATAATGCATGAATTTCTTATCCAATATCAGTAATATCATATAAGTCTAAAGAGGGTCAAGCTCTACTCAACACAATCTGCATTCTGTGATCTAATTTATGAAATTACAAAAAAAAGCAGAGCACTGCCACCATGTGGCCAAATGAACTTTCATATTTCATTTGAAAAACTAGAAAAATGTAGAACCACTTCACTGAAAACCATTTACCAGGAAAAAAGTAAAAAAAAAACAGTCTTATATTTCTGTTTTTCATGGCTGTAAGAAACAAGGTATTTATTAACAAAATATAGTAAAAATTACTTAACCAATATAGAATATAGACCAATATAATATAAAATCAAAATATACCTGTCTTCTGATAATAACTCTCAACTGACTAATCGAACAGGCTTGAATTTCTCAAAACAAACCAAGTTTAATGCATGTAAATCTTGAGCGACCAGCAGTATTCCAGAAGAGGGCAGCGTTGACCACATGATCAGTTAACATTGTTGAAGTTGTTAGTTTAATAGAACTTCTGTCAATATTTAGAGCAAATCATTGAGCTTTTATTAATTCACATGCAAAATTTAATATTGAACAGTGTAACAGAGTTCAGTAACAAATAAACTCCTAAATGGATCTCACAGTAAAAGTTCGATTAACACATGCGTAAAAAACAAGACAAAACTATGTATATATTTGCATTGAGGATATCAGAGTATCATCATAATTAAAGTAATAAAAATATATAAAAGCAGGTTTCCCCTTTTTGTTCCAGTGTATAACAGATCGGAATCTCATGCAAATTATATTAAAAATTTTATAATAAATGGTAATAGCATAAAATGACTTTGTTTTGCAAAGTAATGATATATCATCAGAGTCTGTGACTGGATAAATATTCTGTTATTATACATTATGCTTTTGTTTTTTTGTTAGATTATGGCCATTATCAGTGAGTATCTCTGCATTGAATTACACTTGCTAAGACATCTCAGTATACGAACAAATATTTAAAAAGTGAACAGTAAACATGCTTAAAAGCAATAACCCTGCATTGCACCATTTACTTTGGCATATGGAAAAAATGCAGCAGTATGTAGTTGATACATTCACCATAAATCACTTTCCGTACGTGGGAAGATCTTTCAGCTCTTTCACAACCTCCTCACAGAATGACACAGCTTGATCCAGAAGACTCCTGTGGTCTGCATTAACAATGCGAGTGTTGTTATGCTATTGAAATTTCTATTGCAGTTACATATTTCATATCCACACAACATAAAAAAGACATTTTCTTCAGGAGTCAGACTCTCTGTATTACAAATATTGGGTAAATAATGGGCCGGTTAAGATGATGGAGATGGGACAGTGTTGGTTATGTCAAGGTCTGGTAATATGAAATGATGCATTAAAACTTACTTTGCAGCAGGAGCTTCATCAGGCTTCAGCCTCTTGGTGGCGCTGTGGCCGCTCTCCCCTGTTGAAGGGGTGGAACTGTGACCCCTAACCTCTTCATCCAACGTCTGGATGAGACAAACCACAAAAGATTAAGTACATGTAATGAGAAAACAGAGTAAAAAAATATATGATAGTATATTTGTAAATATATAAATATATGATAGTATATGAGTAAAAAAATATATATATATATATAAAAATGAGTAAAAAATAAAATAACTTATTTAATATTATCAACATAATTTGAATGAAAAAAATATTCTGAAATGCATTTCAGAAATTTGATTAGAGACCTAATAATAGCAATTTTAGTATACATTTTTATTATATTATTTATTCATTTTAATTTTTATTTGACATATTTCTCATTTACTTAACAACCATTTATTTTTCTAATCTTACAACTTATATTAAAATCCATTTTAAACCAGGAAATAGATATAATGTTTTAGGATCTTAAACAATTTAAATAAATACAAATGTATATAATATCAAAATATAAATTTAAAAAACAAAATAATGGTCTCAGACTTTAGAATACCCTTTCTATAATCAAATTACTAGTTCATTTTAACAATAAATATAATTAAACCGGAAGCAACAACCGACCATGATCCGTTTTATTCCACGTGTTTGGAGTTCTGGAGTGTTCTGACAGTCTGGTTGAGATCTGATTGGCTTCCGACACAGCTCGTCTCTCTTGTACACCACTGTATTCTTTGACTTCAGCTGCCTGAGATGGAAAACAAGACCATCAGTCATCAACTGAACCAGGGAACACATTAAGATCAGTCATTTAAACCGGAATCAGGAGTATGAAATGACTACATCATTAGCTTCACTTTCATGTCACATCTGATGTTAATTTTGACATTTTAATACAGATGATAAAGACTCCAGCTCTCATTACACTGAGTCATGTAGTACGTTTGTACAACTTGTACCTTGCATTAAAAAAAAACCAAAAAACCTTCCAGCTCACGACTGCGGTTTTAACATGAAATCCTAAAAGTATCAACTACCTCTTTAAAAAAGACATGACCATAGCTGTAGTCAAATGTGATATTTGTATTATTAGCAATTTCTGATGTGACAATGTCTAACATGTGTGACCCCGAAAATAAATAAAATAATATATATTTGTATTGTATTTGTATTGACAAAACAAGTAGGGCTTTAAAGATCATCTATTATTTTATACTGTAATTTTAGACCCACGATGTGTAAATTTTTGTTATATTGTTATATTTCTAAAATTACAGTATAAAATAATAGATGCTCTTTAAAGCACTACTTGTTTTGTCAATAGAAATACATTTAAAGCATAATTTAGATAAAAATATTGGTTATTTTTTGGAATTTCACAGTTAAGAAAGTACCATAAAAATGTGTGAAACAAAGAAATATAAACTAAAAAGTAGAAGATTGAGAATTTAAAAATGTAAGACATAAAAAACATTTTGTTCAAATTACAATATCTATATATTACATATAACTAACAATAATAATAAAGATGCATTTTCACTAGGTCTCAAACTTTCTTTAATGAATAATATCAATCAGTAGGATAAAGATCATTTAAAAACGTTCTTTAAAATCATATTATTGGACTTGTGTACCCACTTTACAAAATCTTCTACGAATCAATAATTTACTTCAAAATGCTTTTTAATGATAATTTACAGCCACATTTGCATTTTACGGTTAAGAAAGTGACACAACAATGTTTGAAAAGGAGGTAAAAGTAACTAAATCAGAAGCAGGAGAAGTCAAAATGTTAAAATACATCAATTCCTTTTGATCCAACACAGGAGACACCGTGTCTATAGCACAGGATTTGTGTATTTTTTTTCTAGTGACATGAAAGGGAAGTATGTGGTTTGCATTGGAGTAGGAGACATCTATCTGACCTTAAAGTCGAGCGGATCTGCCTCGATGAGAGACGCTCAGTTTTGTCATAAGGCTCCAGCCACCTTCACCTCATGTCATCGAAACCATCGATTCGATTGGCCAACTGATTGAGTCCCTCGGCCAACTACTAGTAGTGGTCCGTTTTTGTGGGTCAAGCTTAAGCCATGTTCATTTCTTATAGAAATATTAGTTTACTACAATCAAAACCACTCTAGTGGAAGACTTAGTACACTTTTCCTGACTTATTTGCACTCTGAATTAGTCTGAATTAGTCTATATTTCTGTGCGTAGGAAATTGGAGGGAATGATGTGCTCTTAAGTTTCGGATCGTTTTAAGGGCCTCGATATGTTTGTGGTCTTCCTCCGAGTCAATAATCAGTGGCATTAAGATTACTGGTATGCAACAACGGAAAATAAGCTCATGGATTGTATTTCCCAACCACAAGCAATAGCAATAACATAATGCCATATCAATAATGGGAATCTGATAGCGTTTCGTGAAAGGAAACGATTACATTTGGATTACAGATAATCATGGAGGGGAACAAATACAGAATCAAAAAGGCAACTGTAAGTCACGTGACACGGATCGGTGACATGGCTTGTGACAAATGTGAATTAAATTAAAAAAGGAGGTCCTAAAGAGTAATTGATCCCACATTGGTCAAATAATGATACATTTTACTTGATCTTTTGAACTACAATAAAACTCAATTAAACATATTTAAACTTTCAAAAGTCAAAAAAAGCATTTATTGAAAATAAACCATAAAAATGACTTATTTCAATAACGACTTAATAATACAGGTCAGAGAGAAGATGGAAAATGGTTATAAAAAAAAATATGTTTTTATAAATTGGACCTAAAAATTTGGGTCAAAAAGTATTTATATATACTGATCAAATGTCTGTCACTCACTTGCTCATATGTGTCGATGTATGACACTCATAAGAATGATATATTTACTAAATGCAATGACTTAACCCTCTTCAATGATAACCACACTTTTAATTTCTGAATTAAAAAAATTACTTTAATATTTTTTGGGGCACAAAGTAAAAAATGTCAAGGTACTAAAAATAGTCTTGATAATGGAGAACAAAAAGTCTAATTAAACTGATTAAAATTCTTAAAGAAAACAATAGAAAAAATGGACAAAATGTATGATATGCATTTAAATAAGGTTATTACTATTTTAAATGCTTAAGTTTCATTGCAAAAATGAACAATCATCAGAATAATAATGCTGGTTGATGTTATAAAAACAAACAAAAATACACATTTACTGGATCCACATAGGTTGTACAAGTAGGACAGTGACTGGCCCATCTTTCTTTTTTCATACCAATCACCTCTGACCTCAGCCACCACAACCTGTCCGGCTCGGGCTCTAATTGTGCTCCCCTGGGCCTGTTTGGGTGGATGGCCACACGCGAGGAGCTCCCCACTATGAAGATAGCATGAGGTGACAGTTTGTCCCTCCCAATCGCTCAGACAGAAAGCTAAACTAATTAGCTAAGCTTTTAGAATTGGGACTGTCCCCCTGTGAGAAGCTCGCCACATGCCAACTCTCGCCCTGCCCTCAGGTCCTGTTAAAGTAAAGGGCACCGATATTATGCTAACACTGAGTACAGTGTAAAAGGCTGATGATTATAAGCTATGTCGATACTTTAACCTCAAAACCTGGGTGGGGTGATACAGTGGACAGAGATTTGGAATTGTAACCTAGAAAGTTTCGTTTTTTAGGGGGGGGAATTTTGAGCATCCTTGTGTGGACAGACATACTTACCCAATAGCCATGCAGAGACTACGGTACCAATCATTAATGTCCCCCTGATCAGCGGACATTAGGAGCAGTTTGGCCCTGGCGAAGGTCAACTAGAAGAAAGGAAACAGAGAAAACATTCAGATTTAGAAGAAGTGAGTGAGAGTTTATGCATGAGGACAACTGGTAAAAATAAGTAGACATTTTGGTGGTATCAAAAGAGGTCTACCAATCAAACATTTGTTCTTAGGCATTGGGTCAATGTATGATGCTCATATCAGTTACTTATTCAGAAATGCATTAAAACTGCAATAGATTTGTATATTAAAATGCAAAAGTTAATATATTGTTATTTAGCAGACTTTTTTTGTAAAGGATTCGAATCTGCTCACATTTATTTTAGGTATGGGAAATATTACTTTTTACTTTACTGAATCATTCAATAGAGTGCCGTGGGACAACTCGGAAGCTAGCGGCGTATGGGTTCCCTCGATCGAAAAGCTATGCATTTTCCCCATAGACTTTTGGAAAACGCAAAAAATAAGATCTGTGTTTAACAAAGAGTTGTGACCCTTACACGTTTTGTCTATCAAGATAATCTTTATAAGTTAATCCAAAATGTATACATTTTGAAGCTTATATAAAGTTTTTTAAAAACAGTTAAAAAAAAAAAACACAAGCAGGTTATAACTGTATGTTCTATGTCATAGATCAAAACATGAAAATATTTAGAGGCTTTGTTCAACACAGACTTTATTTAAGGCGATTTAGCAAAAAACCCATTCAAAAAACATATATACTTTAGGGAGAGGGAACCAGGAGTGCTAAAATGCTAACTCACTTCCGCGTTTTGGCCAACAGAGTGACGTCGTAACTTCGGCACTGTATAGAAACTTTTCTTGAAAATGGTGTACTTCTTTTTTACAAAAGCATATGAAACCAACATGTTGTGCGCATAATTACATAGGATCACTAGAGGGCGTCCATGAACTAGCTTGTTGACATTGCCACCAGTGTTTACATTGACCACAGTCTCGAAAACTCAACCGTTTGTGATCTTATGATTCATAGTACTGACTTCACAGTTCTTCCTACATATAGCCTGCAGAAGTAGAGGAGGTACAGTAACAATTAGGCATTTTATGGGCATTTAAGATGAATTTTAAGACACTGAGTGTGTCAAAACGCACAGCACAGAGTGAGACCATTTAATCCACCTCACGGAACATTAAAAAAGCGTTGTCAATAACATTTATGTCGAAAATTTGGAATCAATCTGATGTAAAATAGGTCATCAGGCACAAAAACGAGATGCAGAGGAAGCGACACGTTCTCCACTCGAGCCCAGAGATGCACACAGATGTGCCAGTTGATGCTCTCAGCTGCTAATTTGGCACACAATCTGCACTTCGAGGACAAGTTTTCCGAGCTCGGCCCACGTTCTCCGCCTCCCGTCAGATGGCTCATCCTTGAGTCAACAGCAATTACCATCACTCATCCGCACTGAGGAGACTTTACTGCTAGATTACACATGTCAAACAAGACAACGGGAACCATCCAACCCCAAACAAAGGCAGAGGCTTTATCCTCGGAATAATTACAATGGGGACCCATTAGAGTGGATTATAATTGGGCCTTGAAAATATTAAATGACCTTTCACATTTACCTGAGGCCGGCGAAGTGGAGAAAATGGCAGCAGTTACCGACAGCATATCAATAATCAGGCCTAATCTTTATTACGACTGGGAACGGAATCGTAATGATGAGCAGAGCCAGGTCTTTAATGGACACCTGGTAAAAAGTAATGACGTTCCGGTTGTATTTTAAGGAGGCGGGGGGGCTGGGGCGCTTGTTTCTCATTAGGTATTAAACAGATTAAGATTTCAAATGTACCATCATCAAAAGTATTATCTAATTACCGAGTTCAGTGAGCGAGGCAAAGCGAAGCGCGATATTAGGGGTCCGCCGCACGGGGGGACGGGTGGCCTGATTTATGCACAAATAGATTCCACTTCTATTGCGATGTGGTAATTAGGGATTTGTCAGGAAATCTGACCCTCTTAGGTAGAAATTACTTTGTATAATACGAACGGCGGAGCACGGAGCCTCTTCGACGCACATAATTTCACTTGATTATTTATACATCAAAGGGAATCGGTCATGGATGCAAAATAATATTCGAGGAGGTGGAGGAAGAAAGACGGGGAGCCGTGAGAGGAAGATGGAGAGACGGAAAAGGGAGGGGGACGCCAAGATGGGAAACGCGAGAGAAAGAGAAAAGGAGGGAAGAAATTATCCGTATACAAACACTCTCTCATCTAGACAAATGGATAGGGGAGAGAGAGCCAAAAATTTTCATAGCACATTTTCCTCTACTACTACTACTTTCAAACTTTGCATATAGATTGCCATGGCATTTCCAGCTGTCAAATTTAATTTTGCTTTAATTCTTCACGGCCTGGCTGGGGAGGGGCCAGAGAGTGCTGACAGCCTCTTTCCCCTTCGGTCCAGGTGGGAGGCGGGTGGAACTGGGATCAATAATGTGTCCTTATGAGAAATTACACCTAATGCTATTGAGTATGCATTTGAGGCCTCTGTGGGATAACAGGCTAATGAAATGCCATTTCTAGCCATTAGATAATATGCAGCCACGGCCGCAGGAGAGGAGAGAAGTGCCGAGCACTGACAGGGCTTCAGGAAGATGCATTCAGCGACCGAGCGGAAGAGATGGATCTGTGATCTAATCTGATGGAGTGATGCGAGCGAGCGCCTTCCCACAGTTCTTCAGAAGATCCTGTTTATGTCTATTCCACGCGCAAAAAACATAACTGTGACAAGATAACGTACTACATCTGGGACCACTGGCGGCATCCCCCCCTTAATTCTGACAAAATATTGGCAAAATTGCCCAAAAACCTTTTATACCATATCTTTATGTTGCATTTATGTAGTTAATGAGTAGATGTATTATACATTTACAGTGTGTATGTTAGTTAGTTTAGTTTGTTACAGTGTGTATGTTAGTCACTTCTGTATGTTGATGGGTTTAGGCACTTAAACTAAACCATGTTGAATAAATGCCTTTGTGGTGTGCGATACATTCGTCTGAATGTTTCATGAGAGTGCGGAGATCGCTTAGACATAATTTGTCACGCAGTGGCAGCACAGAGACCTGGAAAGAGATCAAGCCATGTGGAGACATTAAAACTTGAAGCCTTATGAGGAACTCGAGTAATTAGTGCGAGAAGAAGAATGATAAATTGATCGTTTTTGCTAACTTGCAGATCAAGTCGTTCTGAGAACAATAAGTGTGGGGAGGGACATACGGTTCAAATACATTTGATGGATCTGAAGAGTGCCTATGAGGAATTTTAATGGATAAAAGTGTGTAATAGTCCTCAGATTTTCCCCAAAGAAAAAAAGGGGTTGGAACGATGCATTGATCTGCCAATAAAAATGTAATGCATTGATTAAAGGATCTACAAATCCATTATAATTTCTAAACCAATACCCAATGTACTGTGCATTCGTTCATTTCCCCAGAAAATCCCCAGTTTACATCTGGTGTGGACACGTTCAATGAAGCAGGAGATTGCTGTGTTCTAAAGGTGAAGTGTGTACTTTTTATATATGCTAAAATACTTTATCCTATCCCTTGATATGAAGAGACAACCACATAAGTGAGCCAACAGTTGGGTGATTTCCCAGAAAAGAGATCATTCGCAAGATTATTTTCACAGCATTGCATCAACATTGGCTCAACCAATGACGTGAGTTTGGGTGGGACTAGCTGTTTGTCCAATGGTCAACCATCTTCAGTTTTGTGATTACCTTTAAGAATATCTCATCATACCAAAATATGTGAACTGAATCATGACCAAGATTCAGATAATAATTGTATTCGTTCCTATTCTTCACAATTCCAACTGAATTGTAATCATATTAAACAACATCTCCAATATATTGCAAACTGTTTCAACTTACACTGATCAGGCCTCCCTGGCTCTTGGTGTGGCCGAAGACTTTGTCCACTGTGCACTCTTTCAACGGGTAAACTTGCTGACAAACAAACTTATCCCCGTTGGTAGGATGTATGGGACTGCATGGTTTGGCCTGGAGCAGGATGTCAGAGAACAGGTAAAACATCTTGGGCTTTGCCTCCGTGCCTTTAGTGGGCACTGTCTTAAGCCAGCCTTCCCGAATGTACCACCTCCCTACAATGAGAAGAGATAACAGAGAAAATGGATGAAGGACTTACCTATTGTTTATCTAAAAAAAAAAGTCAATTTTAAGCAGAAAATAAAAAAGCACAAGGTTTACATGACTCGAGACGGAAAAGACACAACCAATCTCCCTTTTCAGTGATTGGCAGTTGAATGATGGAAACTAAATTAGATGCTGACATTTGGATAGATAAGATGAAATTTCATTCCTGCTACTGATTCCTTAATTGCCCCAGTGAACCTTGTGATTGCCGCTCCGGCGATAGCAAGAGCGCAGAGCTCAAAATGGATGCTCTGAGCGACAGACGAGCACTCTATGATTAGCAGAGGTGTCAAGTAGAGGTCAAACCTCTTTTTAAAAATGCCACAGGTTTAATATGAGGCAACAACCAGGATACATCCTGTGATACTCTCAGGCGACATGTGCAGATTGGATTTAATGGTTTCTTTGGCGTCTTTAAATTGGATACATGCATTTACATGGCCAAGCTCTATCTGGATTACGCAGGACAGTAATGCCTGATGTGTTCAGTTACACATACACAATGCTAACAAGTGTAGTGTACAAACACAATTACAAGACAGCCAGCGCCAAAAACATCAAGTTGTCCGTGGGTAAAATGGTAAAGGACTCTGCTTCTGTTTAATGTCAATCTATTCGTCTCATCCTCACATTCCCATCCCTGGTTTGGACTGACATATCCAAGGAAGACTTCATCGGCTCAGTTCAAAGAGCAGGAACTTGGAGATCCCCCTCTTCATGTTGAACACTTTCAACTTTCCCTGTCAAAGTGCACCTCTGCCCAGCTACAAAGGACCTAGTGGTTTGCAGGGTGCTAAAGGTTGCACTACAAAGCGTCAGGGGTACTCCTGATGTGACCAAGCCAAAGACCCAGAGACATAAAAGCATGCCTGGATTTGAAAGTGATGGAATGGCAAGTCAGATCATTGTTAATTTTGAGAAGGCTTTGTTGGATAGGTTAACCTTTTATGTCAGTAAAAAAGAGGATTCAGGTGTTCATCTACAGTATTCAAAGTCCAGAAGCCCCTCTTTAAAGTTTTGTTCAGATTCGGGTTACACAATTGTAGGAAGAATCGTGACTTTAAGGCCCGAAACATACTAATTTGTAGGTACATGAAAGCAGCACTTCAACCAACGCAAGCTCCACAATCACACATTGTCGGTTTCATTGCCGCAAGCAGGGGTAAACTGTCTTTTATGGTTATGGTTCATTCATATTAATTAAGAGATGTAAAATCTGAACATTGTAATTGCGATTTGTATGTTCCATGTGGGCCCTTTTTCCAAGTTGGAATCTCATTACAGTAATTCTGAAATGGTGTGAATTGCACCATTAGTGTTCGCTTTTAATTCATCAACTCTCATGGTGGAGCAACACTAGTTACCTGAACAATAACACATCTGGATTAAAATATCTGGCACAGATATCTGAGGCTATGTTCAGACTGCAAAACAAATCTGATTGTTTTTCAGGTAGACTGTCCGCACTATTAGGAGAGTGTGCAAGTGAAATCAGATTTGAGTGTCCAGACATAACCAACCAATCTGAATGGGTTGCTTTGGACATGACAAGGCTTTCAAAACAGATACATGAAAAATGGAGGTCTCCATCATCTCGCTCTCCAAATAAATGTTGAGTTGTGGTGCAGAACTCCACCGTTGCATAAGAAAAACTCAGTGAGGAGACTGGTACAGATATATGAATGAATGAATACTTCTGGCATTTCCCTCACCGGTTTTGACCATGGAAACAGTGATGCAAAAGACTAATTGAAATCTGATTTGAGCAGCCAGAGTGTCCAGACTAAAACACAGCTGTAAAAATGGTATCGCATTTCAAACCACCTCCAAATGTCAGATTTAATGTTTATTTTTTTGCTTTTTTGACTTTCCCATCTAAATTTCCCCAAAACCCATCTAGATTTTTGAAAGATTTTTGCAGGCAGTCTGAATATTGCCTGAATGCCCCTTTTCAGTAGTTAATATTATCGCTACCAGAGTGAAGAATGTACAACTGGGCAGTTGTTTACAATCCATTGGCCTAGCATTTGCATTGTCATACTCGCTTAGAGTTTGTTTCTGCTATAAAACGTTTGCACTTAATGGACTTGCAGTTGCATCCAAAGGGCATGGAATGGTCTCATCTTTCGCTCTTCGTCTTTCTCTGTAGGCCTGAGTTTCGGCTTGAACTTCGGAAAGCTGTGGTGGTGGCGGCAACGTCCTGCTGAGGACTCCAAGGAAACAGACAGACTGTCTGCCGTATCAATGTCCCATTGATTCAAGCTTTGCGTCTGAGAATTACACTGCCCTTATCTCCAAGCCGGCCACTTAATATTGTTCAGGGGCTCCGAAGCCTCTCATCTGTCAAGCATCACTTTCGTTAGGGCACATCTGAGGAAACGGAGGGGTTGGGTGAGATAAGCTGGGATGGCCTGGTTCGGTTCGGCCTTCTGAAGTCAGAAAAAGTGCGAATGGAGGAAAAGAATCCTTATTGGACAAGAGAAAGGACCTCGGTAGAATTCTAGAGTCCTGGAAAAACAGGATGAGAGGTTTTTTTTTACACTCTTCCTACATCCGGCGCTGTGTGAAATGAGCCCAGTGCTCGTTGGGTATTCATCGCCAGCCTCCCAACCACCTTTGTACACACACACACACACACACTCTCTCGCTCCCTTTCTCCCAGCTTCCTTTTTATCTACCGGCCCACAAGATGAGGAGAGGCGCTAATTGGTCCTGGGGGAGATTGGCAGGCCAAGGCATTCACGACAAGGCCCTCTCTGTCTTTCTCTCTCTCTCCCTTCCTTCTCCATCTCCTTCTCTTTTGTTTCACACGTGGGCATTCTCCCTTGGGATAAATAAGAAGGAAGAAAGGACCTCCACTCCACAAGTAGCACAAGAGAAGAAAGATGGAAAGAACTAAGAACTTAAGGCACACTTCCCCTCCATTACCAATTAGAGGCAAGAACTTGTCGATAAATTCAGTTGATTCTCTCGTCGGAGACTACGATTGTGCTGCGCGAAAACAAAACCGCCCGCTATCGCCTCTATTGATTATGGGCAAACAGCTGGGTCTCTTTTAAACAAGACTACTTTTCCACACTCTTCCACCTGACCTCCTTCATCCGCTTAACTCTCTGGCTCTCCACGTTTCTCTGGGAGATAAAAAGAATGGAAGATCACAGACACTAACCTGGAGTCAGGATTCTGGTCTTTCGGCCCTTGAGCTGTTTCTGGACTCTGCGCAGCTGCAGGTGGTTCTCATGGCTGCGAGCGTTGTCCTGGATCCGCTGGGCGACCTCTGAGACGACCTTCACTGCCTCTGCAGAAAGAGGGCATGCAGCATGAAACAGTGGAAGGGACTGAATGGACATAACCAAACTCCACCAGCACAACAAACTACACAACACAAAAATGTGTCTGTATGCCAAGCACACACTACAAGACTGAAGCTTGTCACACTGCATACATTTAAAGACATAGTTTAAAGTTTTCAGGCATGTTGGTGAACAACGTGACTTATCACAGATTAGGTGCCTCAATTATTAGATAACTCAGACTCTCAAAAAAACAACATGGAAGAAGGGCTTGCAGCCATTTTTGCACTGATTCAAAAAATTAAAAACTTCCATTTTGCAATACATTATTCTCCTATTGCAGCTCTCATGCTATCCAGTGCCTTCAAACTAAAACTTAAAACTGTATTTTTGGTATTACTTCTAGTGTACGTTTACAGATGCATTACGGACTCCACATGTTCAAATGCATCATTTTATGTTTATGCTAATGGCATGCATAAAATGCAATAGGGATGCACCGACATAAAAATTTTGGCCAATACAATAACCAATTATTCTTTAAATTTGATACCCGATAACCAATATAATGGTCGATAAATCTAAATCCATTTTTTTTTTTCAAATTAAAGGTTTAAGAGCCTAATTACAAAAACAGAAGTCTCACCATTAAATCTGTCAATTATAATGTTTTCATTATTAGCCTATATAACAGAAATGCTGCACTTAACAGTATTTTCCTTCTTGATTCCAATCATATTTCAAGTAATTTAAAACCATGGTGAACAGTGTGCAACTGAAGCAAATAATCCATTATTTATCGACTTTAATATATCAGGCAAATTTTCTTATTGGGCTGATAACTGTGACATATAATAAAATTAACATATATCGATACAGATACACAGATGATGCACATTTATGATTTATTGTAAACAAAAATATATGCAACAATAAACCTTTTTTTGCAATACTTTATTTGACAGTGTTAAATAATTTATTAACATAACATCTGTGGAATTTAAAATGGTTTCACAAAATAATTATCAAGTACACAGTTCACGAGCCTGACCTATTTATGCAATTTTGAACTTATTAGGAACATCATACAAGTAATCTAACAGCATGAAACTAATAAGTGCAAACCCATAGGCGTTCATGCATTATGCAGATTCCATTATTGCATATGATAATAACAAGTTTGTTTTTGGCCTCCACACAATGTTTGATTTCACCATTAACCCCTGAAGAAAGATGAGGGTACATTAACACACCCAAATAACACTGATTAGGTGAAGACCTTGCCATAGGATGTTAAGCTGGCCATAAGAGCCATAACAAAAGCACATGGACTACATATTTCATCTGGAACTTTCGTATTCTTGTTTGTCTGATAAACATGGCTTTCTGTATAAAACAGATTTCCGCGGTTCATTGGTTTATTGGAAGCAAGCTGTGCAACATGAAATCAAAACGTGATCTAAATAATGTAGAGTGAACTCCTTTTCAGAGTTTAATACCGTACTTTTTTTAGTTTGCAACCGAAAACATTTTGCCAGTTACCATGCCTAGAATTCATTAACTAATGTAGACATCAACTCATTAAGAAGCAAAAAGAAACAAACAAGCTGATGGATACTAATTTTAAACCCAGCTTTGGTCTTATTGACTATAACAATTGAGACAATGAACAGAACGCTCGGGGCGTTTGCCTCATAGTAAAATAATCACAGCCTAATTGAGTTGCTTATCTTTAGAACAATTACAAGCAAAACCAAACAAAGTGACTGTTTAGAGATGACTGGGGTCTCTCTGTATGTCTCTCAGTCCTTCCCTTTTAAGAAAACCATCTCTGTAATTGTGTTTCAACAGAGCTACGGCTGATGCATTATTAATACTTTCTCATTCCACATTCTACGAATACTTTCTCTCTGTCTTTTCATTTTCGACATTCAGTATGTTTAAACAGAACTTGGTCCGAGGAGTTCTCGAGTGGTAACTTTTATTAATTAACCTTTGACAGGCTCCACAAAAAAATGTTCAGGATTGGCTGTAGGGAAACGGAGACGATAGCGTACCAAAACGCACATGATTGACGAACGCCATAATTATAATAATTAAAACAGTGGAGCTTCACAGCGTATGTGAGAATGCATGATGAGAGAAATAAAAAGAGGAGAAAACAGGAAAATAAAAGAAAAATCCGCATGCAAAAAGAAAACAACAACAAAGCCTCTTGTGAGTTTCACAGCTAGTTTGCTTAATCAGATACAATATAATTTGTCTGGGGTTGTTTTTAAATAATTCCCTTTACAATATGCCTAGGCTGATTGAGAAAACTTTTTTCTATTGCTCGCTCTCTCTCTCTCTCTCTCTCTCTCTCTCTCTCTCTCTCTCGCAAGTGAGCTTAAAAAGCAGCTCTAATGAGAAGAGGAAGAGGCAATGGAGGGGCAAATCTGGAGATGTACCTTCATCTTAGAATCACGGGCTGTTTTAATTTGTAAGCAAAAGCAGCAAGCAACCAATGAGATTTTAATTGATACACATAAATAATTCCTTGTGTACACTGGCTCTTAAGTCGGATTTGCTGTTTATTTGACGATAGAAAAGAGTCATCATCAGGGCTTCTGTTGATGCCAGAGATTTTATTTATTTATATTTTGCATGGTTGATATCCTCTGATCTGGTCCCTATTAATTATGTCAAAATCCACATCGAGAATTTAGACTCACGTTAAGCTTTGCTCTACTTTCATCCTCTGAGAGCAAAGCCACCCGGTGACAATAACAACACGTGAGAGCTACAACAGGGGCCCAGAGTTGTTCTTTGTCACCCTAACAAAGACAAGGGAGGCTGTCTTTTCGGCTGCCAGCTTAAAAAACTTTTTTCCCCTTTAAGACGCAGGTTTGTTTTGGCACCGTATGAAACGATTTCAGCAGTTGCACCTTCTTCAACAGGCCATGGTATCCTCCGCAATGCTTATCTCCGCAAAGCACCTCATCATCACAAACATGTTGAGTGATCTCTTTTTAGGTTGCTCTGTAAGTGACAAACTAGAGTGGAAAGCAAATTTGACAAGCATAACAAGTGTGACTTTGGGTGAATGTGATTCCACAGCTTGATACAGATCCTGACAATAAACAGATAATGAAAAAAAAAAAATCTAGACAGGCTAAACCCATCAACATTTTTGTCACAGAGCGCTAACAGGATAAGAGAGTGTTTGTCGAATTGCGAGACGGCGGTGCCTCTTACTTGAAAGCTGCTGAAACTCCGGGTTGTCTGGACCGGTGTTCTCTGTCAAGTCCCTCAAGAAATGCTTGTACCTAAAAAAGCAACAAATAAACAAAACATGGCACAGGCTTATTGCAACGTTTCTATAAATATACCCTTAAAGCGAGAGAGAAAACCGATCTCGGCGTGTCAGGGTAAGGAGGTCGGACAAGCGCTGTCATCGTAAGACGACATTACTCGCATTAAGACGTGTTTAGGAAAAAAGGCTTTTCTTTTTGAGAAAGAATAAAGAGCCATTCAGTCAACAAAATTACACTAATGTGCCGTATTTCTGCTTCCTCAGACAATGCGGCGGAACTGATTTTGTGCTATTTTAGCGGCACAAAAGGATGAGGAAAGGATTTGATGGAGGGGGCGAAAAAAGAGACTGAAAAACAGAAAATGAAAACATATTCCCATCCATCCGGTTCACGCAAACAAGTGCACGGGGTCAAGCTTCACATTCCCCTCTGTTCAGAAAAAAAGAAAATTAAATATTGATTATTGTGCACAAAAAGGTTATAAATGGCTGGGCCCCATTAAGGAAATGACCCGCCAATTGCAAGGTGAGGGCCAAATTGAGAGGGGAGTAAATTTGGTGGTAATTCATTTGGCTGTTTCAGGGATGGAGATGAAGATAGAGCGAGTCTTAATGCTAGAGATTACAGTTCACTTAAGCAGAACTCCAGCGACTAGAGACATCAAAGACTTCTTTCAAAATGAGAAGGCTCTCAGAAAAAGTTCGACTCTGTGGTATCGTCACAATTGGGAATACAATTCTCTACAGTTTTCTGTACTTTGATTGCAGTGGAACTTGAAAAGTTTTGGAGGGAGCGCATTAGCATTACACAGGTGTATGCAGGCAATTAATGTAGCAATCAAAAATGCATTTCGGCAATACCATGAAAATAAATAGCATACGCAGTCATTAACTGTAATGAGAACGACTTCCTATTTAATGCTAGAAGCTTGATCAACTGTGTTCAAATAACAATACATCCGAGAACGGAAATGGATATGAGATGATAAAAGTCAATGTGAAACTGTTCATGAGTCATTTTACTTCTGTGATATGATATTACAATTGAGTGAAAACTAAATTAAAATTCTGGCTAATACACAGCCAATGATTATTTTCATGCTATGGACTGATATTACCATTCTATACTATTTAAATAAATAAATAAAAGCAACATAAATAAAACACTACAAATAATTATAATATAGCATATTATGATTATGATTACATTTATAATAATCCTAAAAGTTTAAATGAAATATATGTAGGCATCACATCGTTAAGTACAATGATTCATTGATATTGATAATAAAATGTGGATGTACATACACTCACCTAAAGGATTATTAGGAACATCACACTATTAAAGTGTTTGACCCCCTAACCTACAGAAATGCCTTAATTCTACGTGGCATTGATTCAACAAGGTGCTGAAAGCATCCTTTAGAAATGTTGGCCCATATTGATAGGATAGCATCTTGTAGTTGATGGCGATTTGTGGAACGCACATGCAGAGCACAAAGCTCCCGTTCTACCACATCCCAAAGATGCTCTATTGGGTTGAGATCTGGTGACTGTGGAGGCCATTTTAGTACAGTGAACTCATTGTCATGTGCAAGAAACTAATTTGAAATGATTCAAGCTTTGTGACATGGTGCATTATCCTGCTGGATAAGCCATCAGAGGATGGGTACATGGTGGCCATAAAGGGATGGACATGGTCAGAAACAATGCTCAGGTAGGCCGTGGCATTTAAACGATGCCAAATTGGCACTAAGGGGCCTAAAGTGTGCCAAGAAAACATCCCACACCATTACACCACCGCCACCAGCCTGCACAGTGGTAACAAGGCATGATGTATCCATGTTCTCATTCTGTTTACGCCAAATTCTGAATGTCTAACCAGAAATCGAGACTCATCAGACCAGGCAAGATTTTTCCAGTCTTCAACTGTCCAATTTTGATGAGCTCTTGCAAATTGTAGCCTCTTTTTCCTATTTGTAGAGGAGATGAGTGGTACCCGGTGGGGTCTTTTGCTGTTGTAGCCCATCTGCCTAAAGGTTGTGTGTGTGTTGTGGCTTCACAAATGCTTTGCTGCATACCTCGGTTGTAACGAGTTGTTATTTCAGTCAAAGTCGCTCTTCTATCAGCTTGAATCCGTCAACTCATTATCATCTGACATCTAGCATCAGCAAGGTAAATTAATGCAGAATCTATTATCTTCTCTCTAGGGTGATTGTATCATAAAAAATGGGTTATTGGATTATCCAATGGCTCATGTGACCTAGATGATGTCACTGAAAAAGAAAAGCCAAGACTTTCAATTGTGATACACTATTACTTCAACCAAAAATTGTTTACAACAAGACTGATTTGACACTTTAAAAATACGGTTCGGCGCTCACAAAACATTCTCAACGTTTCTGGCACCACTATTTCCACTTCACGTCCAACATTTTAGATGTTGTCAGATAAACTAGGGCATCTTTAGTCTGTCTTAAACGTCCTCTCAACTCCACCGTGGCATCTTTCTTTGGTGACTCAGCCAGCCGATCCCCGCGGGCTGAAAAGTTAAGCTGGAATATTCCCGTTCCCCGAGAGCCGTGCTAAGCGGCGGAGCAGGGGCCTTTCTAATTGGAGAAGTGCAAAGAGAAGATCGTTGCAGCCGAAGTCTCTTTTTCCCTGCGGCCATGTTGAAATTATGTAAACAGTGGTGGCAGCCGCCAAGACGCCCATGTCACCCATCACCCGTGACAACCACAGAGGGGGGTAGAGGAGCACATCCTTTAAACTCCACTTCTGTCGAGAGATTTTAAGAGAGCTGAGAGTACAAGGCCAAAGAGAGAGAGAGAGGAGGAAATGTCTGATGTGGGGTCTTCTGACTCCTCCTTTTCGGCCCTCCCTTCCTCTCAGGAGTTCAGAGGTGATTTGATAAACAGTTTCAGGCAAAACAGTCAGTTTGAGTACAGGATGTGTATTTATTCACAGCAAGGCTTGTGGGACATCCTGAAAAGCTTCTGGAATTAAAAGTTGAAGCTGAAAAATCCCAGCATGTGCATGCTGCTCATTTATTCAACTATTATGATAATTTCCTGTATGCAAGCATTAAATGTCCTAATTTGATTTCATTTTATACCCCTGTTCTAATGAAATATAGCAAATAATTAAAGGCCTAATATTTGAAGGAATGACTGCTAAAGTCAAAGTATGTGTATGTAGTTTGTTAAAACACAAATAAAAAAATAAAAAATAAAACCTATTTATCTTTAAGATAATGGTACACTGCACATGATTCATTACATAGTTTAATTAATATTTGATTAATTAATATAGAATAAATATTCTGGCTGATAGCAAATTGCCAAAAAGGATTATTATTACTATAATAATAAATAATCATTGTATTAATAAATGTTTTTTTTTTATATTACACGGCTCTGTGGAATACTTGATTCTGATTGGTGAATTGCGACATCCAGCAGTGTGTTATTCCTCGATAACAACTGGTAAAAACTGATAACACAGGCTCATCCGGGTAATTGAAGTTGGGTTTTCCTCGTGGAAGTTTTGTGTTTGGTGAGCTAATCAAATATTAAACTAAAATCAATATTTTATGTGCAGTTATTTAATTATGTCATCCCGTATCCCGGACAGTCTCGTTTCATGCAAACGCAGCCGCTGTCATTTTTAGACGATTGTTTTTTACATTGTAATGGATTATGAAATACGATTTTAAAACAGTTTCATCTCAAATTAAATATCATCGAATATTTCTAATATTCTCAAAATCGAATATTGCTAAAATTATCTGATAATACACCATTATTACCTGGCCAATTGGTTTCTGGTTAAAAGTAAAATAAATATTTAAAAAAAAAAAAAAAATAGAAAGAGATGCATGGTCCATCACTGCTAAGATGTCAGATGCTCCATTACCATCTGCAAGTACTTGTGCCAAATGGGTGCTCCCTTAATCTATTTGTTCGGGGGGTACGACGACCTTGGATTTCATTGACAGCTGCCATTGATTTCTGTCTGTGAGTGTCTCGCTTCTCCGTTCTGCCTGCTCCTTATTTCAGGTATAGACCCGGACGCAATGGTTAAAGCAGACTTACATTATGGGTGCAAGGACAGTGAAATGCTCACAGATTGAACCACGGCACAGTGTCGTGCATATGCACACATAACAGCAGTTTTAAATCCATCCTACATTAAACATCTCTAGACTTTATTTTAAAAAGACAAAAAATTTTTTTTTTTTTTTTTTTTTTTTTTTTTATACATGTGGAACTCTCGCCAACACATTTCTAAGATGTTGTGGGTTGGTACACTCTCAGAAAAAAAGGTACAAAAGCTGTCACTGGGGCGGTACCTTTTCAAAAAGGTACACTTTTGTACCTAAAGGGTGCATATTGGTACCTTCATGGCACATATTTGTACAATTAATGGTACCAATATGCACCCTTTAGGTACAAAAGTGTACCTTTTTGAAAAGGTACCGCCCCAGTGACAGCTTTTGTACCTTTTTTTTCTGACAGTGAGTTTTCTTAGAACATTGCAATGTGAGTACTAGAGTGCCTAAAATCTTTATTATAATAAACACTATACATTTTATTACTTGGGTTTTGGTTTGAAAAGAAATCTAGTAATAATTAGGCCTTTCAAAATTAAATACATTTTATTTAAATACTTATTTAAATAAAATCAAAATTTTGTTTAAAAAAATTATTTAAACAATTTAAAAAATATATTTAAACAGTTTATTTGACAAAAAAATGAAATAAATAAATACAAAATTAAATTAAAAAATTAAGTTAAATTCTGGAAGAGTTTTCCGCAAAACTTCAGAAAAAAACCTTTGCTTCATATTTAGTTGGCCTACAAACAGCCTAAACGAAACCAAACTAAACAGGCTTTCTGAACACGGGGGAAACTAGAGCAGTAGCGTATTGCTCATTAGAAATGAAAGGGAAGAGGAAACCAAACAAGCCCCAATTAAGCCTCTTCTATTAAAAGCCACTTAAAAAGAGAAATAATCTCACTTCTTTTTCTTCTTGTCTCATCTTGTAGTAACAAATACATTACAGGCATTATCAGCCACGAAATGCCCTTATTAGGGGAGTGGGGGGGGGGTTTGTGCAAGAAATCTAATTAAAGCGGCAGAGTAACAAAAAAGGGAACGGCCTAATGAGCATTATTAAAGCACATTCCAAATAATGTAAACGGAACTTGCTCGTTTAGCTGCCCTGTCCCAGTCATTAGGGCGCAAAGCAAAGAGAAGATAACGAGACAATAACGTAATCTGAACCGTATTTATAACAGTTCAGATATTCTAATGAAGAGGCGCGCTAGAAAGCGTCGCTGGCCTAGTTACCGGCGCGGACGCCTTGCCTCGCTAATTCCTTTGTAATATGCAGATGAAACAAGCGTCACGTTCTCATTCTCTTCCTCCAGCCCCCCCGCAGCAGCAGATATGTCGGGTCAGCTCGTAGTTACGCGCAAAGAGAGGGAGGAAATATCTGTCTAATTATTTGCCTTTAAATACGCGCATTAAGGATTCATATTCCTAATTAAGAGACAACAGCCACTGTCAGGCTCCTGCACGGGTTATTGAACACGGCGGTGGATGTTGCATAATTACTGCTCTTTAATAACTGCAGACATATGAACACATCAGCTATGAAGAACCCCAAGATGTCGCCAGCTTCAGCAATTAAATTATAACACAAACGATAACAAAACGCATATTGTTCCCCCCGTACACAAGAAACGTATGCAGATTTTTAATTTGTTTTTATTTAGATGGGACGTAAATCACATGACTTTGGTTTTGATTGCATGGAGTTAAAGGGACAGTGACAATTCTGTCATGATTTACCCAAGCTCTTGTGAAACTTTCTAAAATAAAACTTTTTTTGTCCATGCATCTAATGAAACTCAATGGGGTCCAGAACAATTTTTGATTTGAACATTTGTGTAGACCAAAAAACTAATCTTACTAAGTTTAGTTTAGGAAAAAAAAACCATGACCAAAAAAATACCAGGATTTCATTTCTGCATGAACTATCCTTTTAAATGTTGATCTGTGTTGTGCTACTTTCATGTTATCACTGTGAAGCTGCTTTGATACAATCTGTATTGTGAAAAGCGCTATATAAATAAATGTGACTCGACTTGACTTGACTTAAATAGTTCACCAATCATAACAATATTGATAGTTAGCATTGTATTCTTGAAAAGCAGTCTCCAAACAAGTCAAAGTAATTGTATCCAATGCAAAATAATTTTGAGTGTATTAAACCTGCTAATTGGACTCCGATTGGCTAATTGGATATTAAAACATTTCCCTATGAACCGAAATGCACTCTCGAAAACTTAAACATACAAACAATATTCTTAATGAACAAAATAACAAGATGTTTATAGCACCACAGCTAAATATATGACTGCACTTTAAGAAGAGTTTTACAAGTTTTTACTTTGACACTTCCCAAGTGCCTGACCCTAATTAACAAAAGCCAAGACATAAAGTAGATTGTCTGACAGCCTCCAAAAATTTCAATAAGTCTTCTCTGGCTGAGAGCAGAATATTGTGGCAGGCAATCACTACCTGAGGTCAACATATCAAGGACGACGAGATGAGGGTAATGTTATATTTAAGGGATCGATACCAGTTCTGAGAGTAAATATGTTAAATAAAAGTGCTTTTAAAAGACTGAAGAATCATGTAGTGCTCGTCGTAGTCCTTCAATACTCGGGCTGAATCGAAACAAGTGAGCTTTAACATTACCCATTTGAACAGATCAAAAGAAGAGAGGAGGTGAGTTTGCCCGGGGTCTTGTCTTAAAGACTATACCATAGATATGGAGGATGTGACCTCTCAACTTCCATGTAAAAGCAACATCTCAACAGCAAAGAAACCGGGATTAGGAGGACAGCGCTATAAAGCTGCTTTTAAATGAGTTCAATCAAAACCTTTGCAAACAAACACAAACGGCGAGAAAACCTCCTGAACTCATCATTATTTTGTGTTTGAAGCACCGACTGAATTGAACCCATCTGCTGTGTAAGCACAGGCCCATATAACAGCCCTGACACTATCGGCTACATAATGGCTCAGCTCCATTAACACGAGTCCTCCTCCGCTTTCGGAGGCTCTCTGCATGTAAAAGAGACGCAGCCATGACCTTCTGACCCGCTCCAAGCGACGAATTCCACCACAGAATGAAGGATTAACCTCTTACATTGCACTTCGCCATGTCGATGTTGAGGACGTTCAAATCCATTATAAAGCTGTACAAGTGTGTTAAAACACACCCATCTGACGTCCTATACGGTTTAAATCACTAAGAACTATTGCTAAACAACATCATGATCAGGAATATTTCACAAAATCTGAAGACGAGCCGGGCCTCCATTTTAGTTTGTAACTGGTTACAATGTGATTTATAATCATGCATGATGGTATGATGCATTAGACAACAACTTGATGTATTTCATGAATTTGTATTGAATTTGATATGAAGTGGCAATCTGAAGGCAGAATTGGAATGTCAATCTAATGAAGTAGAATTAAAATCAACAGAAATTCCAAGAAATTCATTCAACTTAGATAGTTTAGATAGATAGAACAACAGATTTAAATAGTTCAACCATGGACAGATTGACAAACCGATGGACAGACAGAAGGCCGATAGACGGAAAGCTAAATAGACAGACAGAATGAACCATGGACAGATAGACTGGCAGAACAATAGACGTACCGATAGATAGAATTCTTGACAGACAGACAGAGAAAGACAGACAGAGAAAGACAGACAGATAGATAGACAGATAGATAGATAGATACATAACATTGAAATTATTATCCTGAAAATGATTGATATCAGCCAGAGCTTTAATATCAGTACTCATTAACTATAACTTTTATTTACTTGTCTAACACTTGACAAATTGACCAAAATGTCCATCTGTAGGATCAGGAAGACCAACGAAGGGATGAAGAGTTGAGAGGAGAGGGAGACAGAGAGAGCGACAGGGACACGACGTGAATCTCTTCTCGGCAGCTGCAGTGAATGGCGTTTAATAATAGGAATGATTTTATCCTCCCTCCCAACAGTCCTACTCCATGTCTTAAGTAGCCACCATGATCCACACACAGCCAGCCTCGCCATCCATCATCCTCCAGCCGAATAAGTGACAACAATTTCCTCCCGAGTCCCCGTTAGAGGCGGTACTCCTGATTATCTGCACTCTCCGAGAACGGAGCTCTTCTGCCGTGCCACTTAAGATCATCATACAATTATGCGCCCCCTGTGTGTCCTCGCTTTCCGAGAGCGGAAAGGTAGAATCGATGGGGGGACAATGGGAAACACAGTGATCAGGGCCTGAGAGGATGAGATCAGATCAAGGGCGTCTTTGAACATGCTGATTGAGATGTCAGCGCTCGGCAGCTCCGAGGGAAATTAGAGGATATCTCTGTGATAACTGGGTGGAAAAAACTCAGGGTGTGGCACAAAGCTCAGAGGCCATATTTAAACACCAAGGCCTGTGGTTTGCCGCACGTCAAAGAAAGCTGCGAAATACTTGTTTCTAAAGATTGGCATCTTGTGACCCCGTTCACACGTACATCGTGTACACATTGGTTTTGGGTGATCTGATAACAAGTGATAACTTCTCAACGCAGGTATAAATGGAGTACAAAATGTGATCCAATCATACAAATGAAGTCGAAAATGCATGTGACAACGTGGCATTGGTAGTAAAAACATGAATGCATCGTGGAGGACGGCCTATTTGCCTGTCAATCATCTACTGTGCTAAAACGAGTGTTTGATCAATTATACAGTTAATATACAGTGAAACATTATTAGAACTTAAAACAACGGTTTTAATTTTTTTTTTTCCAAAAGAAGTGTGGAATGATCTGCACTTCTTTTCTCATTTTCAAATTTTACATTATGCGACAAAAAAAAAAAAAAGTTATTTATTCCTGATGCCAAAGACATATTTTAACAAGCAATTTCTCCAGTCTTCAGGGTCACATTATCATTTAAGGCCCCCTGAAATTTGTTATATGAATGTTAGCCTTAAGGTTATGAATAAGCTGGTGTGTTTCAAAACAATGACAAAATTCACTATAAGCATTCAAAATTTACCGTATCTCATTTCCGCTAACAGATTTTTATGACATCACCGCAATCTAAAGCATACCACCCCCTATGCTATAAATACCACCTGGCGAAAGCAACCATTGACACGTTATGGAGCAATATGGGTTGGAGATATGAGTTCAGTTGCTTAAATGCTTGAGTTTTATTCCGTTTATCAACTGTACATTGGTTAAGAATGAAATGGCTAAAATTTATTCACCCCTCTAATATTGCATCCAACGTATCATGTAGTCTGTGAGGTAAACTAAACGCAATTGGCTATTTAAAAAGCTGGAGGAGCCATTAAATATGTCCAGCCTTAGCCTCCTGTTTCAGTGGAAATTGAAACTTTCACACAGTGGGAATGGAAACGCATCACACAAAGTAGCGCGTTCCAAAGCACTTTAGTGGGCCTTTCAGAAACCATTCAAATATGCCGATTTGGTGCACAAAATTAATAGTGCTTAAATATTTGAAATGCTTCACATCTGAATCTTTTTGTGCTTCACTAACATGCAGCAACACACTGACAGTAAGTGATGTGCAGTCTAGAAAACCTTTCCATGACAATAAAAAGTGGTCAAAAGAGATTCCTGATAAAACTAGGAGACTGTCTTGTGATCAAATCACCTAAAATGGATCAGAACAGAATTCTGTCATTTTCCTCATGATGAAACCTCTGAATCAAACCAAGACACGTGGGCGCAAGCGGACGAAATGTTCTTATAAAGAATAAATATCAAGACATAATTATCGTCATTGCAAAAATGACAGAGTGTTTGTCTTCTTTCATGTTGGAAACAACATTTAATAAGTAGGATTGACATAAAAGCCTAATTAAGATGGACTCGAGCAGCTTGATAAAGAAATGCCATGTAATTTCCGCTGGTTCTTAAGCATGTTCTAGTTCATTTCGCACCTTGTTACACTAATTAACGGCTGAGACCACGACCGCATGAAATTACAGCCAACAAAATCGGCGGCTTAACAAAAGGGATTTTGACAGTTCTTGGACAGTCTGAAGGCAGGTGTGAACACGACATCAAACAATAATTACGTCTGTCATTGAGAGGCTCGGTATGTGCCGTGCACCGACTCCTCCAAAGCAAAGAAGTACGGATGGAGAATTCAAGCATGAAAACCATAACCCGGTGGTGACAGCTTTCTGTTATCATGCCATCAAATGATTCCCAAAATCCTTCTTTAAAGAAAACCTACATATCATGATCAACAAAATGTGAAGTTGTAGAGTGATTTGACAGCTGAGCAGAAGACTGTGAAGTAGACTGGCCTGTGTCAGAAGACACTGATGCATAACCGAAACGCTTTACATTCCCATCAAGAACTGACTGCATTTCAATGTGTTGATGCTGTCGTGTCGATCCTATAATCTCTTCGCCGAAGCAGATGGTTTAAACTTTAAATACACAAAAAACATCCACTGACCAATCCATCTCGTTTCCTTGAAAATTCAATAGCTGAGGTACTCTGACATTTAATGAGATTAAAAGAAAACTTTGCACGTCAATTGCAATAAGTGGTTGAGGAGTCCATTAAATCAAAAATCGAATTCAAAATATCTTTAGGTGTGCCATTTCTGCACGACTACCATCACCACATAAGTAAATAATAAAGACAAATAATAAAGTTGTGCAAGTAGTCATACCACCAAACTCACGCCATCAGTCTTTTGAGAGGACCACGATAAACTGGTTACACTTGCCTACCTTAAAAACATCCACAGGACAAAAACTTGATTTTCATTTTAGCCAGGGATCATGCACCTATATAAAAATCCTGGCACATAACGATAGCCTAAGCTGATAATTATTTTCATCTAATGACCGATAACCAATTAAAATAGTGTAAAAGATCAAATATTTGCATGAATACATTAAAATCCATAATTTAGAGCAACAAGTGAATTTATGCATCACAGCATTATAGTATGAAACATAGATATTCATTTTGAGATTTGCTAAAGAGAACATTTAATTAATTAAAATATTCATTTAAACTTAGTAAACATAAGTACATTTTAAACTTTAAATGAGCGTTAGAGAACTGCAAAAGTTAACGGCATAAATAAATGAAAACACTTAATTTAAGCATCACAATATTATCAAATTGGATATTAATTTTGAGATTTGCTTACACTTTATACAGTCAGTGTTATTAAAGTTGTAGTGTTTTCACATAAATATTAACTTTAAAAGAGGATTATATGAAGCAAGAGTGATCTAAATGTAAATGAGCACGCACTATAAAAATATCCAATGTTAAAAGGTAGCCGATAAACAAAACAAACCCCTGATACACTGATAATGGATAACCAGTAAAGTTCCAATACTGTCACATGTGAGCTTGACAACTTACTGCTGGATGCGCTGAAGAGGAAGCAGAAGCAAGTCCTCAAGTTTCTGCTGATTGAACTCGGGCCTCGACTCCTGGAGCTTTTTAAACCGTCTGAAGGCTTTGCTTTTCTTCACTTGAACCTGAGAAGGAAATGAACCATGAATCAAAGATCTGCTTCCATGAAAACAACTTGATACAACAGTAGAGCACATTTGAAAATGCAAGCGATAACACTGTTTACCTCCCACCAACAATTTCACCTCTGTCGAAGATGCATGTGGCGTGATGTCTATTGAATTGTGCATTCAGTCTCGCTTGTGACTGAATCTCACTCATGCACAACGAGACGTCTCTGTTGTCTCTTATTACAAGCTGTCTTCTGAATAGAAGCAACCCTGGTTTCATTATTTAACATACATCCACGCATATAATGTCAGGCTAATGACAGACAGAGTCTGAATTAGCATACCAAAATATCACTTCTTTATGTAAAAAAAATGTTCTGAATCGTGCTTCTCTCTGAGAAAAGCATGGGTCGTTGCTATGTTTGTGTGCTAAGTAAATAAATAAACATATCAAGTACACAAAACAATCCATCATCTTCAAACGGCCCACACGGTGAACAACACCTGCTCGGCTAGCATTTATGGCCGAGGCAGCTGGGGTCTCCCTCTGAGAAACACACTAACATTAAATCACAACATGTTGGACATGCTGTGAGAGGAATTCTTTATTTAGGCCAGCCAAAAAAATCTAAATCTTAGAACGAATCCTGTCATTTTAAATGGCCAGAAAGCCTTCCACATTATAAAATAAGAAGAAAGTCCTTAAAACAATAAAAAAGTATCATTTTAATATTAAAGTGTAAATTATACGAAATATATTTTTTATAAACAAAACACTACAAATTGTTTTAAATGTAACAAACGGATTTAGACATGAAAAAAAAATACAAAGTACAGTATGGAAATAAACAGTATTTTTTTTTTAAAGAGTCACTTTAATTGAGCATTTAATCAAGACCAAGGTATAAAGTTTGGGGTCAGACCGTCAGTTTTTTTTTTGTTTTTGTTTTTTTTAAGAAATTAATACTTTTATTCAGCATGGACAGTTCAGTTGATTAATGCTGTTCAAATTAATGCTGTTCTGAACTTTCTATTCATCAGAGAATACTGGAAAAAGTAACACGGTTTCCACAAAAAAAAAATATTAAGCAGTAATATTAAACTGTTTTTTATGGAAGCTTGTTTCCTCCACAGAATGACAAATCAAAAAGGTAATTGCGACTTTTTATCTCACAATTCTGACTTTTCTTAGAATTGCGAGATATGAAGTCAGAATTGTGTGATATAAAGTCAGAATTGCGAGATAAAGTCGCAGTTGCGTGTTATAAAGTCAGAATTGCGAGATATTAAGTCAGAATTGCGTGTTATAAAGTCAGAATTGCGAGATATAAAGTCGCAATTGTGTGTTGAAAAGTCAGAAATGCATGATATCATATCATATCATGATATCATGAAGTCAAAATTGTGAGATATAAACTATTCTGAGGGGGAAAAAGTTAGTCTTTTTTTCCCTTAGAATTGGCCTGATAACTCGCAATTGCGAGTTTATATCTCACAATTCTGAGCAAAGATGTAAGAATTTACACATATAAACTCGCAATTATGTGGTATAAAGCAGTGGCGTAGCCACGAGGGGGCCTGGGTGGGCCTAGGCCCCCTCATTTACATGTCCGGTCCCCTCAGATTTCTGATTGCTTAAAAAAAAAAAAAAAGTTGTTTTATTAGGATTGATAGATTGACCAATCAAAATGCTGCGCGGTAAAATGCGGCTTATTTTCAAACTTGATTTGTTTATATAACGTGTTGCGCGTAACGTACGCTGTCATCTTCATCTTTGCGTGAGAGTTAATATGCCGTGACAATGGCAGGCGCTCAAACTACAATATTACACTTTTTTAAAAAACGGAAAGATCAACTTGAAGAAAATGTGCCATCCACATCAGACTGTTCATCGGCGACAGCAAATGAAGCGACAGCGAGTGAAGCGGCACCTGAGGCTTCTCAGGAGGACACAGAAACCGAACGACCATCACAGGAGTGTCGCGGTGAGACTTCCACACAGATCGGCACAATGGCAAATGATTTGTCTGCTCTTGATGAACCCCCTCACAACCAGTGCTGACCACATTTCCTTACACTGAGTTTGCTGGAAAGAATCGTTGCTTTTCCCCAAAATGGTACAGTGAATTCACATGGCTTGAATATAGTTCAACAAAAAATGCTGTGTTTTGCAAAGCATGTCGCATTTTCCTGATCCATGCGCAGAAAAAGCGTTCATTTGCGATGGATTTACAGACTGGAAACACCTCCGCAGGTCATGCATCAGACACCAAGCCAGCAAATCTCATTCCCTTTCCATTTGTAAATATGAGGCATTTAAAGCAACCCGTAAAACCCAGGGTACTGTTTTAAACCAGCTCTTTCGAGATGACCGCACGTTTGTGGAGAAAAAACCGTGAACATGTGAAAGTGGTCATTGACATTGTTATGTTCTGTGCAAAACAAGGCATTGCTTTGCGTGGCCACAGGGAAAATGAAGAGGCCTTAAATAGTGGCAATTTTTTGGAACTGTTTAGCTTAATTGCCAAGCATGACCCAAACGTGCAAAATCGTCTCCAGGAAATACCAAAAAACGCCAGACTAATGAGTCCAGAAATTCAGAACGAGTTGCTTGAATGTGCAGCCTCACTACTTCTACGAAAGATCAAGTCTGAGTTGCATGAGACACCATACACCTACTACGCAATTATGGCTGATGAATGCAAGGACATTTCCAAACGCGAGCTGGTGGCTGTGTGTGTAAGATACGTGCATGCAGGCAAAGTTAAAGAGAGAGCGGTTGGATTCATCGAAACGGGAGATATGAGCGCTAATGGGATTTCGTCTAAGATTTTGCAAATCATTGAGCCATTACAGTTGGATCCATCTCTTTGTGTTGGCTTTGGCTTTGATGGGGCTTCTGTGATGTCCGGCAACAAGGGTGGTGTGCACTTGATTTTAAAGCGTACTTTTCCAAATGCCTGTTATGTGCATTGCAGCTCGCACAGGCTGAATTTAGTTCTCTGCACCGCAGCGAAGGTATCTGGCCATGTCAATACTTTTTTTGATACTGTGAACTCTTTGCACACTTTCATGACTGGTGCGCACAGGCATGCCCGTTTTTTAGAGATCCAGAAGGAGCTTTATCCTCACAGAAGGTGTCTTGAACTTGAACGATCTACAGATACAAGGTGGAGCTCGAAATCTGGCTCCATCGGCAAAGTACTGACGTTATTTGATGTAATTTTAGAAACGCTGTCGGAGTTCTCCGAAACAAGTGGCCAAACAAAACTGGAAGCTGATTCACTCATGCATCAAATTCAGACAAAAAAATTTTGTATTTCTGTTGGTGACATTTGGGAAATTATTTGATACCAGTGACGTTGCTACCAGGGCTCTACAAAGCAGCACAATTTCAGTCACCGACTGCCTGTCCCTGATCAAAAATCTAAGGGATATGTATGTACAGTTCCGAGAAAATGTGCAAAATGATTTCGACAAAGTTTTAAAGTTGACTGATGAACTGATGGAAAAGAATTCAATTTCCAACTGGGATGTCACCAGCACCAGAGTAAGAAAGCTACCGTCCGACTGAAAGAGTCTCTGGTTTCATGTAGTTTAGGCAAAACCACAGCCATAAAGGAGAATGCTGATCTCAACAAACTATGGGTTGATATTTTAGACCGACAAATCACCGAACTGAACAGCCGCTTTCAAGAGGATCAATGCGGATTAATGCGTGCCGCAGCTGCGTGTTTGCCCGGCTCTGATTTTTTTTCAAAAGGCGAGCTACTGAGGATGCCCTGCGAACACTACGGCGTTTCATTTGATGAAGCCGAACTACGCATTTTCTTTCAACTTCTGTGCAGGAAAACAGACGATGGCCACTCTTTCTCTTCCCTCATGGAGGTTTTGGACACCTGCGCCTCTGATGTCTTCCCAAACATAAGTAGACTCTTAAAAATAATGGTCACACTGCCAATGACTTCTTGTAGTGTCGAAAGACTTTTCTCAACAGTAGGAAGAGTCAAATCATCTTTGAGATCACACATGACAACTGTGCGTTTAAATAATCTTTCCCTGCTGTCTTTTGAACGGGAACTGGCGGATTCTTTGGACTATGATGACATCATTGACATTTTCAATAATCGCCCCCGTAGACTCCGCCTTGTCATGTAAAAGGTAATTCCATGGTTTAAATAGACACTGAGTCGCTGAGCTATGTTTTTGTTTTGCTGCTAAAAAGAGTAAAGTAAAAATGCTTTAATTGTATGCTGTATATTTGCTTTTTAATCTTTCCATGCTGTTTTTTGAACGTGAATTGGTGGATTCTCTGTACTGAGTATGTAGAAAAGGAATTAAACACCGCTGTTTTAGGCTGTTATGTTCTGAGTGTTCTGCTGAAACGGTGAAGTAAATATGCTGTTTTAAAATTGTGCAGGTGTCAAGCTGTTTTATTTATAGTTGTTAAGATTATATAAATATACTGTATGTATATATATATATATATATATATATATATAAAAGAGTCTACTTATATATATATATATATATATATATGCTCATATATAATGTTGCCCCCTCATTTAAAGACGGGACCCCCCAAAAATAAAATTCTGGCTACGCCCCTGGTATAAAGTCAAAATTGCGAGATGTAAACTGTAAATGTAATCGAAATCGCAATTCTATCTTTTTTTCACAATTCTGACTTCATATCTCGAAATTGTGAGATAAAAAGTCGCAATTATTTATTTATTTTTTATTCAGTGGCAGAAACAAGCTTTCATAGTTTTCATTATTGATAATAATAAGAAATGTTTGTTGAGCACCAAATCACCATATTTGAATCATGCGTGAAGACGCAATGATGCTAAAAATTCAGATTTTTCAAAAACAATCTTAAGTCTAGTTCACACCAAGAACAATAACTATAATGATAATAGCAATAAAGATATAGTTCTAAAAATCATCAGTCTAAACCACAACTATAACAACAATACCACAGAGCAACGATATCATTGCACTTTCAGAATGATTTTTTCCAGCTGATAAATGGTAAAAACACCAACAGCCAATCAGAATCCAATTACGACCCTAAACTTTTGAACGGTATAAATAAGTTAATTAATAAATGTCTAATATTGGTCATTAACTCGTGTAGTATATCATGTAATTATGTAATTATGTAATTATCATGTATATCATCAAATTATTATTGTGCCAATTGGAAAAATAAACTATTTGGAAATGTAAAAAGCTTCTTGGTTGATTTGTTTGAGCTATTTGAACTATTTTAATGAATGGTGGATCTTGAAGAACAGACTAACCATGTTTGTGACACGGTGAACATGCCAGCCCATGTTTCTAGCAATTACAGCCATGTAGGCCTGGCGGAGTAATCGATGCTAACTTAAACAGCTCAGTCTGCAATCAATGGGAATCGGTCAATTGGCCAGCCACAGACGTATTCCTCCTCTTAATTAAGACATTAATATCTGTGAGGCTCCAAGCTTCCCCCAGCTAAATAAAAGCAGAGTGTGGCTAGACGAGGCTTGGAAGAGCTTTGCTGCAGGGCTAACACTCGAAACGACCTTTCTGCAAACATATATTCGGTATCAGACGCAATTACTGGCATAGTACGGAAAAAAAATGCCCCCCTCGGTTCACCGCAAGCACACAGAATACAGAAGTTAGCACTAGCCTGGCGCTCCGATGATCCTTTAACCGCTAACTGATTTGGTCTAACAAGAAATCAGTCATCCGTACACTTGGGTACAGGTGCCTTGCCGAGGGAGGAGCTAATTAGCAAAGAGAGAGATTCCCCATCGCACTTTTTTCCGGCCGACTGATGGAGGCTGCCCACTTAAGTCAGGCGTAATGAGATGGTAGTATTGGACCTAATGGTACCGCTGGGCTTTGCCTGGGAGAGATCTGTTTGCACAGAGTGTCATCCTAAAGCCTTAATCAGGCAGGTGACTCCATTTTTTTTCCACCGTTCCAAACGTCAATCATTTTGAATGGTGATCTTTGAGTTACTGACCCGACATTGTGTCTTCTCTTCTTTTTTTCCCCCCACAAGGTTGAGCCGAACAATATGGTGCGGTGAAAAAATGTGCCAAAGATGAGGAGTTGAACAAGACTTAATAGGTTTGGACTAATTAGAAGTGGAGCATGACATACTGTCAATCCAATGCATTACCATAGATCTATAATGAATACATATTCATGATTTCATATTGATAGACATAGCCACCAGCTTTTGTGTAAGGAGATGACCTCTATCCAGGTAAAAGAACACATTCACTCAGGAAAAGCCAATACAAATGACCATTTGATTGAGTAACTTTCATAGCAGGTGGAATAATAATTAGAGTACCTTTAAAGAGCAATGCAGAATCAGAAGAGAAAAATGGCACAGTCAGAGAAATTTTAATACTTTGTGAATATTATAATAACTATTCTATGGCTATGTTCAAACAGGTATGACTCAGACCATACAAAGCCAAGAGTAACATACAGAGTAAACACTGAACTTTAACTTACCATGAGGACTTTTTTAGCGGTCTGGATGTTGTCAACGTAAGTATTGTATAACTGCAGGTGAGTGCAGAACTCCTCAAACCCGATGCCAAACCTCCCCAGTTCTAGATGAGTGAGTAGGGTCCTGTTAAAAACAAAAAGAAAAATTAACATTTGATTTGTAAGACTTCATTTTATTTTTCATACCTCAAATGTGCTGTAAATTAAAATATTAAATAAACTCATTTTAAACACACACATTTATTATATATATTTATTTATCAGGGCTGTGCAAAAAAAATTGTGATTAATGATTAATCGCATCTAAAATAAAAGTTTTTGTTTACATAATATATTTGTGTGCTGTGTATAATTATTTTTGTATATATAAATACACACGCATGCATGCATATTTAAGAAAGTGTTATTCATATATACAATATATATATATATATATATATATATATATATATATATATATATACACACACACAGTATGTACGTGCAAATAATTCTTAAATATATATACACAAAATAATTATACACAGCACACAAATATATTATGTAAACACAAACTTTTATTTTGGATGCGATTAATCGCAATTAATCATATATATATATATATATATATATATATATATAATGTATTTAATAATATAAATACTAATATAAATACTACATTTAATGCATTATTCATTTGTTTTATTATATTTTTATAGTAATATAATGACCCTAACCCTAATGTAATAAAATAATGGTAATAATATATAAATCTAATTATATATATATATATATATATATTTAATGTATTTAATAATATAAATATAAATACTACATTTAATGCATTTTTCATTTATTTTATTATTTTTTTTATAGTAATATAATAACCCTAACCCTAATGTAATAAAATAATGGTAATAATATATAAATCTAATTATTTATACATATAAAACATACTTAAAAGCATTTTTAGAATTGTGTCACCTTAACAATTAAGTCCTGTTAACTCAATAAATACATAAAAACGTTACCCTACCCTGCAGTCTTGCCATCGCACACCAAACACAATGATAACCCTGATACTGTTTTGGAAATCAAGGCATTTCTTGTCACAAATAATGAGGGGGGTTAGTTCAGAGGCAGAAGTATTTGCGAAAGGAAGCGTTTTTAGTCAGATTTGTGTGGTGTCATCCGAGGGCCCCTCCCTGTGGGTGACATACTTATTTAAGACAAGGGTGCTGGGGCTAGCGCCCAAGGGCAAGCGTGCGGTGCTTTGTAGTGGGAACGCACCCATTGCGAAACCAGGAACAAAACAAGGCGTTCAAGAGGAATGGAAGAGTTGGTGCTCTGGCTGTCAGGCACATTAGGGTGACATGGGTATAATTCAAGGGTGAGGGTGTTGACACTTGTGAGGGAGCTTATTATCCAAACTAGGCGAGGTAGATATCGCTTAGACCAAACAGAAATACAGGTACGGATACACGCACACACTCTCCCTAATGATGTTCCCTGAGACTTTACGTGTTTTTACATGCTGGAAGAAGGAGCATTTTGCGGTTGAAGTTGATTTAAATAGATTTTAATGAAGTTGCAAGCCAAGGTAGCCTCTGTTCATAATCAGGAGATGCCAGAGCAACCGAGAGAGTTCTAACGAGGGCAAAGGGCGGGAAAAATAGTGTTTCCTTTTTCCTCCTCACAGCCAGAGGCTATTATGATAAATATGAAATTATGACTTACATTTTTTATGCTCTTTTTTAGGGCAATTAAATTCTCTAGCCGTCAGGAAGATGACAAAGATAACATTAGCATTCCTCCTGCGTCACGTTAATCTACATTAATGCTTAGCGGTTGCGACATCTGGGTCGGGCACGGACTCAACCAAACAATGGAGGCCTATGTGGCTTCATTTGTGGGAAACGAGAACCGAGGAATACTAATTATCGCCTATAAATAGTTAGCAGGAAAACAAACACTCGTAAAACACACAAATCCGTACAGGACCCAAAAGCATCGTTCATTTTGTTGGGAGACCCCCCCTCCTTCCCTCGATAGTGACAAGGACCCTCTTCCTTCATTTCGGAGACTATTTGATCTCTTTCCACACCACATTTACCGTCATTAAGAAAAGACACCCCAAGATGCACTCGTTCAGAATATTTATCTCTCAAATACGTTTTTGATTCAGTGCTACTTAAGTGACAGCACTTTCAAGTTGGTGATCACTGTTACGGTGCATTCTGGGATAATTGGGTTGTTCCCACTATTGCCATATTCCCCTCATCAGATAAACAGGCATAATTCTGATGAATGGCAGCGGCATGACAATATATTCAAGTCTTGTTTGTTTGTTTGCTTGCTTGCTTGCTTGCTTGTTCAGAAGCATTTAATGAATCCAGAATGTATTTAAGTCTTTACCGACCCAAGAGTATCATCTCATGTACAAAGAATGAACTTCAAACCAACTGCATCCTATTCTTTTAGGCTTAAATATAGCTGACAGACATTTTTAGATTCCTTAAGATGTCATCGTATTAACACCGTCTTTGAGGCAACCATCATTTTTGTATCCATCGCTTTTATTGAAAACTGGGAAACATTGGGTTGCATTGTCGTTATGTTATATAATTACTCCAAATATCTCAAAAACCATAAGAAAAACATACAGTTATTTGAAATAACACATCAATAATGAGAAATTAAATTCTGCTTAACGTATAAAATGTGTCAAAATACGAAAAAAAAAAAAAAAAAGATAAATCATTCTCGTGTCATTCTAAACACGTATGACTTGCTTTCTCCTGTTTAACGCAAAAGGAGAAGTTTTGATAGTGGATATGAAAGTGGATAATGGTACGTACAAGAACTGTGTGTGAGGAGGAATAGACCAAAAACTTGTAATTTACAAAAACAAATGATGCTATGAACGTGATAGCCGTCACCATTCACTTTCACTGTATGGAAAAGAGCAGCTTGGACAGCCTGCTAAATATCTCCTTTTTCATTACACAGAATAAAGAAAGTGAAATGAGTTTTGGAAGACATGAAAGCGATTAAACAACGACAGGATTGCAATTTTTGGCTGAACTATTCCTTTAAGAGTAAAATCCACTATGGTTAAAATTAATATACTATAAAGTGTATGACAAAAACAAACAATCTACGGCTCACCTTCTCTATTTTTCAGTGTTACAACTAGTCCAAGATAAAAAAAAGTGATGATTTCAGCTAAGGATTGAAATAACCTTCAGCAGCAAGCGCAGATATCAACATGCATCTGAAGAAGCTTCCTGATAACGATGTGGTTTTGGAGTACGCGAGCACTTTATTCGTTTTAATCAGTCAGCCACTGCTGTCTGTTCACAGATCTAAATTGAGAGACTGCCATTACGCTTCACCCGGCACTTCAATAACCGATTCTAATGATGATATATGGTAACCAAGCACCGATTTATCCAATACATCGGGCTCTAAAACTCAGCCCTCCATCTTCATTCAGCCACTGTTTGTAGAGAGGCCCGTCAATCAGGCATTGATGGGAGCCTCGGGGACCCACGGTGATTCATTATTCAGACAATTTTATGATTCTCGATCAACGAGGCCTGGATGAAGCCCTCAAAGGCAGTCAGCAGTTCCCCTTCCAGTCGTTTGGTAATTCAAAATATGCACACAACGAAACCACGGGGCAGTAACTCTTACGAGAACTTCGGCCAATGCGAGACTAATGAAATATCTTTCGCTATGTCCCTCCTGTTGGGAAACGTCTCTCTGAGCTTGTAAGGCAAATTCTCTGAGATTGATCAGGTTGTTAAATATATCAAACACTGTTTCACCTGCACTAAGATCTCTCTAATACTGGCTTAAAGGCGTTAATAATGCTTGAAGCTTGTTCGCTCGCAGGCTATTGGACATTAGGAGAGGGCTTCTGCTTTTGCTTGTTGCTTTCAAATGTGGTACATCAAAACACCAAAAGCTTCACGAGAGCTCTGTGCCATGGATAGCCTCAGATAAAATGAACAAGAACAGGCTTCTTGACACCTGTGAGTTAATTTGTTGTTAGTCTGCCCAGCCTGCATGGGAAGATCAATGCCGACTGCTCTTCGGGCCGGTTTTTCTGATGTATTATTTCATCTTCTGTAGCTCTGACTTTTCATTTGCTCAAGCTTTCATAAAGGCCCCTCAAGCAGAGTGTCTAATCGTCTGTATGCGGAAGAGTCACAGCTGGGCTTCACAACTTAGCATGATCACTTTACCACTGATGAAATATAAAGACATGATCAAATTAAAGGTCACGATTTCCTTACAATTTACAATCTTGCTATTATTTCAGACAATGACTTAGAAATTTGTTATTTTCAGCTCTCATCACAAATATCACACATTTTCCCCACCCTAGTCAAAAGTACTGATACTTCAGTTCAAATTTATTCAAGCGCTCATGGCAATTTATTTTAATCAGTGTTTCTCACCTGGTTTGGCCGTGGTACCCCATATTGTCCCATGGTCATTAAGCTGCGACCCACATTTTTATGAATTTCATCCTAGCTAATTTATCTCTAAAAAATGACTGACACACACACACACTAGGGCTGTGAAATGATTAATCGCATCCAAAATAAAAGTTTGTGTTTACATATGTGTGTGTACTGTGTATAATTATTTTGTATATATAAATACACACACACATGCATGTATATATTTAAGAAATATTTGCATGTATGTACTTTATATATATTTATACAAAATTAATATTATACATAAATATAAATATTTGATATATTAATAACACATTTTTTTTAAATATATACATGCACATGTGTGTATTTATATATACAAAATAATTATACACACTACACACACATATATTATATAAACACAAATTTTTATTTTGAATGCGATTAATCGCGATTAATCGTTTCACAGCCCTAATACACACACACACACACACACAAGTAAATTGTAAGAATATCACTAAAACTGATGATTAAACACTATAAGATTATAAACTAAGCCTAAGGCCGTGTGTCCACCAAAGCGGTTTTAGCCAGCTGAAAACGCTAGGCGCTCCTCCACTGTGATTGGACGGCTGGGTAAAAAGTGACAGTGATGAGCGCTGCGTTTTATCCAAAGTTGAACATTTTTCAACTCCCAGCGACCAGTAAAAAACGCTGGGCGCTCGGCGCTTCAGCATGAAAAAAACGCTCAGCGCCTCGGTACGCTCAGGGCGTTTAAAAAACGTGGCGCTACCATTGAAAACAATTGAAAACATACGCCAGGCGCTTGGAAAAACGCTTTGGTGGACACACGGCCTAATAAACAGCAGTCCCAAACTAGTGTTTCATATAGAGTCAGTAAGTTAGTATGAGGCATCATCACAGTCATCACTTTACAAGTGAAAATAAAGTGGAATTTTGGGATAAGGTTACAGAAACTATATAGTGAAGTGATATACTCCGCATTCGCACCTCCACATTTGCAAGCGAAATAAAAGAGTGTGTGCCCTGAGTTAATTTTATTGAGGTGCGAGACTTTTTTATTTTGTAACAATTTGCGAAAATATCGCTAGAATAATGACGCTTAGGCATGCATTAATAAAAGTCTTGCATCAGAAAAACATTTAAAATGACGTTTTTGTTGTTGTCATTTCTTTGACTGTACTCTTCGACCCACTCTTTCGACCCAACAGTTGAGAAACACTGATTTAAATTATTTACACTATTATAGTATTTATTAATAGTTTGAATTTAGATTTATTTGTAATATCCCAGATACATTTTGTAATTTTTATTAGTTTTCTTTTTTTATAAAAATAGTAATATACGAACTCGTTCATCAAAATGAACTGATCTTTTTTCGAGTCATTTGGTTCATTCAACGAACGAAATCGGGAAAAGATTTGTTCATTTTGATAAACGAGTTCGAACAGGAGAGTAACGAACGTGCATCACAGAACAGAGCAAGGCGACCATTTGAGCTTATAAAACTTAAACGTTTTTTTTTTGTTTGTTTTTTAAATGAGCGATCGTTTCACTTGATAAGACCCTTATTCGTTGTCTTGAATTGTTTAAAGCCCTTTGAACAGTTTGCAGTTTTCACTGAAACTGTCTTTTGGACCTTGTACCATTTGGTTACCAGTAAAGTGCATTATATGGAGAAAAATCGGGGTGAGTAAATTATCAGCATAAGTTTTTTTAAAAGCGAACTACTCCTTTAAACTTCTGACTCACGGTCAAATGCATTTCTTGGTATCGATGTTGGTATGTCCTAAGAAAACGTCAGGCAAAAACAAAAAGGATTTGTGTCCAAATATGAAATCGAAACGCAGCCCAACAGACTTATTATTCGGACTTAATTCAATTAATTTAATTAATCATTTTTTGGTATCGAAAAATCACAAAATTACCCAGTTCACGGGTTTAATCCTAGAAATACAAACGGCTTGCACTCCTTTGAATAAAACCATTGAAATCTTGGAATTGTGTCAAGCCTATTCCCCTCCAACCCATCAAGTTCTGATCAGATTGCAAAATAAAAATGGGTTGCGAACGGTGTTTCATGTTGACTTTAAATCTTGCCTGATACAGTAGTGTTGAAGTCAGGTGGAAATACTGTGAGTCAGTAATGAACGCATGATAATGTCTTTTCATAAACATCAGCGACCGCAAAAGCTTATTTTGTCAACACATGAAGCTTGGAAGACATAAACAGCGGCCATTACCAATAGGCAGCCGTCACCAATGATGGCAACCATGGCAGATAACGTGAAATACACAGGAGAAAGTGCAGCCGTAAGCCTAAATCCAGCATCCGCATCGATTCGCAATCCAATTAAACAGAATAACATAAGATAAGGCACACCAGGCAATCTCCAAGTTCTCAAACTTGATTCTTCTGTTAGACCCCAATTAATACTCCCCTACCCTCTCGTCCTTTTTAAACGGTATCAAAGCCAGCCACCCTCAGCCGTCTCTCTCCCCTGAGCGCGAATATTCGCTTAATTATTTAAAGGATACTTACTGGTTTATTAAATGAATGGATTTAATTGAACTGAAGATGCTTTCTCTAATGTCCTGCCTGAGGGTTCCTTTGGCCTTCAAGATCTCCACAAAGTACTGGAGAAAAAAGAAAGAGACAGGAGGGAGAGAAAATTTAATTTTCAGACGCCACTCGTACATGACTCTTCATCTTACCGAGAGTGTCACCTCTCTTCGCATACCCTTGAGACAAAGCTAGAACAAATCTGTGGAGAGCCGAGCATTTTGCAGCAATGACATCTCAATTACCTCCAACGGCTTAATATGAGCTGCATATCCAACACAGCTTCACTAGAGGTGGGAGACGACGTGAAGGAGGACGTGCGGTTTCTCGAAATAAGTTTTGATGGTCGACCGTTTAAATAGAAAGCGGCATTATAAAACAATGAGACGGACAGTTCAGTATGTTAGCATTTCAAACGCCAATGATTATGTTATAAACAACCTGTATGAGTGAGATTCAAGTGTATATTTGTAGTTACACACAACATAATCTACATAATACGCACAGAAAAGGCTTTGAGATCTCAGCGATCTCAAAGGTAAAACCAATTAGCCGCAAAATAAAAGCCTTGAATAGGTTATAAACCATGAATTTCAAAAGAATAGCCCTGAGATGGTGTCAAGGACCACTCAATAAATAGAAAACCTTGTGCTGTTGAAACTGTGAATAAATCTCTCGAAGATAATTAGAATTTCAGATTTGTATTAATTGGGATATTCTAATGTTCAACACATTGCAACGAACGCATTATTCTGTTGCTGCTCTCCAGGATGACCGAGTCCAACCCTGACAAGTGTTTCTCCATCAGCGTATTGTTTGATAAAAGGCCGGCTAATTCAGCCCATGGGCGTGTGTGTGTGGTGTTGGGCCTGTAGAGAGACTAACCGTGACGACTAGATCCAGCTGTTCACAGTATCTTTGTTCGCTGTGGACTAGCTCACGGGCTGTGCGGCTCCTCTTCCTCTCCCAGCGCTCCCGCTGCTCCTGAATGTTGCGGCTGCCCATGGGGGTGAATGGACTCGGAGCAAAACTCATGGCCGACCAGTTGAAGGTGCTGACTCCAGGACAGTGTTACTACCTACAATGCAGAAAATCACAATTAAAAAGCCATTACAATTACTGACTGACCAATATAGCAATTTAATAACAGAAAATGAAATAATAATAAATAATTTACAGTTATGATCAACTTATAGAATCCATCAGCAATGAAATAAACATGCACATACATTATATATATAGATAAATAATATAAATAATTTGCAGTTATCACCAACTTATATAATTAAATATATATTTATATATATATATATATATATATATATATACACACACATATATATGTACATATACATACATATATATATATATATATATATATTTAATTGGGTTTGCTTATATACATTTTTTAAATAATTAGTCTAATAATTACAATAGTCTAATTATATATATACACATCTAACAAATATATAAATTATAAACACACACACACACACACACACACACAGTGTATATATATATATATGGAAAATAACTTTTTGTGAAGTTAAATTATATTATTAATTAAATGATTATATTTATTATATCCAATTATTTAATATAATAATAAATTAAATATTACATGTAGAATTAATATTTAGATACATACAATTACAAGTTTAAATACATGTATTTTTAATAATATAATAAGCTATAATCATTTTTATTTTATTTTTATATAATTTACTTAATTCTAAAAAATAATTATTGATACAGAAACCAATTAAAATTTAAATATATATTTAAATAGATCATTGCAGCCAATCAACCATATATATTTTGTTGAGCTCAAAGATCAATTATTTATAAAGCACCTTTTAAAATAATTTTCAGGCAATTTCCTTATTTATATGATTAGGGCATTGGAAATCCATATTTTGACATTTGTAAATTATAGTCAATAATACGGTAATATAACCAAGCGAGCGCTATTGGCTGCAAAGACCAAGTATAAGGGACGACCAGCGATTCTGTCCCCTGTGAATTCTTAATGACACAAACAACATATGCAGAGGGTAAGCCACCAATTAAGGGAAGCCAAGCCAACACACATCCTCAACAACACTGAACAACACACACTCTTGATCTATGACTTAGTATATGCTCTCTCTCTCTCTCAGCTAAGTAAAGTCTCTCCATCATGACTCCCTCCCCCAGCCGGTGGTGCTGTCCCTGGACTCCGGGGTGTCCTCTCTGCACTGCCTCATTAGTGTCAGCTCTAATGGAGCGTCAGGGCCAGAAAGAGGAACGAGACCAACACTTTAACAGCAATTAACCCTTGTTCCCTCCCGAGGGAGGCTGGCGTCAGCCCTTCTATAACACACTGTAAACAAGGCAGCCCGATCAACCCAAAAAGACTGAGAGGGCACACGAGCCGGTGTGCATGTGAGCATCCAAAAGGAGCGAAAGCACCAAGAAAGAAAAAAAAATCCCATCCCATCTGCCTTTGTGGTGCCGGTCCCCTTGTTTGTACAAAACCTCCATAAAAACGCAGCAAACGTGAAATGCATCCCCTGAAGTTACACGTGCCCCATGAAGCCTCTGCTAAGTGCTGCATCTGAAGCCATGGTCCATTTTTACCAGCAACTTACTGTAAATTGCATCACTCTCCACACTCAAATAAGCAGTCAATTTCAAGAAATCTTGCAGCATTTTAGGCCCAGAGAAGCCAATTAAAAGCCAGGAAAAGGAGGACTGGGGTCAGGAGTACCTAGTTAAAAAGACTAAATATGGAGCAACCAGCGGGGTTTGTTTGCGTAACTCAGCGCTATATTAAATAAGACTGCTTTCTTTTGTTCGGGAGAATATGAAACGGAGAATTACACAGACAAACTCTTGTTTTCTTAACAGGCTTGCATCTAAATATAGAGGTGTCGGGTAACACCTGTAAATGAAGCAGTGTAACATCATCAGAACAGGCAAGTCCACAGATCTGCCTCCCAGCAGAGCCACGTGGAGCTGGAGAGCATCCAAACATTCCCACTCAATTTTACAGCTCTAATGGTTATGTTAAGATACGGTGTACATGATTTCACCAAGTACATCATGTTCCTGGATCACCATCACCACAGCAATCTAATCCACCCATCAAATTTCCACAAGATTTTACTCATTTCCATGAGGTTTGCAGGTCACATGGAAGTTCATCTGATATTACTAGTTTTTTTTTTTTATGTGGGATTCCTGAATAGAGTAAAACTATTTGGATTTGGGTTCAGGTTGACACCAACAAAAAAAAAAAAGTACAAACAGACCTTATTAACTAGCTGGATTTGATTTTATTGTATTTTTCTTTGTGTCGTTGCCTCAGCAACGTACTTCTATAGAGTCTTCTATATTTTTTGTATGAAATATATGAAATATGACGCGTCTCGTTGAGAAATTGTGTTTATAATCAGCTCGCAAATTACCACACTGTAAATAAATATTGTTGGTTTAACTTAAAAAAATAAGTAACCTGTTTGCCTTAAAATTTTAAGTTGATTGAACTGGAAAAAGTGAGTTAATACAATGAAGGAGATTGATTTAATCATCAGAAACTAAAAATAATAAGTTATCTGAACTAAAAAAAAATATTTAAGTTGATCTGACAAAAGAAAAAATGTTGTGATAACAAATCTTGAAAATATATTTTTTACAGAATTAAGAGTAACACTTGACAATAAGGTTCCATTTGATATCATCACATGCCTAAAGCATGTATTAATCTTAGTTAAATATAGGCTACAACGAATACATCATTAGAATCAAAGATTGTAGGCCCAACATGAACAGTTGTATTTATTTAGCTCTTACTAGCATTACCTGTAACAAATATATTGTTCATTGTTAGTTCTTGGTTTTTTTTTTTGTTTTTTTAACGCATTAACAAATTTTTAGTAATGGAACATGTTGTAAACTAGTGTAACCGATTAAGTATATGAAACAAACACACTTTAAACAAACTTTCATCCCTGATTGGTCTCAGGGTTTCCCAAACAGAACAGGAGGGTTAAATAAACAAACAATGAAATTCCTGTTGACACTATGAAAACCAAAACTCGTAATGTCATGAAGTGAGTCCAGCGTGACGTTTCTTTAATCTGTTTGCCAAAACAAAACTCTCACTTTCGACTTTGGATAACTATTTTGAAAACAGAAGTTCAATTTATACACAAACATTACCAAGTCGCCAATTTGAAAGCATTACAAAGGCGGTCTGCATTCCTTTCAGTTACCGCTTGCGACTGACACAATATTCCATATTAAATATGATACATGAACTACTCAAAAAAAGAAAGACTTGTTAGCATAGCTTAATATAGAAGTGCACTTCTGTTTCCATGTGTCTTTTAGGCTTAAACTATACTGTACAATATATTACTTCATAATTCAAAGGAAAGCCATTCAAAGGAAATCTGTAAGGTTTATAAAACGATATAGATTAGCTATATAAAAATAAAAACATTCCATACCTCTTGCTTTTCAAATTGAATACAGGCGCTCTTTCTTACGCTTTCAGAAGTTCCGGGTTTTACTGCGCTCTGATTGGTTCGTCCCGCGTGGCGTCATCAATACATTTAGTAGATACAGTGCCATTTCACAGATAAAAGCAATCATTCGAAGCTACTATTAGTTAAAAAATAGTAGGCCCTTTCACGAAAATTAATTTCACGAAAAGTGCTTCATTTCACGAAAAGTGCGTCCTTTAATCTAGACTACAGTAAGTGTAAACCAATTACATTTATTTAAAAGTAGAAAAGCTGACTCCAACAAACAAACTGTAATAATAATAATAATTATATATAATAATAAATAATATTTGTCTTTTCCTAAGAGATGAAATGACTATATATTATATTATCCACTCATGTGTGTGTGGTTATAGGCTATATATGAAGAGTTCAGATGCAAAAGCTCAAATGCCATTTGAAATTTTCTTATTTAATGATGATTTTTAGCAAACTTGTATATTTAAGTTCAGTAATTTCACTTAAATAACAATTAATAGGTAATTATCCTTGCCATTTAAGTGAAATTACTGAACTTAAATATACAAGTTTGATAAAAATCATCATTGAAAAAGAAGAAAATTTCAAATGGCATTTAGAGGCTTTTGCATCTGAACTCTTCATATGTTTTTATATATAATCCATAATTGATATCTATATATTGGGGGGAAAAAAAACACTTTCTTTAAAAAAGGTGTACGATTTTATAGAATTACCCTGAAAAAAAAAAAAAACATATTATTATAGTCTGACCACAGGCATGTTTTATACCCAAGATTAAAACTTTTGTGAGTGATTATTCATGACAAGCTTGTTTACGATCATTAAAAACAAGAAGGAACGCACATGAGAAAAGTACTTATGTAATTATATGATGCTAAACAGACTGTCGAACCTCAAACTTATGCGCCTTCAGAAGTGTCTGAGGCACGTTAGGTGAATCCAACAGCTTCAAAGCTGAAAAAAAGACTAAACTTATCTTCTAAATAAGACGAACCATTAATTTTACATTTAACTTCTGCATCTTAGGAGTTAAGAAAGGGAGTTTAGTCTATACTCCTGATGATTCATCTTAGGAAATGAAGGGAGGAGAAAACACATCTCAGCAAATTTCTGCTAATTATACAAGAGTGTTGGCAAGATGAAAGTGATGCCCCGTGATCAGGCTTGGCACAGTAATAGCCCCCAACTCCTTATAGACAGTCCCTCTAATATAAGAAAATCCATTAGGACCAGCAAGTTATAAAGTGCAACATCAACTTCTCAAACTGTATATGCTTCTCCTTCCTCTTCCCACAAACAAAAAGCTTGCAGCCCAACACCAGCGAGAACACTGACATCTAGTGTTGCCTGTGTGGCTATCTGAAGGTTTCCAGCTTCTGACCAACATGACAGATTGTGCAGAATAAACCTGCTGTATAATATATGACCAACAGGCATGATGTGATAGTCCTCTTGAATTAGGAACAAATAAAGCATTGAGCAAAGCATAATTTGGGCATTAAAATGAAACAAATTAGAGTTGTTGTGTATTGCACAAAAAGGCATTTCAGGACGTGATGTTACATCCAAACCATCATGCAATTACTTCTGACCCTATCCAATATTTCTCTCTCTTTTTTTTGTGTGAATAAGATTCCCAGCCATGTTTGGTTCCCAGAACATTTGTTTTTTTGCTTATAAAAATAATACCGAAAAAAAAAAAAAAATCCAATCAATGTTATTTTGGTTTCCAAAGAATTATCCAGAGGGAAACCAAAACTCAGAATACACTTGTTTATAAACACCAGTAATGATTATAAATTATTGTTTTGAAGAAAAAAAAAGCTTTATTTTGCATGCTTCAGAGGATTAAAGCGATAGTTCACCCCAAAATGAATAATCTGTCTAAGACCCGTTCTCACCAATGATAACAATAACGAGAAGTTCACACTATAACTATAACGATAACAATATCGTTGGAATCACTTTCGGAATATTTCGTTTTTCAGCTGATGAACGATAAAAACATAACGACAGCCAATCAGAATCCATTCTGCTTTGAGAGCGCAAGCATTTAAAGCGGCAGATGAGGCGTACGCCTATAGTAAACAAAATGATATCGTCCGCTGGTGTGAACGCTGATAGTTATCATTTTTGGTGTGAATATGCCTTTACTCACCCTCATGTTGTTCCTAACCAGAATGATTCTTCAATGTTTTTGTCTATACAATGGAAGTCAATGGGGTCCAATTTTTTTTTTTAACTAATAGTAGCTTCGAATGATTGCTTTTATCTGTATGACCATGACGGAGTATTTTAAATTTAGCTACTTTGAAAAACAAATCCACCTAAATGCATCGGCACGTGCGTCGAACCCAGAGGGTTAAACTATCATCTTTTGTGTCCCACAGAAGAAAATAAGTCATTCCGATTTGGAACGAGTGGGACACAATTTCCATTTTTGAGGTGCACTATCCCATTAAAGCCATGCAGGACACAGTGAACATATTAGCCTACACAACTCAAAATGCCCTTTACTTCAACAAAACTTACAGTGCAATATTGCCCATATCATAAGAGCTGTTTCTCAAGTGCCAGAGGAGACCGTGCCCTTAAGTGAAGCAAAAGCTCTTTGTGGACAATGTCAACTCTTCAGTTACAACTAAAAACTATTAAGTGAAACACATTCATTCTGGCGTATATTTTCACATATAGCTTGTATCAGATCACCTATAAATGTGTATCATACGCATGTATAAGCTATTAAATCTTACAAGACTGAAAAGGGGGAAGCAATGTGAATCACCAAACTGATAAAATACATCTTTAATGAGAGCTTCATTAAAATGTAAAATGTATGACAATATTGGCGGCTCTGCTCTTTATTGTTTTCAATTTTATTGTGTTTCCAGAACATTTGGTATTATAATAATTGGCCCCAAAACAGACCTGTGCAAATTAGGCCCATTTTGCCTCCAGGCTATTGAGGCATGAACAGTCAGAGACACCGCAGACAAAGGGTCCTTTTTCACCTGAGGAGAGAGGAAGGGGAAAAAAGCGGTAGGAGCGTCAATAATCTACACAAGTAAAGCAAGTCTCCCAAGGTTTTTTAGCCCTGTGGTGCATTATTCATACTCACCGTAGCCAGAGGACTCTTAATTGACCCTTGCTCCTCGCAAAACTTCACCAGATGAAAGAATGCAATGTTTTGTAATTCAACTTTTTTTTTTTTTTGAGTCCCCCTCACTGCAACTCAATAGTATTGGATTTCTGTTCATGAATTATTCAGAAGCAAAAGAGAGAGGTAACCCTAAGCTTAGAGATGTCATAAGAAACTATGCTGCAACTGCAAAACATATCGAATCACTTAGACAAAAACAAACACGGACCCATCACAACAAATAGTGTTCGGGGCCCCGTGATCCCAAAGCCTTTTGAGGAATTTACAGGTCAATATTCTTATCTCATAGTTGTGATGAGAGCAAGCAAACGGACTTTTGATTTTGAAGAAATAATGGCGGTTGCGCGGCCGGACGTTAAGTGGTTTCATGAACACACTGTTTGCTGCTGAAGTACACAATTGTTCTCGTTAGTCTTAATTACTGGTATTTGTGATACGCTGAGGGCATTTGAGGGCAGAGACTGTTTCAGGCTGTTTATCTAGTGATATAACAGACCTCTTGAAATCAGTTTGGGGGCTTTTGATCCAGATACTTGGAGGTCAGCTAAATGCAGTTTTAGTTTTTTGTTAAAACAAAATTAAACTGAATATTCAAACATGTTAAATATTATTTTGAACATATCAGGGTTTTAAAAAACAACAACAACCGTGTTGTCAACATTAACTGAAACTAGTAAAAAAATGATTTCCATTAATTGAAATAAAGCTGAAAGCAAATAAACAAAGAAAATCTTAACCTTAAAAAAATATAAATGCAAGAAAAATGTGAAATGTTGCCTTTGCAAATTAAACTGAAATAAAGATAAATAAAGAAACATACATACACACACATATATATATACATATATATATATATATATATATATATATATATATATATATATATATATACATTTAAATGTCAAAGGGGTATAACATGATATCTAGTTTAAACTAAAAATGGTATAAAATTGATATGAACATTGAAAATATAAAATAAAAGCTCATTGAAAATATTACTATCATAGTATAATAACTTTTTTGCAATGGCTAATATCTTTCATGTCATTTTTTCTATTCATATTTTGGCAAATACATTTTACATTTTTGAGCACTTTTCCTTTTGTCTTCATTATTGATGTTGAAATAAAAAAAAAAACTTAATTAATTTTTTGTCATTAATTTTGTTTGAGATTATTGTATGCTAAAGTCCTAAAGGTTCACCAAATTCAGCCTATGTGTTTTTAAAATGTACTCTGTCAAACAGAAAAAATGGTTACACTTTATTTTAAGGTGACTTACTGTTAAATAAGTACGGAGTAATATTAATTACCACAAATACTACAAAAACTAAACGTAGCCTACTTACTATAGAGTTACAGTTAGGTTTAAGGTTAGTTGTAATTATGCATAATTTTCTGGTAGGCCTATTACTATAGTAAGTAACGTGCAACTAAAAATAAAGTGCAAAAATTGTAAAAAAAAAAAAAAAAAAAAACCAGACCAAAATATGGATGATTCATCTCAAATTACTGTCCAATCACATGCAGAATGAGAATGATAGTGCACGCCCCTAATACATATAAAGGCCATTTAACAAGTCCCACTCAAAAGAGGAAATATGTAAATAAGCCAAGTCACTTCAAAGTCATCTGAATCAACTCTATACCTTCCCCGGATTTATTTGACCTTAAAACCATACCTTTAAAGTGTGCATATAGGCTAGCCTACTCTGGATTAGAAGGTAAATGATTAAGTGCTGAAAATAAATCATGGACAAAGCTGAAAACACATCAACAGAGAATCAAAGGGGGTGAACAAGGCGAACAAATTGAAAGAGTGCAGAGGATTTTCAAAAGCAATTTGTTGTAACTGGCTTGATTAAAGTTCTCAATCGGCCCCCGCAACCCGACTCTCCATACTTGTCGCCGTTTCAGCATGTTTGAAAATGGTGAGCTCGTTAAAGTAAAATGACTGGCCCTGGGGACAAAATAATCACACGGAAACAAATAGACACAAAAAAGTGGAGTGACTCTCCAGTCGAGGAGGACCATTGAAAAAAAAAGTGTGCCGCTTGCAAAACCCAGCGGTTTTCATGGATAATGATAAACTGTCATGCCTGCAATTACCGCGAGCACAGGATGCCAGGGTTTTATGCGTGTCAATGAGGTTTGCTCCTAATTGACGATGGGGGACACTAACTCTCTTGAAAGCTGTCATTCAACCATCAAGCATCACGTCGAGAGGCTCACCTATTGAATTTTCGCCTGCGTTTTGCACGCGTGCGCTCCAGGTAGCGTCGTGTTTGTCATTTGTGAACGTCCATCACTGTTGCATTTGTTCTCAGGCGTCCACTTTTGGGAATGGAAATTAGAGCGTAGAAGTTGGCTCTGTGCACGGAGGGCCGGCTGTCACGCTTTCGCTGGAGACGCATCTAAAGTTAAACTCGTGAGTCGTGTGACACTAAATGTCCACGCCGCGTTTTACCTGTGGGACAGTGAGAATGTTTCGAGTTATGCTTGGGTTGTCACTGCATGTGTTTAACCAGCACCCAGACCTCTGGGATCCCATTTGGGATCCCATTAAAGCTGCTCCAGCAGTGCAAGTCATAGTGAACAAACAAGAGGCATCACATTTCTTTTCATTGCAACCTTATTTTTAGCTGCCTTTTATCTAGTTCTAATTGGTTTATTCTCTCAAGATGTTTTGTCTTTTATTTCAAAGTGATTAACTGGAAAGACGGTCTGGTGAGCTCATGTTGAACATATTATTAGAAATCTTCTGCTCCTGATATGTCTGTTTTAATTATTAAGATTCATCCAACTTCAAGTGTGACTTGACAATGCAAATACACTGGAAATGTCAAAAACAACCTATTAGCCACTTCTCAAGACAAACTTTTGAAAAACAGTCTTAACTCATATTTAAAGGGATTTAACAAGCCAACACTTTTATTTCTTTAATGTATAAGTAAGTTTAAGTGGTCCTGGTTATTTTATATTATTTTTTGGCTGGGCAGTACTTCAGCAAATTAATGTATATTACGTGTAAAAAGTCCACAAATATATGTTTAATATAATTATAATATTAACAAATAAATACAATTCATATATTACAAAGTATTGTATATGTATTAAAGGAGTAATTCACTTAAAAAAAAAAAAAAAAAAAACTTTTGCTGATAATTTACTCACCCACGTCAATCAAGATTTCCATGTCATTCTTTCTTCAGTTGAAAAGAAATTAAGGTTTTTGATGAAAACATTCCAGGATTTTTCTCCATATAATGGATTTCAATGGGAACCAAACTGTTTCAGTACAAACTGAAAACTGTTCAAAGAGCTTTAAACGATTCCAGACGATGAATAAGGGTCTTATCAAGCGAAACGATCGCTCATTTTTAAAAAATAACAAAGTTTAAGTTTTATAAGCTCAAATGCTCGCCTTGCTCTGTACTGTGATGCACGTTCGTGACACTCCTGTTCGAACTCGTTCATCAAAATGAACGAACGAACCAATTGACTCGGAAAAAAATTTGTTCATTTATATGGAGAAAAATGCTGGAATGTTTTCATCAAAAACCTTAATTTCTTTTCGACTGAAGAAAGAAAGACAAGGAGTGAGTAAATTATCAGCAAAAGTTTTTTTTTTCAAAAGTGAACTACTCCTTTAAATTGTTTACATTTTTTGTAGGATATGTACTTTTTGCATATTTAATTTATGTGCATGTGCCTGCATCCCCTGAACTCCCTCACAACCCGAATAAAGCAGCATGTGTTGCTTTTGAATAATCTCTATCACCATTAAAGCTGCCCGACTCTGCCGTCTTAATTTGTGGCGAGTTAGTTTAGCCTGTAGCAGCTCGACTGTTTTTGCTGATTGGCAGTATCAGTAGGCGAGTGTGTGATGTGTGAGGTCAGCTCAGTAATTCTCTTTTGTTTGCTGTATTACTTGCTTAACTTCCTCGATGCATGCCCAGAAACAAGGTGCCTCCTTCACCTAATGATTCGCCTTCCAGAATCCCCCCCACAACCAATTCCCCCAATGGGCGCCGAGCTTTAAACTCAGCAGAAACCCTATTTACCTACAAATTAAAGCACAGCATCAATGTGGCAGCAGTTCCAGTGCATTCGGAAAAACAGGGCAATTACTTGGAAAGAGCGCACCTTGGGAATAGCGCTCATCGCAGGAGAGTGGGTGCGAGACGCAAAATATCTGGGGTTTCGGGCTCACACTGAATATGCAGAAAAAACGTTCACCACGAAGTTCCAAAAAAAGAGTGAAATGGGAAAGCAGCAAAGAGTTTTTTGGGAGGGGGGAAACCTTGCTCGTTCATTACATCATGGACGTGGAGAGTATCTTCTTCACTATGCTTCTGAGGATGGTCTGGTTCCAGTGGGGATTCCTTTGTTGTCTTTGTTTTGGGTGTGGATTGACAGGCTCTTGGGAAAGGACGGAAAAGGGAATACTGCGGGAGAGGATAGGGAAATATCAGCTTCATGAGTTTCATGATACTTCGCACCCGTGTTAGATGCAAAGTATCCGTGCAAGGAAGAAATGCACAAAAACTTGCCTCCTTCTTTTGGTCCCTTTGGGACAAGCCGGCCTTGGGGAACTCCAAACTCCGCGCTGGCAGGGATACCAGTCACTAAGGGAATGGCAGGATATGTGCGCCGGATTGTAGAAAGTTTTTGATCACTCACAGTGGAAGTCACCAGCAAGGTTCTCCATATGCTATTTATCCCAAATCAGTCTTACGTCTATCATGGTCTGTGCTTCTCGGTCACGGGGGATGTTTTACCTCTCGTTACTAATGCTGGAGTGTAAGTGGAACTCATGAGCAATAACTTTCGGTAACCATCTTGTGCCTTCACATCATTAAAAAGCTTCTGAGGCAATCCAAGTAATTCAAAGCTTTTCTGAGAAAAGTTTCTTTCTTAGATCAAACAAATATTTACCAGAGAGTTCTCAAATAACTTTTTAATGCTTGTGCAAAGGTTCAAAAGATTGATAATTTGAGAACTTAATTTTCCATCTGACTTGTTTTATATAAATTAAAAAATGTGCCATATTTCCGAGGTAAACACAAATATACTCAAATATTCAACAGGGAAATAAATAAATATTCACCAAGAAAACAAATGCAGGTCAAAATCAAAAACATTTTATCCATAGAAGTTGATCGTCCAGAGCGTACGTTACAAACAAGAATGGAGTCAGACCGTAAAAATTAATATTAACATTTAAAATGAATAAAAAACAAAAATGTTGTATTTGGACTAACATGCATCAATGAATCTTTCACATTAAGACCAAGAAAAGGCATTTAAAAAGCAAACGAGGCAGGGCTATTATCATTAACTAACTAGTAGTTTCATTATTGAAATAAAATAAAATATTTTAATAAAGTTTTTTCTCATTTAAAACTGTTTCATTTACCAAGGCAACATTTCTCATTTTTGTTTAGTTTGAGTGCTAAAATAAATTAACTAAAACTGCAAAACTGCAAAATACTAAAAATAGGCGTTTAAATGTCAAAACTAGGAGAAAAACACAACAAAATGGTTACAATTGAAACATTGAAAACTAAATAGTATATCAATGATATGAAGTAACACCATTTTTTGTCATATTGACTTTTATAAAGACAATAAAATAGTTTTTCTTCATCCCCAAAACAGCAAAAACCAGTTTGATCATCAATAGATGTTAACAGTGCACCATACACAATATTTTTTTAAGGAGCTGAATACATACCAGTAGGAGGATTTTATTTTATTTTTTTTGCCCATTAATCTTTCATTAACTAAACTTTGTGCAAATGAAAAGGTAAAAAATAAAGAGCGGCTGCTTATGGGCTTGCATCATTGGCCTTCCTGTCTCTTTACACCATGTGCCATTGCCTCAAATTATATATCTGGTAACCCCTCTGCCCTCTGTTCAGATAGCTTTTGACTGTAATAAATTGCCTTCTGAGTTTTCGCCTCATAAATGGCTCCTAAATCGAGATGTGGAGTGGTCTGATGATGTTTTAATTGTAACTTGCAAAATGTATTTGCCGTGACCTACAGACTTTTTGTGGCAGCTTCTATTCAATATGTATGTGTGTTCCGACACCTTGGGGTTTAAAAAGGTTAATTAACCTCTGGTGGTAGACCTTTCCTTTGCACTTAACTTGGTCTATGTCCTGATAGTACCATTAACCCATGCCCTAGCCTTTTAACCTCCTCTATCATTACCCACATAAAATCCATTAAAACTTTCTATTGATCTTTGCTGTTTAACCAAGACGCGTTTTTTAACTGCTGGTTTGCTATTTTTATATTCGCTCAAAGCAACCGGCTCACATAATGGCCATAAGTGGAGACAAAAAAACAAAGCTGTCAGAGCATTCTATGCGCGAAACTTCACCGCACTTAATCTGAAACCATAATTGGCGATGATTAACCTGATTATATATTCTGTATGCTATCCTAATGCATGTACAATTCTTAAATTCTAACATCCAAACTGGGACAAGCACTCTCACTGAGAGAGTTTATAAGCTATGAGTGAGTCAGACCATAATTGATTAAAACATTCTGCCTGTGGTGAGGTGTTGCTAGTGGTTAATGGAAACAACGCCCCGACTAAGTTTGATGGAGAGACATCAGGCTAAAATGAGAACATTGTCTTTATGAGCAGACGTCAAACTGAAGCCCCCTTTGCTCTGCCGGCTCTGTCTGAAACAATAAAGCACAATTAGCGGGGGATTCAGGACTCGCTGTTTGTTCTGTTACTATGGCAGCGGCATTGATTAACACTTCAGCAGTCTCCAAATTAATGATGTAAAAGCTCCTATAAACAGCTACTCAGTGCATCAGTGCATCAATGCCTCTGTGCAGGTGTTGCAGTGCGAGCGTTTGGGCTGCGAAACAAGGCATTGTGGGATGGAGGTGTTCCAGGTGGAGGGTGGCATCTCACTCGCTAAAATCTCGAAATGTAGACGTTAATTTGAAAGCCTCTTACGGCCACTTATCTCAAGTCGAACGAACCAAATCTGCTGAGGGGAATTGTGATGCAGTATCGTTTCGCTTCTCGTCAACGGCTCTGTTTTCAGTATTGATCAGGTCTATTTTTGCCTTTTCTTCATTTAATCAACATCTCACACGCCAGCGTTAACATTTAGTGACTCCGCACACACGTCTTTGTTGTTTAAATACATTGATTTCCACAGAAAAATAATGTCACCTCGCTTGGTCTGAGGAGTGTTGCAGAAGCTAATTTGAAAACACTAGCTTTCAAGCTGAAAGCTTCTCATCATTTGTACTAAAATCGAACTAATAATATAATTATACAATATTATATAATATAATTATTTAGCTACATGTATATGTTAATACATAAATAGTAAATAAAAAGCTAAAAACAGCTTGCTTTACTGCTAGCTTAGCAGTAAAGCTAAGTGTGCAACTACATAACAAAACAGCCTTGTGCGCTGCTACTTGTTGAAAAAAAGGCATCTAATTGGACAACAATGTTGTGAAAAAATCTGAACTGTTATCACACTCATGAAAAATGTAGTTAAGTTAATATCACTTTAAAGTTTTAGTTTAGCAACTGCACATCACCGTAAACAACACAGGCCATTATATGCATTTCAAAGCAACTCTGAGCACATGAAACGATAGCACCATACTGATAGCTACAGCCAGTTCAATGCAAAGAGCACTATTGCTCTAAAGCACACCTCCACAAACGCACTTGTAATCATCATTGATGTGGGCTTAACGCAGCACTCCGTGGGTAGCGCGGCCGAGAGAAACATTAACTCCCATTAACTACAGCCTCTCGCCAGGAGTAAGGCAGCTGATCAAAGGTGGAACACTGGGGAATCAGAAAATGTGGGCTTTGTTCAGCTATCTTAAAAGTAGCAGCGATTTAATTATGCCATGGATTAGCTATAGCGCTGAAAAGAATAGACTTGCTGCCAGCGAAAGGTCTGAGATGCGCTTGAAGACGGAGATCTCATAGACTATAAACTCATGAGATCAGGATTCAAGCCAAATGCGTAATTGTCTCTAATAACACAATTGGAAAGGGGCAAAGATAGCAAAGTTTATATGTTGTCTGCTTTGTTTTCGCAATCAATTTACTAAAGCTCTTCTTTATCATTTGGTCTTTACACTAACTGCAACCACAACGGTGTGTGTTCACACCTAGTTTGTTTCTCGATCCGGACCAACAAAGAAAACAATACGTTTAGTACTGGTTCATTTTTTAGACCAAACCGAAAGACACAAAACTAAGTTGTGACGCATATTTAGAGATGGATCTTCAACGCATTCTCATCCCAAGGCGTCATATACGACACTTTTGCCAAAGCGAAATCCAACGCACATGGCGCCCTTTAGCGTCAAATGAGACGCTTCGGTTGTGGTAGGTTTAGGTATGGGGTAGGGTTAGGGTTAGACCACTAGGAGGCGCCTTCTGCCCCATATATATCTGCGTCTCATTTGACGCTAAAGGGTGCCTTGTGTGTTGGATGTCTACGCTTTGGCAAAAGGCCTTGGGCTGAGAACGGGCTTGGATCTTAGGGTGTTTTCACACTTGGCAGGGTTTGGTTTGATCAAAACAAACTCTGGTGCGATTGCTCTGCTAGTGCGGTTCATTTGAATAAGAGTAAAATCGCAGCAAAGACTTCTAAATGAACCAAAAACAGGACGTGATGTCAAATCCGACCCTAAAAAGGGTCATAGGAGCTATGTTGCCATCCACAGTTTGGTACAGGCGTCAGAAACTCCAAAACTTGCTTGTTTGGTTGCCCTTAAACTGTGGGTGATTTATGAAAATGAGTTTTTGCGCTGAAATATGTAAAAGTAGTGGAATTGTGCCGTTTAAACAGACAATATAGTTTATTTGTTCTGTACCAGCTTTTCCGCTTGGGACCCCATCTTTAGATTTAAGCCTCAGCATGAGGCAATGGCAGCCTCCTTTTCCCGCTCATTTAGCCCGCTAAATTCAAGGCACACGCAGGCTGTAACAAAGTGACAGGTGGGACGCACGGCAAGACAGCAAGTTCGCAAAGGTTGACTCTCATTAGGTTTCCAAAGCCCCACCGACAGGCCCTCGCAGCTGCCTCCTGATGCACGTTCATCTGCACCTGGATCTGTTAACTGCAACGAAACAGCGAGCCGGAGCAGACGAGGACGACTCGGGAGGTGGGGGGTGGGTTAAAGGAAGTGGAGAAAACCGTTTTTGAATCCCTTAGTCCACAGCGGGTGAACTTCCTGCCCTCAGACATCTTGCCGGCCTAAATCCTGTCATGCATATCCTGACACGCTGCACACTCCACACTACGTGTTTTACGATCCCTAATCCCAATTAATGTCCAGGAGAGGTAAAGGAAAGAGAATCAAAAGAGAAGCTGTCCCCGAGATGGGGCATGATGGGAAAGGGGGAGTATGGTGGGAAGGGGGATTGGGGAGGGGAGGGTTGGCTGAACCAATTATTTTGAAGGGTATTAAGTCATCAGATTTACTTTTATCTTGATTGCATTGTGGAAGTCGTGCATAATTAATGGAGGGAGCTTATTAGGAAAAGATGATTAGGCAAATTACACAGGTGTCGGATGCATTTTTCATGATGAATTTTGCTGGGACAATCCCGTATTTCCATCTGTTCTGCTCCTATCAGAATGTCACTGCAGGGGAAATTAACGCGACGGCATCAATACCAAATAAACGAGGAGCCGACAGAACACAAAACACAAGTAAATAAGTCTTTAAAGGTTGACGCTGCTGTACGTAAACTTCGATCCTTTTTGCCAAGTAACACCATAGTTAGCAGTAGAAAGACTTCATCAATAAAACGGCTTTCTAATGGCCATTTCATCCTCCTATTTTATGACTACACGGTGCATGACCCAACATGAGATACAAGCTCTTCTATTGATAGGCTGAGGTCATTTATGCTTTAAGGTTAACACATGTTTGACGCTTATAATGAAGACTTTCTTCCATTTAGTCCACTAAAAGGAAAGAATGGGAGAGGGAGCTCAATATTATGACCCCTTTACTTTCCCTGGACATTAATTTGGGTTTATGGGTCATTAGGCAATGCTTCCTTTATAGTAGTGCTAATGTAATTCAACACAGAATCTAGTGGACATGCATTATAGTAAAAGTGAAATGGCGCTCACAACCATTTTACTTTAACTAAACTGGATATTGAACCAGGGAGAAAAAAGGAATTGGATTTTATCCACCAAAACAACAAAGCCAATTGAAAATAAAGTATTTTCTAAGGCATCAAGTTATTACGTTTCTAAAAAAATTACAAAGCCATTTCTTCTTGAAATAATCTGCACTTTGTTTAATCATGCTGATCATATTGTGCACAATTAAATAAACTTAAATGCTAAATAAGGTGGAATTTATAATAAACCAATTTAATTAGAAAAGAAATGTGTTTGTGCCAAGAAGAATAACAATTAATTAGACTGCTGCACTACTTCACCTCATTGTGGGTGCCTCCATGTGCAATGGGAATTTTTGTAAATACAAGTTTTCTAGTTGGATATTGGATGTGAACGGTCCCTCGTCATATTTACAACTGGGAAATGTGTAATGGTTATATAGGTTATGTTGGCCATAAACTCTAAACATGGTGGAGGTGCGAACAAGTACTAATGACTGTTAAGTGACTAATTTTCCTACAAAATCTATATTACTTTCTTCTACAGTTACTTTCCTGCATTTACTTGTGTAACCATTTGATACATACCGTATTCTTTGTATTTTACTCAGCTAAAAACGGCATTTATTTTGACCAAAATTCTAGAATCACCAGCAAACTGTAAATGTAGTATACATTCACAAAGAGCAGGTCATGTTTTTGGTCACCAACAAATTGGACACTATTTTTCAAAATCTGTTGCTATTGGCAAAAAAAAAATTGTCTGGCTACAATAAGATTTTCTCAGGAAATAGGCAAGAATGAACGTCCATGATTCATATTCTTTCTGGCAAAAAAACACTTGAATGTAACAAATTTGTATTTGGAAAATGAGAAGACTACACATCATAAAAGGCAGTTATTCAGATTGAAATAGCGTGGTGAACTAAGTGAATTCGTCCCAGAAATCCATTTAAATAAAATAACAAAGGTGCAAAGGTGCTTTCATTTCAACTTCAGCTTTCCTCCCATGATCAACCGAACAATTTACAAATTTCTACAACATGGTTCATTGCTTTAAAGGGAAACTAGCCTGAGATATATTTGCATACCAATTAAGGCGGCACTTACAGTATGGGCATCTTTCAAAACCTCGTCTTTCAGGTAACCCCTCCACAAAGATCTAACCATGCTTTCGCAACTGTACCTCCCCCTCGTTCTTATACCATGGCTTCTTTCATTATTTGAATCTTCTTCCATGTGTAGTACAGTTCCCAAGGACCACTTCAAGGATCCCTCCTGATCATTAGACGCAGTACGGTTCTTATTCTCACCTCGTTGCACCTGTGCCACTATGACTCCTCATCAGGGATTCTTCTCCTTCTTCACCAGGCCAGTCATTAAAGCCCTGTGTTCTCTTTCCTCTCACACTCCTCTGTTAGTCTGCTATACCTTTGTTTTGTCTGGGTGGCATGCGATTGCTGTAAATCAGTCAAATCGCAGAAATTCTTGTTCTTGGTCTTGGTCTGCTTAGGCATTCGTTTGAGCTTCTCAGACAAACATTCTCACCTGATGTGTGAGGTTTCAACCATCTGCCTCGGTGTGTTTAATGGAAGGTAATAGAATTTTTCTATACTATTTAGAGCAGATGCTGCCTCTTTGTGTCTTCTTAAGTACGGTTTGGATGTGTTTTCAAAACAATGTTTAAATTACAATTATTAACATAGGACGTAATTTTCTTATGGTACTGGGTGACCTAATGCCACATACCATAGACCATCAGGTAGTTGTGCTATCCGTCCATCCATCCATCTGTCCATTCATTCGCCTGTCCATACATTCGCCCATCCATCCATCCATCCATCCATCCATTAATCCATCCATCCATCCATCCATCCATCCATCCATCCATCCATTCATCCATTCATTCATCCATCCATCCATTCCCCCATCCATCCATTCGCCCATCCATCCATCCATCCATCCATCCATCCATCCATCCATCCATTAATCCATCCATCCATCCATCTGTCCATCCATCCATCCATTCATCCATTCATTCATCCATCCATCCATCCATCCATTCCCCCATCCATCCATTCGCCCATTCACCCATCCATCCATCCATCCATCCATCCATCCATCCATCCATCCATCCATAATAAAATTAAAGCTGCAGTCCGTAACTTTTTTTGGGTTAAAAATTATTCAAAATACATATTTGAAAAATACATAACCTGGCTGGTTAAAAGCTATCTGCTTGCCTTAGCGCCATTCAAAATGGTAAGCTTATAATGTAATGTAATTATAATGTAATAATGTAAGGTAATAATGTTTTTAATTCCAGTGGTACTGGTGGATTTCCAGCGGGAGATTCGAGCATTTCTTTGCGTCATTACGTCACATCTGTACACATAAAGAAGAGTCTTGGCTAGTCGCCAATATTGCGTGTGAGGATACTGGAGGTGGAGATTTATAGCCTTTTCTCACAGCACTTGATATAATTAAACATATTAATTTGATGGCGGATCCAGAAAGGTTCAAACGACAATCCCCAGTGACAACAGATTCACCCGCTGTAAAATGCAAAAGACTTCGTTCGGACTTTAGAGCGGCTACAGAAAAAAAGAGACCGCAACCAGCCCATGCGAAAACAAGGATACATATCAGAAGGGCATTGCATGTCACGCAATGCTGAAATTGTTAACATTAACAATTTGAGAACAAAGTATATTTTGCACGGTTTTGCGTGAAATGATAAGCAATTTTTAGATTGGTTGCAATGTCATAACGGATGTTACTTAAATGTTCAGATGACATTTTCCGGTGAAAATTATCATGCTGATCATACTTCCAAAAAGAATAATCTGTGATTCTTAACGACACTATCCACAACGGCACGGCGACTGACAGCTCCACACTCTCCTCAAACATTGTGTTCATCCTCGCTGTGCCACGTGGAAGTAGCCTACAACTCGTGTAAAGTTGATAATTGCAATTGCAGATTTTAAACTGAGATGGCGACAAAGAGAAAAAAATACAGACTGCAGCTTTAAGACGAAGATCATACCTGAAGCTGCTACTACAAGTGATTATTCTGGGTAGTCTGTGATGGGACTTTCCTAATGAACATCATTCCCTTTATATATTGGAAGTGAAGACAGCAGTACTTGAACCACCAACTGTAATTTTATACAGAAAGTTGGCAAATTCAATTTTTCAGAGAAACCCAGAGTTAGCAGTATTTACTAAAATTACAAATTAAATCACAGGTACACATATTTACTCTGCAGGGAAACCTATTTAGTCCCATCCGCCAAGGCCTGTTCCATTGGACATGAGCGTGAGAAAGGGAGTGAGAAAGGTTGGATGAATGGACAGACATGAGACCTTGGAGAAATTGGATCTGGCTTCTGTCTCTTGGCACTAACTGAAGGCTGTGCAAAGTTCTGTAAACACACGGGTGTCATTCCAACTGCTTTTGTTTTTATTTTTTTTGCAAAGAATAAAATTAAAGCTATTTATAACCTGAGTGATAATTACATTATAGTTATTTCATCATGATTAGATTCCTGCTTTTTATGATACAATGACACAGTTTTAATTAAAATGTCTCTCAGGCAGCTTGGCTGGCCAAGTGGGTTGTTTGTTCATTCGCTCTAGTTTTTTAAAGGGTCTTTCTCGACTTTGCATGCTGTCAGTGTCAGACTGACTTGACCTAGAATACACAAATTTAAATCAAAATGTTAATTTGGGTGATTTGTCTTCAATGTGTACATAACTTATTTTAAATTAATGGCATGAGGCTGTATTGAGTAGACCTTGACTTTCATTTGCTTTCAAATGAAAGCTTTCATTTGCCAATTTAATAGCTAACTGTACTGAAAATCACATTTAATTTGAACGAAATTGGCATGGGCCCCCTTGGATTCTTCAGCCAACTGGATTTAGAATGCAATTTCCAAATTATGAATGAATGAATGAATGAATGAAACAAAAATCTTTGATCATTAAAATCTCAGACAGATACATAATCAAAGCAGTATTTGGCTATTTATATAGTTTTTTTTTTTAATAGTCAATTTGAACCCGAGCCCCCTTGCACTCTTAACGAAGAAAGCATACTAGAAGACTTTAAAAATAAGAAAATTCTCTTTGGTCATGTTTTATCTCGCACAGGACACCAAGTGACCCAGAACTGCCACTAGTGCTTGACGACCTGATTTTAATCTTGAAGGATTTATGTTAGAATTATGGAACATAAACTCCTGAGGAAGTTTAAAAAAGTTTTGAGTTAATGTTAGCAGTGATACTTCTAAAAAAGAAGAAGAAAAAAAAACAGAATACGAGAATACCCTGTAGGTATTGTGCACTGAGACCTAACTTAGGGCGAAGAAAGAAGTAGGCAATACTCTGTAAATATTTAATGGATGATATATACTCAATAATAAATAGCTGATAAATAAAATATGGTTACTTGTCTTGATTAAGGTGAGTGTATTCCCTTCCCCTGATGCCAACATGTCTTTGATTCACATATCTGTGGTTGTGCAGTCCTCCTTCCTTTCAGTATTCAACATTTCCACTTTGTGTTGCACACTTGAAAGAGAACGGCTCTTGGCTGGAGGGTTGTTGTACAGAAATGAACCGTAGAAACGTTTCGCCGAAGGCATCGGCTTGGGGTATTGTATGAAGCTGAGGCCACCCCGGATATTCATTCATGTTTCATGGCGAAGAGGCTATCACTTTAAACGTGTCCCACTTGAGTGAGTTTTGGCGATACGCTGCCAGCTGATGGTAATTAATAACTTGTGGAAATTTCAAATATCTGAAGGGCGATAAAATCATGCAAAACACTTCTAATTATTATAACTCCCCCCCCACTGGATGAATGCTTTCTTACTGCTAACCGAAAATGTCACGGTCAGGGTGAGTCGAGAAGCAACAGGATTTAGATGATTAATATTGCACTGGCTGTTCTGAAATATTACAAATCTGTACACATCATCTCTGGTTCCTTTTTTGACTCTTGTGACATTTATCTGTCAGTTAGGCCGCAACACACAATCACAATATCCTTTGTTACAGGACATTTCCAAAATATATCAAGCTGTCATTTTTCAAAATTTTTGTGACTGTTCCTTTAGAAGCTGACCAAAATTATGGCTTTCATTACGTTTTTGATTATCCCCTCAAACTATCCTTTGGCATAGCTTTGTAGCCCTGACACAGTTCCCAGTTCAATGAGGTGATAGATATTCAAGTCAGAGAGCTGCTCTTTAAACCCTGGGAGAAAGAACTAAAGGATACAGGGAGTAAACAGAATATATGGCCTTTAAGGTGATGTTTGGGTGCGGAGGGCAACGCTCCTCAGTCGAGGGACACTAAAGGTTGCACACCTTTCTCTCTTCAAAGACCCTAACAGTTTTGACAGTCCCTCACCAAACACCCTTCCTGGTGGCAAAGCAAAAAGACCTCTAAAGGTTTCGGCAAGAAGTAAACCTGACCTTTTCTTGGCACTGAACGTATAGGAGAGGTTCACTGGGAAAGCAGGCTGGTTTCCTCCACCTCAAGCGAACTGAACATAAAGCCCAGATGACAGTTCCTGTTGAAAGAGTGTTGGATGGTAATTTACTCAAAACAACAGCCTGACCTTCTCAGTAGCTCCTGCACAGACTGTTTATAACACAATGGCTATCATTTATAGATCTAAGATTTGGCAGATTTGGGGTCCCGCACCAGTATCAACAATCAACTTTGTCAAGATACACTGTTTCACAGGAAACATGGTCTAGCTACATATACTGTGCAATAGTCAAAGTCACATTTTTGTTTGCATTTGACGTTTGATACAATGAAACAAATGAAATGATTTTTTGAGGGATAAAAATTACTATATAAAAATAAATAAATAAAAAATATCATTCAAATGTCTGACCAAAATAAAATCAAAAATAAATACAGAAAATAATAAAAAATGGAAATTATACAAAAATGATTTCAGCACTAAATTGAATTAAATATTAATTGTATTTACGTATTTTTATAAAAGTCTTTTTTAAAGCATATGTAAAGACTCTACACAATATAACTTTTCTGAAAATTATATTAATCAATTCTTTATTAGTATCTTATTATTAAAGTCCATGTATGGTACACATTACATTGATAAAAAAAAGTATTTTGATATTCTAATAATAATAATTGTATATACACTGTATATACACCATTAAATATTAATTATATTTATAATTTATTGCTTTACTTATTTTCCTTTTACTTATTCAGTAATAAGTGACTGCCATATTTTCTGTGGCATTTCTTAATTAAGGAAAATGTATCAGGTTTGTGATCTAATACTCGCATTGAGACACCAAATATAAATTAACAATATTTAAGCATATATATATATTAATTAAAATACAATTAATAACATCTTAAATATTAATAAAAAGACATAAAGAAATTATATAAATTCACGTATTATTGGTATTGCAGATAAGCTTCATTGTCTCATGATCTCAATGGCCAGTATAGGGAAATCAACCACAATGTTTGATTTTAAAATAAAAATAATTTAAAAGGAATTTAAAATATTCTCATTTTGAAGGGTCTTCTCTTCACAAGTATGCTTTCATTATGAATGGCGAAAATAACACATCATGAATAAACAAAGACCTTTTTACTACATGGGCTTACTCAAGGGGCTGCATTAAAAACGCTCTAGTTAATGAACACCTTTTCAGAAGTTGCATGTTGGAATGTCTCATTATGCCAGACTTAAACTGACTGACCTTTCATTTTTTGAGGATACTCACCTCATAGTGAGCCAGTCCCAGCTGGTTCACTGAAGCTTAAAGTGATCCCATATGTATCACTGTTTTCAACTAATGCGTCCGGTTCAAGCAATATTATTAACACCACCTTGTGCAATAAATTATATCTATAATCTTCAGCAAGGTGATCGACGATTTTTGTTTAATCACAAATTAGGGCTGCTTACTAAAGCCAAAACAAAAACAAACAAAAAAATGCAATAACTAATCGTATATGTATTTTACAGCCTTCTTTGTGGATGTACTGTTGTGTCAAACGTTGCAATTTATATCACACTTTGTTCAGTGCAAATGCTCTTATTATAACCAACAAGGTGTAGAAATGATGTAAATTAGATAATCACTCAGCTTCACTGATTATAGCGAAAGTTTTCACTGATTTGTTTTATAAAACTATTATATGTTCCTTGCTTCCGTATTTATTGGTTTTATTATATGGACTTTTATTGTGAAGTATATTTTCTGTTCCTCTTGTTCCAGTGGTTCACTTCCTGTGTTTAGTTTACTTCCTGTATTTTCATTGTTTCCACAGTTGCCTTGTATATTTCTACAGGTATCCTCATTCGTTTTCATAGTGATTCCTCTTTAGTTTTCATAGTGATGATTGTTCACACCTGTTCCTCATTAGCCCCTAATTCCCCTTTGTATTTATAAAACCCTGTGTTTCAGTAGTCTTTTGTCGTCCATTGTCTTGGCACGTTTTTGTGAAGCTGTTGCGTTCTTGTACAAAAGTACAAAACATGACGAGATTATGATTACGATGAGCGCGTATTGATTAAGATGATTTTTGTCATATACATACAGAAATATCTAAAATTACAATATGCATTAAACAAAAATGCTATTTTAACTGAACTTGAAAAATATCTTTGTAGGGACAAGTAGCAACTGTGTGACTATTCACAATGTTAAACCATTCTAATTTCACAGTATAATAGAAGCAATTAGCTACTCAACTACTCTAAAGTAGACACAAATAAAAAGTCTAGCTCCCTCATTTGCGTTACTTTGCAGGTGGCCTGTGGTGCCGTTTTCTGCTGGTAAGTGTTTGAGGGTACATTTGAGGAAGGGGGGGGGGGTGCTTTACATACAATCACAAGTCCCTAATAGCTCAATCTGAGGCCAACCAGCAATTCTATTTTTAAAGACAGTCGCGGAGCTTTCATTAATGAGCACACGGCCACCTCTCGCCACGGCAGCCGTCTCCATTGTGAAGTCTGCCACTCCGCTTTCATTAAGCTCCCACACTCTGACGGAGACAATAGAGCAATTCCAAACCGCGCTCAAGGTAATCTTTATGGAAGGGCGGAAAACAATGGGGCGCCGAGGGGGAGTTCACATGGTAATAAGTGGACAAACCCAGAAGCGATTAACTCTGTTGTAATCCCATTGAGTTCAATCAAAGGGAGCAAGCGGGGACTTTTTCAGAAATCAAGCGAAGACTGTTGAGCCAAAGGAAATGTCTGACTTTGAGTGCTGCACCTGTAGAAATCCTGGAAATACGCCACTTCGGTTTCAACTCCTTGGTTGGTGGAAGTTTGTCACAGGATTGTAATACACTAGCTGGTCTGAACTTTCCCTGAGTTGGATCGGACTGAAATTAGTCATCGTAACGTGAAAACCATGCAATACTGAGCAAGCAATGAGTTTCGATTGCTTCGGTAACAGTAGTGGACCTGTTCAGTAAGTTGATACACTTATAAAAAAGTATACCATTTCTTTTTCTCCATAGGACATGGGAAATTTAAATCCAGTAATAGATTTGGTGTGATATTTGAATATGTGACCAGTCTCTCTGTCACATAAAACATTCCCATAAGAGTTAAGATCAATTCCTCATCATCACAATAGCAATTCATAGAGACCCCAAGCTATTGATTTGTGGGAGTGTCTGCAGACCATTGGAGACCATTGGAGACATGGACTTAATGAGAAATCATAGAGCACTGCAACATTTGTTTTGTTTTTGACACAAGGGAAAGTATGACCCTCGGATCGATGAGGGACAAAGAAGATTGATTGAGGAATCCGATTTTTGTCATAACTTACACAGCACTTTTCCAGTTTACTGTAACTGATACAAGCTGAATATCCCAATCATTATGTACTTAATATCCGATGGCCTTAACTTGTCATGCTCCATTTATTTTTCTGCACGAGACGAATTCAGGAAAATAAACGAGCCCCTCTACTTCAATATTTTTAACTTTAATATGTTGTTTGACGCTAGCCTAAGGTGGAAAATGCAACTGACAACAAATCTGTCACAGCGTTGGAAGAGAGTCAGAACTGGTTCTCTTGTGAGCAGAACTAATATTTGAAGCAATTTCTGAAGACTTACAACTTCAGGTTTGAGGCGAATACATTTAAAAAGTGCAATTAAAGAGTTTCACACAAAAACTAAAGTTCTGGCGTCATTTAATCACCCTTGTGTCATTGCAAACCTGAATCATTTCCAGTGTTCCAGTGTAACACGGATTACATTATCAGATTACTTTTACAAGTAACTAGTAAAGTAAAGATTTACCTTTGCACCTTCTACTGTAGAGGCATGATTTTTAATCTCATTCAGTCTGAGACTTTTGGTGTAAAAGGGCCTTTACATTTGCCACAAATAGAGAAAAAAAATGTTATAAAAAAAAACAAAACAATCAAGCCCAGCCCAGATATGAAAAAGTCATGTAGTCACTTTTTGAAATATAATGAAATAAAAGTAATGAAATCTTTGTAATGCATTAGTTTAAAAGGTAACTTTCCTGTTTTGGTCCATATTAGTGTAGGAAAGTTTTATAGTAACATTTCAACATTTTAAACTCAAAAACAAACAAACAAAGGACAAAGTTAAATCAAATATGGCAAAAAAAACTTTAAATGTCATGATGTTTGGTCACACGATGTGTGAGAACCAATGAGGGTTGTTGTTAGCTGAGGGTTATGTTGCCAAATTTGATGCGACTTTGTCCTTTTTTGAGCTTGTGCAACCATTTAGGCAATAATACAATACGAGTTTGGAATGACATGAGGTTGAGTAAATGATCGCAGAATTGACACTTTTGGGTGAACAATCCATTTAAATCAATGTCATTCAAAAATAGCCACTTTCATTTGTCCAGAGACAATGGCGCTAATTAAGGGGACGCCGTGTACCACAAGGTTATGAAACCACTGGGGGAAGCAGGGACCGAGGTAAGATAGTATTGATAGGATTGGAAATACGATCACCCACCAGTCTGTCCTAGTGTTTAGAGAGCTAGAGAGAGACAGACAGAATAAGAGAGACAGAGACAGGTACTGATCAAGAGTCTCCTTGCCACTTTCTCTCCCTCTGCTCTGTTCTAATCAGCATACAAGCGACAGGCGTCCTGTGTTACAGAGGCTTGGCTGCCATTCCAGTGGCTATTGATGGGACTTCGGGGCAGGGGGGGGGCCCAGCCCAACACTTTCTCATCTAGTGCTGGAGTCAGGCCGTCTGTCCGCCGCCCATCCAAAATGAGACACCATGAATTTAATCTGAAACGGAGAGGGGTGGCAGGCAGGAGTTGGTGTATCATATCAACTCCTCTGATAGTGCCTCCCCTGCTTTCAGTGAGGGATTGGAAAGTGGCACCACTTTTTAAGCCAGACTGATCAATGGCGCTTATGTATTGGGTTGAGCGGCATTGAGCAGATGTATGGTTCCACTTGTCTGCTCGCAATTAAAGGGGGAAATAGATTGCCAAAGCATCACACGGTAAGACGAACCCGTACGGGTGCCTGGTCCCACTGGAGCCATTTGTTTTCAAAGTTTGAATGTGAAAAGGCAGTCTTTCCCTCTGAGGTGAACACAAAGACTTTCCCTTATGCTACAGTATGTACGTCATTATTCAGCTTTGGGTTAAGAACTGCAATTTGATACCTTGTTTTTTAGAGGCAATCAAGAAATGTTAGCCTAACTTTTTCAAGACCTGTGATTTTCAAAATGTGGTAACAGTTTTCCATACTAAAAAATGCATGCAGTTTTGTTTTCCCATGTGTTATTGTAGTTGAAATATTTATACAATTTTACCATTTCTAATGACTCTGAAAAGGAGTTGAGCTCCAACTGCAATCAAACACACCTGAATAAGCTAGTCAAGGCCTTCAGAATTTCTTAAAAATTGTAGGCTGGCATGTTTAAGTTAGAGCTAAATGACACTGGCCTTTCTGGACCAGAGCTAACTTACCCTGCTCTAATGCATAACGTTCTTCCACAATGCCAAATAGAAATGGCGTTAAGGGACACTGATCACACTCTGCATGCTGAAAGACATGAGAAAAAAAAAAAAACAGAGGTGAATGACTGATATTCTGTTAGCTCTTAAAGCATATTAGATGCTGAATTTTAAAGACATTGTTTTAGCAACAAAATACAATAATATTGTAACACAGTCAAAGTCCAGAAGCATGTGTTCAATAAGATTTTCTGAAAAGAGATACATACATTTTGCATAGAGAGTGAACAAAACTTGGT
>NW_024121144.1:5969702-6015964 GCF_016745375.1 Pimephales promelas
AAAAAGCTAAAAACAGCTTGCTTTACTGCTAGCTTAGCAGTAAAGCTAAGTGTGCAATACATAACAAAACAGCCTTGTGCGCTGCTACTTGTTGAAAAAAGGCATCTAATTGGACAACAATGTTGTGAAAAAATCTGAACTGTTATCACACTCATGAAAAATGTAGTTAAGTTAATATCACTTTAAAGTTTTAGTTTAGCAACTGCACATCACCGTAAACAACACAGGCCATTATATGCATTTCAAAGCAACTCTGAGCACATGAAACGATAGCACCATACTGATAGCTACAGCCAGTTCAATGCAAAGAGCACTATTGCTCTAAAGCACACCTCCACAAACGCACTTGTAATCATCATTGATGTGGGCTTAACGCAGCACTCCGTGGGTAGCGCGGCCGAGAGAAACATTAACTCCCATTAACTACAGCCTCTCGCCAGGAGTAAGGCAGCTGATCAAAGGTGAACACTGGGGAATCAGAAAATGTGGGCTTTGTTCAGCTATCTTAAAAGTAGCAGCGATTTAATTATGCCATGGATTAGCTATAGCGCTGAAAAGAATAGACTTGCTGCCAGCGAAAGGTCTGAGATGCGCTTGAAGACGGAGATCTCATAGACTATAAACTCATGAGATCAGGATTCAAGCCAAATGCGTAATTGTCTCTAATAACACAATTGGAAAGGGGCAAAGATAGCAAAGTTTATATGTTGTCTGCTTTGTTTTCGCAATCAATTTACTAAAGCTCTTCTTTATCATTTGGTCTTTACACTAACTGCAACCACAACGGTGTGTGTTCACACCTAGTTTGTTTCTCGATCCGGACCAACAAAGAAAACAATACGTTTAGTACTGGTTCATTTTTTAGACCAAACCGAAAGACACAAAACTAAGTTGTGACGCATATTTAGAGATGGATCTTCAACGCATTCTCATCCCAAGGCGTCATATACGACACTTTTGCCAAAGCGAAATCCAACGCACATGGCGCCCTTTAGCGTCAAATGAGACGCTTCGGTTGTGGTAGGTTTAGGTATGGGGTAGGGTTAGGGTTAGACCACTAGGAGGCGCCTTCTGCCCCATATATATCTGCGTCTCATTTGACGCTAAAGGGTGCCTTGTGTGTTGGATGTCTACGCTTTGGCAAAAGGCCTTGGGCTGAGAACGGGCTTGGATCTTAGGGTGTTTTCACACTTGGCAGGGTTTGGTTTGATCAAAACAAACTCTGGTGCGATTGCTCTGCTAGTGCGGTTCATTTGAATAAGAGTAAAATCGCAGCAAAGACTTCTAAATGAACCAAAAACAGGACGTGATGTCAAATCCGACCCTAAAAAGGGTCATAGGAGCTATGTTGCCATCCACAGTTTGGTACAGGCGTCAGAAACTCCAAAACTTGCTTGTTTGGTTGCCCTTAAACTGTGGGTGATTTATGAAAATGAGTTTTTGCGCTGAAATATGTAAAAGTAGTGGAATTGTGCCGTTTAAACAGACAATATAGTTTATTTGTTCTGTACCAGCTTTTCCGCTTGGGACCCCATCTTTAGATTTAAGCCTCAGCATGAGGCAATGGCAGCCTCCTTTTCCCGCTCATTTAGCCCGCTAAATTCAAGGCACACGCAGGCTGTAACAAAGTGACAGGTGGGACGCACGGCAAGACAGCAAGTTCGCAAAGGTTGACTCTCATTAGGTTTCCAAAGCCCCACCGACAGGCCCTCGCAGCTGCCTCCTGATGCACGTTCATCTGCACCTGGATCTGTTAACTGCAACGAAACAGCGAGCCGGAGCAGACGAGGACGACTCGGGAGGTGGGGGGTGGGTTAAAGGAAGTGGAGAAAACCGTTTTTGAATCCCTTAGTCCACAGCGGGTGAACTTCCTGCCCTCAGACATCTTGCCGGCCTAAATCCTGTCATGCATATCCTGACACGCTGCACACTCCACACTACGTGTTTTACGATCCCTAATCCCAATTAATGTCCAGGAGAGGTAAAGGAAAGAGAATCAAAAGAGAAGCTGTCCCCGAGATGGGGCATGATGGGAAAGGGGGAGTATGGTGGGAAGGGGGATTGGGGAGGGGAGGGTTGGCTGAACCAATTATTTTGAAGGGTATTAAGTCATCAGATTTACTTTTATCTTGATTGCATTGTGGAAGTCGTGCATAATTAATGGAGGGAGCTTATTAGGAAAAGATGATTAGGCAAATTACACAGGTGTCGGATGCATTTTTCATGATGAATTTTGCTGGGACAATCCCGTATTTCCATCTGTTCTGCTCCTATCAGAATGTCACTGCAGGGGAAATTAACGCGACGGCATCAATACCAAATAAACGAGGAGCCGACAGAACACAAAACACAAGTAAATAAGTCTTTAAAGGTTGACGCTGCTGTACGTAAACTTCGATCCTTTTTGCCAAGTAACACCATAGTTAGCAGTAGAAAGACTTCATCAATAAAACGGCTTTCTAATGGCCATTTCATCCTCCTATTTTATGACTACACGGTGCATGACCCAACATGAGATACAAGCTCTTCTATTGATAGGCTGAGGTCATTTATGCTTTAAGGTTAACACATGTTTGACGCTTATAATGAAGACTTTCTTCCATTTAGTCCACTAAAAGGAAAGAATGGGAGAGGGAGCTCAATATTATGACCCCTTTACTTTCCCTGGACATTAATTTGGGTTTATGGGTCATTAGGCAATGCTTCCTTTATAGTAGTGCTAATGTAATTCAACACAGAATCTAGTGGACATGCATTATAGTAAAAGTGAAATGGCGCTCACAACCATTTTACTTTAACTAAACTGGATATTGAACCAGGGAGAAAAAAAAATGTATATAGGAATTGGATTTTATCCACCAAAACAACAAAGCCAATTGAAAATAAAGTATTTTCTAAGGCATCAAGTTATTACGTTTCTAAAAAAATTACAAAGCCATTTCTTCTTGAAATAATCTGCACTTTGTTTAATCATGCTGATCATATTGTGCACAATTAAATAAACTTAAATGCTAAATAAGGTGGAATTTATAATAAACCAATTTAATTAGAAAAGAAATGTGTTTGTGCCAAGAAGAATAACAATTAATTAGACTGCTGCACTACTTCACCTCATTGTGGGTGCCTCCATGTGCAATGGGAATTTTTGTAAATACAAGTTTTCTAGTTGGATATTGGATGTGAACGGTCCCTCGTCATATTTACAACTGGGAAATGTGTAATGGTTATATAGGTTATGTTGGCCATAAACTCTAAACATGGTGGAGGTGCGAACAAGTACTAATGACTGTTAAGTGACTAATTTTCCTACAAAATCTATATTACTTTCTTCTACAGTTACTTTCCTGCATTTACTTGTGTAACCATTTGATACATACCGTATTCTTTGTATTTTACTCAGCTAAAAACGGCATTTATTTTGACCAAAATTCTAGAATCACCAGCAAACTGTAAATGTAGTATACATTCACAAAGAGCAGGTCATGTTTTTGGTCACCAACAAATTGGACACTATTTTTCAAAATCTGTTGCTATTGGCAAAAAAAAAATTGTCTGGCTACAATAAGATTTTCTCAGGAAATAGGCAAGAATGAACGTCCATGATTCATATTCTTTCTGGCAAAAAAACACTTGAATGTAACAAATTTGTATTTGGAAAATGAGAAGACTACACATCATAAAAGGCAGTTATTCAGATTGAAATAGCGTGGTGAACTAAGTGAATTCGTCCCAGAAATCCATTTAAATAAAATAACAAAGGTGCAAAGGTGCTTTCATTTCAACTTCAGCTTTCCTCCCATGATCAACCGAACAATTTACAAATTTCTACAACATGGTTCATTGCTTTAAAGGGAAACTAGCCTGAGATATATTTGCATACCAATTAAGGCGGCACTTACAGTATGGGCATCTTTCAAAACCTCGTCTTTCAGGTAACCCCTCCACAAAGATCTAACCATGCTTTCGCAACTGTACCTCCCCCTCGTTCTTATACCATGGCTTCTTTCATTATTTGAATCTTCTTCCATGTGTAGTACAGTTCCCCAAGGACCACTTCAAGGATCCCTCCTGATCATTAGACGCAGTACGGTTCTTATTCTCACCTCGTTGCACCTGTGCCACTATGACTCCTCATCAGGGATTCTTCTCCTTCTTCACCAGGCCAGTCATTAAAGCCCTGTGTTCTCTTTCCTCTCACACTCCTCTGTTAGTCTGCTATACCTTTGTTTTGTCTGGGTGGCATGCGATTGCTGTAAATCAGTCAAATCGCAGAAATTCTTGTTCTTGGTCTTGGTCTGCTTAGGCATTCGTTTGAGCTTCTCAGACAAACATTCTCACCTGATGTGTGAGGTTTCAACCATCTGCCTCGGTGTGTTTAATGGAAGGTAATAGAATTTTTCTATACTATTTAGAGCAGATGCTGCCTCTTTGTGTCTTCTTAAGTACGGTTTGGATGTGTTTTCAAAACAATGTTTAAATTACAATTATTAACATAGGACGTAATTTTCTTATGGTACTGGGTGACCTAATGCCACATACCATAGACCATCAGGTAGTTGTGCTATCCGTCCATCCATCCATCTGTCCATTCATTCGCCTGTCCATACATTCGCCCATCCATCCATCCATCCATCCATCCATTAATCAATCCATCCATCCATCCGTCCATCCATCCATCCATTCATCCATTCATTCATCCATCCATCCATTCGCCCATTCACCCATCCATCCACCCATCCATAATAAAATTAAAGCTGCAGTCCGTAACTTTTTTTGGGTTAAAAATTATTCAAAATACATATTTGAAAAATACATAACCTGGCTGGTTAAAAGCTATCTGCTTGCCTTAGCGCCATTCAAAATGGTAAGCTTATAATGTAATGTAATTATAATGTAATAATGTAAGGTAATAATGTTTTTAATTCCAGTGGTACTGGTGGATTTCCAGCGGGAGATTCGAGCATTTCTTTGCGTCATTACGTCACATCTGTACACATAAAGAAGAGTCTTGGCTAGTCGCCAATATTGCGTGTGAGGATACTGGAGGTGGAGATTTATAGCCTTTTCTCACAGCACTTGATATAATTAAACATATTAATTTGATGGCGGATCCAGAAAGGTTCAAACGACAATCCCCAGTGACAACAGATTCACCCGCTGTAAAATGCAAAAGACTTCGTTCGGACTTTAGAGCGGCTACAGAAAAAAAGAGACCGCAACCAGCCCATGCGAAAACAAGGATACATATCAGAAGGGCATTGCATGTCACGCAATGCTGAAATTGTTAACATTAACAATTTGAGAACAAAGTATATTTTGCACGGTTTTGCGTGAAATGATAAGCAATTTTTAGATTGGTTGCAATGTCATAACGGATGTTACTTAAATGTTCAGATGACATTTTCCGGTGAAAATTATCATGCTGATCATACTTCCAAAAAGAATAATCTGTGATTCTTAACGACACTATCCACAACGGCACGGCGACTGACAGCTCCACACTCTCCTCAAACATTGTGTTCATCCTCGCTGTGCCACGTGGAAGTAGCCTACAACTCGTGTAAAGTTGATAACTGCAATTGCAGATTTTAAACTGAGATGGCGACAAAGAGAAAAAAATACAGACTGCAGCTTTAAGACGAAGATCATACCTGAAGCTGCTACTACAAGTGATTATTCTGGGTAGTCTGTGATGGGACTTTCCTAATGAACATCATTCCCTTTATATATTGGAAGTGAAGACAGCAGTACTTGAACCACCAACTGTAATTTTATACAGAAAGTTGGCAAATTCAATTTTTCAGAGAAACCCAGAGTTAGCAGTATTTACTAAAATTACAAATTAAATCACAGGTACACATATTTACTCTGCAGGGAAACCTATTTAGTCCCATCCGCCAAGGCCTGTTCCATTGGACATGAGCGTGAGAAAGGGAGTGAGAAAGGTTGGATGAATGGACAGACATGAGACCTTGGAGAAATTGGATCTGGCTTCTGTCTCTTGGCACTAACTGAAGGCTGTGCAAAGTTCTGTAAACACACGGGTGTCATTCCAACTGCTTTTTTTTTATTTTGTTTTTTGCAAAGAATAAAATTAAAGCTATTTATAACCTGAGTGATAATTACATTATAGTTATTTCATCATGATTAGATTCCTGCTTTTTATGATACAATGACACAGTTTTAATTAAAATGTCTCTCAGGCAGCTTGGCTGGCCAAGTGGGTTGTTTGTTCATTCGCTCTAGTTTTTTAAAGGGTCTTTCTCGACTTTGCATGCTGTCAGTGTCAGACTGACTTGACCTAGAATACACAAATTTAAATCAAAATGTTAATTTGGGTGATTTGTCTTCAATGTGTACATAACTTATTTTAAATTAATGGCATGAGGCTGTATTGAGTAGACCTTGACTTTCATTTGCTTTCAAATGAAAGCTTTCATTTGCCAATTTAATAGCTAACTGTACTGAAAATCACATTTAATTTGAACGAAATTGGCATGGGCCCCCTTGGATTATTCAGCCAACTGGATTTAGAATGCAATTTCCAAATAATGAATGAATGAATGAATGAATGAATGAATGAATGAATGAATGAATGAATGAAAATCTTTGATCAAGCTGTATTTGGCTATTTATATAGTTTTTTTATAGTCAATTTGAACCCGAGCCCCCTTGCACTCGTAACGAAGAAAGCATACTAGAAGACTTTAAAAATAAGAAAATTCTCTTTGGTCATGTTTTATCTCGCACAGGACACCAAGTGACCCAGAACTGCCACTAGTGCTTGACGACCTGTTTTTAATCTTGAAGGATTTATGTTAGAATTATGGAACATAAACTCCCGAGGAAGTTTAAAAAAGTTTTGAGTTAATGTTAGCAGTGATACTTGTAAAAAAGAAAAGAAGAAGGAAAAAAAAAAACAGAATACCCTGTAGGTATTGTGCACTGAGACCTAACTTAGGGCGAAGAAAGAAGTAGGCAATACTCTGTAAATATTTAATGGATGATATATACTCAATAATAAATAGCTGATAAATAAAATATGGTTACTTGTCTTGATTAAGGTGAGTGTATTCCCTTCCCCTGATGCCAACATGTCTTTGATTCACATATCTGTGGTTGTGCAGTCCTCCTTCCTTTCAGTATTCAACATTTCCACTTTGTGTTGCACACTTGAAAAGAGAACGGCTCTTGGCTGGAGGGTTGTTGTACAGAAATGAACCGTAGAAACGTTTCGCCGAAGGCATCGGCTTGGGGTATTGTATGAAGCTGAGGCCACCCCGGATATTCATTCATGTTTCATGGCGAAGAGGCTATCACTTTAAACGTGTCCCACTTGAGTGAGTTTTGGCGATACGCTGCCAGCTGATGGTAATTAATAACTTGTGGAAATTTCAAATATCTGAAGGGCGATAAAATCATGCAAAACACTTCTAATTATTATAACTCCCCCCCCCACTGGATGAATACTTTCTTACTGCTAACCGAAAATGTCACGGTCAGGGTGAGTCGAGAAGCAACAGGATTTAGATGATTAATATTGCACTGGCTGTTCTGAAATATTACAAATCTGTACACATCATCTCTGGTTCCTTTTTTGACTCTTGTGACATTTATCTGTCAGTTAGGCCGCAACACACAATCACAATATCCTTTGTTACAGGACATTTCCAAAATATATCAAGCTGTCATTTTTCCAAATTTTTGTGACTGTTCCTTTAGAAGCTGACCAAAATTATGGCTTTCATTACGTTTTTGATTATCCCCTCAAACTATCCTTTGGCATAGCTTTGTAGCCCTGACACAGTTCCCAGTTCAATGAGGTGATAGATATTCAAGTCAGAGAGCTGCTCTTTAAACCCTGGGAGAAAGAACTAAAGGATACAGGGAGTAAACAGAATATATGGCCTTTAAGGTGATGTTTGGGTGCGGAGGGCAACGCTCCTCAGTCGAGGGACACTAAAGGTTGCACACCTTTCTCTCTTCAAAGACCCTAACAGTTTTGACAGTCCCTCACCAAACACCCTTCCTGGTGGCAAAGCAAAAAGACCTCTAAAGGTTTCGGCAAGAAGTAAACCTGACCTTTTCTTGGCACTGAACGTATAGGAGAGGTTCACTGGGAAAGCAGGCTGGTTTCCTCCACCTCAAGCGAACTGAACATAAAGCCCAGATGACAGTTCCTGTTGAAAGAGTGTTGGATGGTAATTTACTCAAAACAACAGCCTGACCTTCTCAGTAGCTCCTGCACAGACTGTTTATAACACAATGGCTATCATTTATAGATCTAAGATTTGGCAGATTTGGGGTCCCGCACCAGTATCAACAATCAACTTTGTCAAGATACACTGTTTCACAGGAAACATGGTCTAGCTACATATACTGTGCAATAGTCAAAGTCACATTTTTGTTTGCATTTGACGTTTGATACAATGAAACAAATGAAATGATTTTTTGAGGGATAAAAATTACTATATAAAAATAAATAAATAAAAAATATCATTCAAATGTCTGACCAAAATAAAATCAAAAATAAATACAGAAAATAATAAAAAATGGAAATTATACAAAAATGATTTCAGCACTAAATTGAATTAAATATTAATTGTATTTACGTATTTTTATAAAAGTCTTTTTTTAAAGCATATGTAAAGACTCTACACAATATAACTTTTCTGAAAATTATATTAATCAATTCTTTATTAGTATCTTATTATTAAAGTCCATGTATGGTACACATTACATTGATAAAAAAAAGTATTTTGATATTCTAATAATAATAATTGTATATACACTGTATATACACCATTAAATATTAATTATATTTATAATTTATTGCTTTACTTATTTTCCTTTTACTTATTCAGTAATAAGTGACTGCCATATTTTCTGTGGCATTTCTTAATTAAGGAAAATGTATCAGGTTTGTGATCTAATACTCGCATTGAGACACCAAATATAAATTAACAATATTTAAGCATATATATATATTAATTAAAATACAATTAATAACATCTTAAATATTAATAAAAAGACATAAAGAAATTATATAAATTCACGTATTATTGGTATTGCAGATAAGCTTCATTGTCTCATGATCTCAATGGCCAGTATAGGGAAATCAACCACAATGTTTGATTTTAAAATAAAAATAATTTAAAAGGAATTTAAAATATTCTCATTTTGAAGGGTCTTCTCTTCACAAGTATGCTTTCATTATGAATGGCGAAAATAACACATCATGAATAAACAAAGACCTTTTTACTACATGGGCTTACTCAAGGGGCTGCATTAAAAACGCTCTAGTTAATGAACACCTTTTCAGAAGTTGCATGTTGGAATGTCTCATTATGCCAGACTTAAACTGACTGACCTTTCATTTTTTGAGGATACTCACCTCATAGTGAGCCAGTCCCAGCTGGTTCACTGAAGCTTAAAGTGATCCCATATGTATCACTGTTTTCAACTAATGCGTCCGGTTCAAGCAATATTATTAACACCACCTTGTGCAATAAATTATATCAATAATCTTCAGCAAGGTGATCGACGATTTTTGTTTAATCACTAATTAGGGCTGCTTACTAAAGCCAAAACAAAAACAAACAAAAAAATGCAATAACTAATAATTAATAACTAATAAAATATGTATTTTACAGCCTTCTTTGTGGATGTACTGTTGTGTCAAACGTTGCAATTTATATCACACTTTGTTCAGTACAAATGCTCTTATTATAACCAACAAGGTGTAGAAATGATGTAAATTAGATAATCACTCAGCTTCACTGATTATAGCGAAAGTTTTCACTGATTTTATTTATAAAACTATTATATGTTCCTTGCTTCTGTATTTATTGGTTTTATTATATGGACTTTTATTGTGAAGTATTTCTGTTCCTCTTGTTCCAGTGGTTCACTTCCTGTGTTTAGTTCCTATTTTCATTGTTTCCGCAGTTGCCTTGTATATTTCTACAGGTATCCTCATTCGTTTTCATAGTGATTCCTCTTTAGTTTTCATAGTGATGATTGTTCACACCTGTTCCTCATTAGCCCCTAATTCCCCTTTGTATTTATAAAACCCTGTGTTTCAGTAGTCTTTTGTCGTCCATTATCTTGGCACGTTTTTGTGAAGCTGTTGCGTTCTTGTACAAAAGTACAAAACATGACGAGATTATGATTACGATGAGCGCGTATTGATTAAGATGATTTTTGTCATATACATACAGAAATATCTAAAATTACAATATGCATTAAACAAAAATGCTATTTTAACTGAACTTGAAAAATATCTTTGTAGGGACAAGTAGCAACTGTGTGACTATTCACAATGTTAAACCATTCTAATTTCACAGTATAATAGAAGCAATTAGCTACTCAACTACTAGACACAAATAAAAAGTCTAGCTCCCTCATTTGCGTTACTTTGCAGGTGGCCTGTGGTGCCGTTTTCTGCTGGTAAGTGTTTGAGGGTGCATTTGAGGAAGGGGGGGGGTGCTTTACATACAATCACAAGTCCCTAATAGCTCAATCTGAGGCCAACCAGCAATTCTATTTTTAAAGACAGTCGCGGAGCTTTCATTAATGAGCACACGGCCACCTCTCGCCACGGCAGCCGTCTCCATTGTGAAGTCTGCCACTCCGCTTTCATTAAGCTCCCACACTCTGACGGAGACAATAGAGCAATTCCAAACCGCGCTCAAGGTAATCTTTATGGAAGGGCGGAAAACAATGGGGCGCCGAGGGGGAGTTCACATGGTAATAAGTGGACAAACCCAGAAGCGATTAACTCTGTTGTAATCCCATTGAGTTCAATCAAAGGGAGCAAGCGGGGACTTTTTCAGAAATCAAGCGAAGAGTGTTGAGCCAAAGGAAATGTCTGACTTTGAGTGCTGCACCTGTAGAAATCCTGGAAATACGCCACTTCGGTTTCAACTTTGATGGTTGGTGGAAGTTTGTCACAGGATTGTAATACACTAGCTGGTCTGAACTTTCCCCGAGTTGTATCGGACTGAAATTAGTCATCGTAACGTGAAAACCATGCAATACTGAGCAAGCAATGAGTTTCGATTGCTTCGGTAACAGTAGTGGACCTGTTCAGTAAGTTGATACACTTATAAAAAAGTATACCATTTCTTTTTCTCCATAGGACATGGGAAATTTAAATCCAGTAATAGATTTGGTGTGATATTTGAATATGTGACCAGTCTCTCTGTCACATAAAACATTCCCATAAGAGTTAAGATCAATTCCTCATCATCACAATAGCAATTCATAGAGACCCCAAGCTATTGATTTGTGGGAGTGTCTGCAGACCATTGGAGACCATTGGAGACATGGACTTAATGAGAAATCATAGAGCACTGCAACATTTGTTTTGTTTTTGACACAAGGGAAAGTATGACCCTCGGATCGATGAGGGACAAAGAAGATTGATTGAGGAATCCGATTTTTGTCATAACTTACACAGCACTTTTCCAGTTTACTGTAACTGATACAAGCTGAATATCCCAATCATTATGTACTTAATATCCGATGGCCTTAACTTGTCATGCTCCATTTATTTTTCTGCACGAGACGAATTCAGGAAAATAAACGAGCCCCTCTACTTCAATATTTTTAACTTTAATATGTTGTTTGACGCTATAGCCTAAGGTGGAAAATGCAACTGACAACAAATCTGTCACAGCGTTGGAAGAGATTCAGAACTGGTTCTCTTGTGAGCAGAACTAATATTTGAAGCAATTTCTGAAGACTTACAACTTCAGGTTTGAGGCGAATACATTTAAAAAGTGCAATTAAAGAGTTTCACACAAAAACTAAAGTTCTGGCGTCATTTAATCACCCTTGTGTCATTGCAAACCTGAATCATTTCCAGTGTTCCAGTGTAACACGGATTACATTATCAGATTACTTTTACAAGTAACTAGTAAAGTAAAGATTTACCTTTGCACCTTCTACTGTAGAGGCATGATTTTTAATCTCATTCAGTCTGAGACTTTTGGTGTAAAGGGGCCTTTACATTTGCCACAAATAGAGAAAAATTTTTTTATAAAAAAAACAAAACAATCAAGCCCAGCCCAGATATGAAAAAGTCACGTAGTCACTTTTTGAAATATAATGAAATAAAAGTAATGAAATCTTTGTAATGCATTAGTTTAAAAGGTAACTTTCCTGTTTTGGTCCATATTAGTGTAGGAAAGTTTCATAGTAACATTTCAACATTTTAAACTCAAAAACAAACAAACAAAGGACATAAAGTTAAATCAAATATGGCAAAACAAACTTTAAATGTCATGATGTTTGGTCACACGATGTGTGAGAACCAATGAGGGTTGTTAGCTGAGGGTTATGTTGCCAAATTTGATGCGACTTTGTCCTTTTTTGAGCTTGAAAGTTTCGTGCAACCATTTAGGCAATAATACAATACGAGTTTGGAATGACATGAGGTTGAGTAAATGATCGCAGAATTGACACTTTTGGGTGAACAATCCATTTAAATCAATGTCATTCAAAAATAGCCACTTTCATTTGTCCAGAGACAATGGCGCTAATTAAGGGGACGCCGTGTACCACAAGGTTATGAAACCACTGGGGGAAGCAGGGACCGAGGTAAGATAGTATTGATAGGATTGGAAATACGATCACCCACCAGTCTGTCCTAGTGTTTAGAGAGCTAGAGAGAGACAGACAGAATAAGAGAGACAGAGACAGGTACTGATCAAGAGTCTCCTTGCCACTTTCTCTCCCTCTGCTCTGTTCTAATCAGCATACAAGCGACAGGCATCCTGTGTTACAGAGGCTTGGCTGCCATTCCAGTGGCTATTGATGGGACTTCGGGGCAGGGGGGGAGGCCCAGCCCAACACTTTCTCATCTAGTGCTGGAGTCAGGCCGTCTGTCCGCCGCCCATCCAAAATGAGACACCATGAATTTAATCTGAAACGGAGAGGGGGTGGCAGGCAGGAGTTGGTGTATCATATCAACTCCTCTGATAGTGCCTCCCCTGCTTTCAGTGAGGGATTGGAAAGTGGCACCACTTTTTAAGCCAGACTGATCAATGGCGCTTATGTATTGGGTTGAGCGGCATTGAGCAGATGTATGGTTCCACTTGTCTGCTCGCAATTAAAGGGGGAAATAGATTGCCAAAGCATCGCACGGTAAGACGAACCCGTACGGGTGCCTGGTCCCACTGGAGCCATTTGTTTTCAAAGTTTGAATGTGAAAAGGCAGTCTTTCCCTCTGAGGTGAACACGAAGACTTTCCCTTATGCTACAGTATGTACGTCATTATTCAGCTTTGGGTTAAGAACTGCAATTTGATACCTTGTTTTTTAGAGGCAATCAAGAAATGTTAGCCTAACTTTTTCAAGACCTGTGATTTTCAAAATGTGGTAACAGTTTTCCATACTAAAAAATGCATGCAGTTTTGTTTTCCCATGTGTTATTGTAGTTGAAATATTTATACAATTTTACCATTTCTAATGACTCCTGAAAAGGAGTTGAGCTCCAACTGCAATCAAACACACCTGAATAAGCTAGTCAAGGCCTTCAGAATTTCTTAAAAATTGTAGGCTGGCATGTTTAAGTTAGAGCTAAATGACACTGGCCTTTCTGGACCAGAGCTAACTTACCCTGCTCTAATGCATAACGTTCTTCCACAATGCCAAATAGAAATGGCGTTGAGGGACACTGATCACACTCTGCATGCTGAATCAGGTGAATGACTGATATTCTGTTAGCTCTTAAAGCATATTAGATGCTGAATAAAATACAATAATATTGTAACACAGTCAAAGTCCAGAAGCATGTGTTCAATAAGATTTTCTGAAAAGAGATACATACATTTTGCATAGAGAGTGAACAAAACTTGGTGGTGATACTGAAACTTTCAAGCAAATAAATAAACTTTTTGGATCAAACACTGCTCTGGTGCATAGTATGGATGAATTGGAGTGACAAGCAGACTAATTCAACCCCTGGGGAAGACTGTTTTGACTTGGTGGCACTAGTATCATCTCATTTAGTCAAAAGTTTCGCGAACCACTAAATGGTTAACATTTCCCCAAAGGTCAAAGTCCACCCTGTTACTAGACCTGTATAGCTGGATTACTGCTCTAGTAATGAGCCGCAATTACTGGTGTTTGTTTTGAAGGCAACAGCATGCGGGTCACTCCAAGTTGATGGCCATCCCATTTACACTCCCTCTGGGCACTTCTCGGGTAATTAGAGGTCATGTGAGAGAGGGGTTAACAGACCTCACTTGGCGTAGAGAAGCGCACCGCTGCACCTCTCTTTTGATGTTTCGGCACTTGGCCCTCCCCTCTATCCACCTGAATGTCAACCAATTGGGACAGCACAAGGGCTTGACATTATGTCTGCGGGTTATCATTATGTGTATTTTTTTCGCTCCAACTGATCGATCGGCTCCTATCCACAGTGGTGCTTCTGGGGGGAACTGTCATCGCTAGTTAGGGATTGACCAGTGGGGATCATTAAGAGAGAGCCCAGGCTTGGGGGAGGCTTTGTTGGGAGGTGGAGGGAATGAGGGAGGGGAGCTTTCTGAAGAAGCCAAGCCTTTCTCTTTTAGCCTCCTGGACTTGCTTGACCTTTCACTTAGGGAGCAGCTGGAGCCGAGAGATATTTAATTGAATGGAGTCTTCAGATGTATTTTGGAGAGAGCGATGCAAGTGAGAGAGCATTGGAGATAGTGCCAGCTCAAGATGAGCAAGTCCAGTCAGGGGAGAGCGAGAGAGAGAAAGAAAAAGACAGAACTGCAGAAGGAGGCACAGAGAGAGTTTGCTTGACCTTCAAAGCCTAATTGATGGGCTTTTCATAGACCTTGTTTGAGATGTGCGTAGTCCCTGTTGTTCGGCAGGCCCTTACAACTCCTGGAGAAGTACAAAGTCAACTGCAGGTAGGGAGCCCCTAGTGGCCCGGCACAATCAATAGCGAGCAAGCAGCACTAACGAGGGCTACAGTCACTCTCGGGCTCTCGCAGACAGCATTAACGGGCAGAGGAAAGCTTGATTCCACAGCCGGCGCTCATTAACAGGGCCAAATACTGCGAGATTAAGAAGCCCATTTGCGGAGGAGCAGATGCGGGGATGGGGCTCCGAAAGATCTGGAATGGTATCGAAACGGACCTCAAAGATGTAGCAAACAACTTAATTCAGCCGTAATCTACCGTAATCAGCCTTTAACTTTCTCGAACACATTCCGCACACCCGTTTGCTGCATGGCATCGGAATGTATGACGCTAAGGCAAACGGATGTGAATGACAATTCAATTTTTGTGAAATCCCTCCAAGCAGCTTGGTAAAAGACCAGGGCTTAAGGCCTGCCTGAAGCCCCTGGAAGTGACAGGGGAGGCATAAGAGGTAGAAGCCTGGTCCTCATTGTCTTTGAGAGCAATTTAATTAGGCTTAGTTTCCCCTCTGTGGGCCACGAAAGCGAAATAGAGTGAGAGAGGACGAGCACAAGAGAAACAGAGTCCAAAGAGGGTCCTGCAGGCTCTTGTGAAGGCTGTAGCCTTGGACACACAGAAAGGATTTCATAGGGATCATGTACGGAGATCAACAGATAAGCAGCTAATTTTGTGTACTTAGGGGAGCAAACGATTGAGCGCAGCCCCCTGCGGAATTCCACCAGCGGAGAGGATGAAAGGCAGAAGCCTAGCCGAGATCTTAGGCTGTTTCGGCCATTAATGCTGATCTTGAAAATTAAAGATTTATACCACTTGATAGAGCTCACTAACGGCACATGCCGAATGGAAAGGAGGAAGAGAGGAGATCTCATTAAAAGCTATCTTGAAAAGTTTTTCAATGAAATGAAAGACATGCCGTAATTAAGATCTAGTTTGGTTTAATTGATTAGGTTAAAGTATTCTTCATCTCGGACAGGCTTTCATCTGTTTGACAATTCAAGTCAACATAAGGCCAGTTCACAGTGTACTGACTGACAGACGGAAAAAATTGTAATTTTTGTGCTAATTTAATTGTGTAGCAATAATGACAATATGAAAATAATAGTGATATTGTAATACGGTCAAAGTCTGTAAGCATGTGTTCAAAGAGATTTTCTGAAAAGAGATAATACATTTTGCAAATATGTGAAGAAACTTGGTGGAGATACTGAAACTTTCAAGCAAATAAATAAACAAATAAAAGTATATATAATAAAATATAACACAACAAAATGCAATATATTTTCATATAGATTTCAGTTCACTTCTAATTTACTTACAGTAGCCTATAAACTGTAAAAAAAATATTGTTGGTTTAACTTAAAAAAATTAAGTAACCTGGTTGCCTTAAAACTTCACGTTCATTGAAATTGAAAAATTGAGTACAATGAAGGAGATTGATTTAATAACCAGAAACTCAAAATAGTATGTTATCTGAACCACATAAATTATCAAAGTTGATTTGACAGAAGAAAAAACATTACGATAATATTAATATTATTATTTTTTTTTTACAGTGTGGCACTTTTTGGATCAAACACTGAAACAGACACTTCCGTTGGATCAGTGTGTTACTCTTGTCTGTGTCTCTCCAAGCTGGTATTCACCTATTGAACATGTAGGCCGTGCAATGTCTGAGAAGTGACATGCTGTAATCTGGTGTTTTTCTGCATTTGTCGGTGCAGTATGAATTAATCGCCACATTTCACCATAAGTCACCATTGATTTGAGAGCTGCAGCAGTTATTTGTGTTTATTACACAAAGCTACCAAATGGCTTCGGAAGAAAATTTAGTGCACAAGTCACGTTTGTGTGTTTTTGTCTGTTTTTGAACTTGAAAGCATGTGATCACTCGAAGTAATATCAAAATCAAAAAGTTTAAAACTGTGACTTTTCATGAACCAACTGATTCCTGTGGATAAAATCAAGCCTCATGTCCATTTTTAATTGGAAATGCATCAAATTATCGAACTAAAATGAGTTGTGTAAACCAACTACTATAAGCAAAAATCAAAATCACAATAAAGATTATTCACATTTTATAGACTTTACTCTTCACCTGTAGCATAATTACTTTATGAAAATTTTATTTTCACACTAACATAATTTTTCAAATAAAAATTGATCACAATCATATAGGCTAATTATGCTTATTTACAGATATAGAGGAATAACATACTATGACAGCATAAAGCAGCCAATCTAGTCCTGATTTCACTAAAAGTAGTGCTAACTCTCTCAGAGACACCATCTTACTTTGAGCATTTTATGCATTAACACATGCATGTGGGTAAGCACTTAAAAGTGACATTGTAATGCCTTGTTATGCAAATATGAAGAAAATATAGCTAAATTACCCATGAAGGCACGCATCTGGCAACCTAACCTCTCATTTATATTCATTCTGTTCTTGTACTTCTTATCAAAATGGGACACGGTTTACGCATGGACCCTCTCCCTCTAGACTTAACAGATCTATGACAAACATGAATCAGCATGTTCTTATTAATTCCAACCTTGATGTTTAGTATATGCTGCCAATCAAAATACACTCATAACCCCAATTTTAAAGTTTCATTTTGTGGTGCATTTTCTTTTTCAGTACAAATCTGAAGTTGGAGTACGATTAGTTGTCTATAATGTCATTTTTAAACTGCCAACGTAAACTTTTAAATTATGAATCCACACATACTTTATGTTTTCATGTTTTACGGGGCCTTTCTGTAGATTTTTATACTGGATAAAATGTATATTACTCTATAACCTACCCTAAACCTAACGTAATCACAGAAAACTTTTTGCATTTTTAAAAAAAAAGTCACTTAGTAAAATTTATAAGTTATTTTCCTCATGGGGACCGAAAAATATCCCCACAAGGACAAAGATTTCGGATATTGCCATCTTTGAGGACATTTAGTCTCAATAATATTATAAGGTAATCAAGTGACAATAATCGCATTTATGTAAAAAAAAAAAAATTAGTATTCCAAATAAATGCTGTACAAGGAATCGGGAAAAAATCCCACCATGGTTCCCACAAAAATTTCAAACAAATGAAATTGATTTATTGAGCAACAAATCAGCAAAATTAGAATGATTTCTGAAAAAACTCAAAATGAAGTGGACAGTGGACTCATGGGAGTCCTGCGAAAGTCTGCTGAACAGTCTACTCTGTTCTATGCAAGAGGCCAATCCTCAATGTTTAATCAAAGGCAGGATCTGGCATGTTGTTGGTGTTTTTTCATAGAGCTCCACCTTCATTCTGTACACGGTTGTGCTTCAGAAAGATCAAAACATCCAAATAATATGATCTGTTGCCAAGATTGATAATGAGCATCTAAATGAGTTTGCCCCATTAAATGCACCTCTGGATAATGAATAAATAATTCACCTATAACAACCCTGATGCGATCTCTAATTGGGTTTTGAAAAAGAAGCCCTGTACTTTTTCCAGATAATCTCCAAGCACCCCTCAATTAGGGCGATCTATAACACGCATTTTACAGTAGATCAAGCCCATGTGTTAAGGCATTGCAATGAAACCTCTAAACTCCACTTTGCAGAAGTCAGAGCCTTTGAGCGATGATACCGAGCAGAGAAAGTGCAAGAGTTCAGGGGGAAAAACCAAAGAGGAGGGCTTTGCTAAACAAAGTAAACGGAGCAAGGCTTTATTGCAAGCTAATCGTGGGAGTCGTTTTAGAGTTGTGCAATTCATTTCAATTGCTTTTTGACATTTGGCGAACCACTGCCTTAATCACCCTACCTTGACTCTTTACCCAATAATTATTCAATTAGAAAACCTAATTGACACCTGACATTGTCTTTTATTGGTTGATTTATTAGGTAATTGCACTGCTGCTAAGAAATGCCCTTCACCAGGGAGTGTGAATAGTTTTGGAAGCGAAACTCTTGTCAAGCCAACGAAACACGTCAGGGAACAGCAAAAAAAAAAAAAAATTAAGAGGATCCTTCAACTGTCAAACGGAAGCTCTCCTGATGCGCTAATGTCCTTGTTCGTAATTACGGCACATCAAAAAAGTATCTTTTGTCTGTGACATTAATTGCAACATCTGCAACGAATTAAAAAAAGCCGAAAAGTGTAGAGTCCTTGTGTTTAAACCCTTGGCAGTTGAAACAATGGCGTATGTCAAAGGTCTGTTTGGTGCGGCCCCCGAGTGGACCACTTAAGCGCTCCCTTGTCCTGTGCCTACAAATGAAGGTTTTCGCTCCCCGCAGTGTGTGAGAGAGACACTCGCGTGCGCTCTTCCCACACATATATCTCATCTTTCATTTCCTTTGATGACTGGTGGGAGAAGTTTCCCTGTGCAAAAGTACTCTTGAAAATAATAAATCATGAGAGTTTCTTCCTGCACTAATTGACATTTGACAACATCATTTGCATAATGATTCAAAACACCCTCGAGGGAGATGCTTAAAAGGAGGAAAACATTATGGATTTGCTAATTAGCTATCGTCAATTCTTTTTTTCCCCTGCAGTTGTCGTCGTTAGTTGGAATGCAGTAACTTGATCAGACAACCGTAGCCTTTATGACAGTCATCATCACTATTCAATCAGGATTATTGGTGATGTTGTCAAAGGGAAGCTTCATTTTCCTTGCAGTTGCATTAATCTAGACTCCAAGTTTTAAAGTTGGGAATTTTGTTTCAGGTGCTTTAAACTTAAAGGAGTAGTTCACCTTTTAAAAAAACTTTTGCTGATGATTTACTCACCCCCATGTCATCCAAGATATCCATGTCTTTCTCTCTTCAGTCGAAAAGAAATTAAGGTTTTTGATGAAAACATTCCAGGATTTTTCTCCATAAAATGCACTGGTAACACTTTACGGTAAGGGTACATGAATTATCATGAATTATTTGTTCAAATACACAAACTACTGTATTTGAATGTCAACAAAATTTGTGTGCTATGAGCTGTGATTGGATTTTGGGGTCTGTTCAATACAGTAGTCACCATTAACTAAGCATTATTTATCAATGACTTCATCATGTGTGTGGCCCTTTAACTAAAGTGGTGACTAGGTCCTTTGAAACACTGATGAACAATGTACTCTTAAAGGTGGCATAACTTTGAACAAAGAAAACATCATGATCATGCGTAATAAATCATAATTCATGATGATGTACTCATATTAGTTAATGTTTTAATTAAGGTGTTGCTCATCCATGAAGTCATGAATGAAAAACGTTGAACTCGTGTTGGTTCCTGATGATTCATGAGATATTATTGCATGAATTAATGCATAATTCATGCATGAATTTATACATGAATTCATGATAATTCATGTACCCTTACCGTAAAGTGTTACCAATGCACTTTACTGGGAACCAAACGGTTCAAGGTCCAAAAGACACTTTCAGTGCAAACTGCAAACTGTTCTAAGGGTTTTAAACGATTTCAGACGATGAATAAGGGTCTTGTCAAGCAAAACGATCGCTCATTTAGTAAATAAATAACAAAGTTTAAGTTTTATAAAGCTCAAATGCTCGCCTTGCTCTGTACTGTGACGTACGTTTGTGACTCTCCTGTTCGAACTCGTTCATCAAAATGAACGAATCTTTTTTCCGAGTCAGTTGGTTCATTCAACGAACGAAACGAACGAATTGACTCTGAAAAAGATTTGTTCATTTTGATGAACGCGTTCGAACAGTCACAAGCGTGCATCACAGAACAGAGCAAGGCGAGCATTTGAGCTTAAAACTTAAACTTTGTTATTTATTTATTAAATGAGCGATCGTTTCGCTTGATAAGACTCGTTATTCATCGTCTGGAATCTTTTAAAGCCCTTTGAACAAAGCCCTTTGTCTTTTGGACCTTGAACCTTTTGGTTCCCAGTGAAGTGCATTATGTGGAGAAAAATCCTGGAATGTTTTCATCTGACTGAAGAAAGAATGACATGGACATCTTGGATGACATGGGGGTGAGTAAATTATCAGCAAAAGTTTTTTAAAAGTGAACTACTCCTTTAAGATCACAGTAAAACACTAAGAGGTCCAACGGTTTGAGACCCCTAGTGAAAATGCTTTTAAGTATATGTTATCTATCTAAAATTGAGGGAAATGTCAAATTATTTTTTTTTTAATTTAATTAAAAAGTCAGACTTTGTTAACTTTGTCTCCCTGTTGCTGTAATGGCAGCAGCACTTTAGTGTGAGAGGTCCACATTCAACTTTTTAGTACAATCCAGATCCATTTGTGCCCAATTTAGCATCATTTGTTACTTTTACGGCTCATTTTAAACAGAACAAGCTACAGTGAGGACCATGAGAGGGTCAGCTGTACACATGACCCTTTAGTTGGAGTGCCATTGTGTTTTTGTTTACCTGTGTTTGTGGCTGAGAGGTGCTCGATAAACTACGGTGCCATCGCTCTCAAATGAGGTTGCGCTGGTATACGCTGTAAAATTGAATGTTTGAACCGTAAAAGCATTAACTTGTTCGATGGAGCACGTTGTGTGTTTAAAATTCTGCCTGCTAAAGTGTGAGGTGCTAATAGATGTTGCCTCTTTAAGTGAAATTTGATGAAACCTCGATTCCCAGGTGCGGCTCATTTATTAATTTTGAACTATCAACATTTGACAGAAAGGCATTTTGCCTGTGGCTTTCATAACAAGTCAGATTCTGTTCACCATTTAAATCAACAATATGAGAACCATTACAGAAGTATTCCAAGAAAAGAATATACAGCAACAAATTGTGGTCAATAACATTGGATTCAAGTGTCACATGTCACAAGTGATGCAGTCTACGTGGATGATCTGTTCCATATTATGCGGCATTCATAAATGTGTAATTCAATAAGTTAATGTTGTGTAACTTGCATTTTAGAGACAATATTGCCATTTGCCTAAATATTGCAGAAAGTAAAACAAAGCCGTAAACGTAGTAACTGCTATAAATCTCAGAACAACATTCAGTAATGGCGTTTCTAAACAAATCTGGATTTCTAAATGAATCAGCTGAGCAAATGATTCATTTACTTGCTAATAAAGGCAGTCACTTATTTAAATGTTTTGTTCCTGAACAAACCATGAAGACAGTCAAGTTCACTAAATGGATCAGTGTATTTGAACAAATCAGTTAAGTGCATATATATATATATATATATATATATATATACATATATGATCTGATCAGCATGCGTTTACAGTTTACTTTAAATAGAACATGCTAGAGTGAGGACCTGAGAGGGTCAACTGTACACAGGGCCCTAGTGTTAAAGTATATGATAATGCTATATGGGTTCAACATTCAACAGCTTTGCGAAGTGAGAGAAAGTGGCTGACTGAAGATTGTCCACATGTAAGCCTATCCTATGATCAGCCAATCATTCATTCAAGTGCTTTTAAACCATCCAATCGTGATAAGAAGCAAACGAGAACTCAATTCAGTGCGGCGCACTGTCTGTGAAGAGGTACTCTGTGAAAACACACATGAAACAAGCATGCCAATAATGCATTGAGTTCTCTTTTGCGTCCTGAACTGACAAAAACAGAAAATTGTGAAAGAATATCTGTTTTTGTCTAGTATCCTCATAAGTTAAAAAGTTAAACAGTTAAAAAGTTTTATGAACGTAAAGAGAAAATTGGATGTGCGTCAGGTGACAGCCTAATAACCCCGCTGCAGTCTGTCATTAATTTTAATCAAGCAACACAATTCTTGGCTCTTGACTGAATATTTCTTGTAGCTATTAATCTATTTTCAACTTATGCAGTGAATACTATGCAGAGTTATTGTACATTTGATGGTAACACTATTTTGATTGTCCCTTTTGAACATTCTGTTGACTATTAGTCATTTTGCAACTGTTAATATCTGCCAACTCTTTATTGTGAAGCTCCTCCAACAGACAGTAACTTTGTAACTCTAGTGAGAGTTAGTAGAGATATGCAACGTTACTTATCAGCCCATTCTCACTCCCAAGGCGTCACCTAACTGACGCCTTGGGAAGCATTTGGACATGCTTCAATATCTGACGCTTTAGGCGCCCTTTAGCGTCAGTTAGATGACACCCTAGGATCGCGTGTACCCTACCCCCACCCCACACCTAAACCTAACCGCGTCCTCTAACTGACGCTTTCCTTTAGCGTCAGTTAGATGACACCGTAGGATCGCGTCATGTAAGTGACGCTAAAGGGCGCCTAAAACGTCAAATATTGAAGCATGGTCAAAGGTGACGCCTTGGGGTGAGAATGCGTTGTACTTATAGTCAACTGAATGCGTGAACGGGAGTCGGGTCCATCAAAATAAAGTGAAACCATTTGATTACTGTTTTCAGTTCCTAGTATTTCTGTTACATCAACGCATTCTCACCCCAAGGCGTCACCTTTGACCATGCTTGCCTTCAATATTTGACGTTTTAGGCGCCCTTTAGCGTCACTTACATGACGCGATCCTACGGCGTCATCTTACTGACGCTAAGGGAAAGCGTCAGTTAGAGGACGCGGTTAGGTTTAGGTATGGGGTGGGGGTAGGGTACACGCGATCCTAGGGCGTCATCTAACTGACGCTAAAGGGCGCCTAAAGCGTCAGATATTGAAGCATGTCCAAATGCTTCCCAAGGCGTCAGTTAAGTGGGGGTGAGAATGGGCTGGTTACATATGCCTGGAAATCTTAAAGCATTGACAATTTCATTTGTATCTTTGTTCTAATATATTTAATTTTGCAATTGCAATCTTACTTTATTACTGACTTTTACTTGTCTTTTAAAATGTTTGAACTTGATATAGCAGTTTTTGTTGTGGTGTACAAATTGGAATATTGTATGGTGAAATTTCACTGAACACATATGAAAAATGTTGGTGTCATAACTGTAATTGCAGAAAATGCAAAGAAATATGGGTAACACTTTACTTGAAGGGGTGTGCATAAGACTAACATGACACCTTTATAACCATGACATGACATATGTTATGAATATGAAGGAAGTTTTATGCATGTTGCTGAGCAAAATTTAAAGACAGAGACACAGACAGGTTATGATGTTATGGTTTAAGTCAAGGTGTCATACCAAAGACATCTTAAACAATGTCATATTTGCATTCAAAATGTCATAACTGAGTGAAATAGACTTAATGACAGTTGTCATAAACATGCATAAACCCTACTTCATATTCAAGACATATGTCATGTCATGGTTATGAAGGTGTCGTGTCAGTCTTATGCACACCCCTTCAAGTAAAGTATTTTACTATCAATAAGTTCATTTTCTAAATCGGCTGCATAAATACAAGTTTTCAATATATATGCCATGTGTATATAATGTGTGTATATATATATATATATATATATATATATATATATATATATATATATATATATGAAGAGTTCAGATGCAAAAGCCTCTAAATGCCATTTGAAATTTTCTTCTTTAATGGTGATTTTTATCAAACTTGTATATTTAAGTTCAGTAATTTCACTTAAATAACAATTAATAGGTAATTATCATTGCCATTTAAGTGAAATTACTAAACTTAAATATACAAGTTTGATAAAAATCATCATTAAAGAAGAAAATTTCAAATGGCATTTAGAGGCTTTTGCATCTGAACTCTTCATATATATATATATATATATATATATATATATATATATATATATATACTTTGTATATATATATGTATATGTATATATATACATATATATATATATATATATATATATATATATACAGTATATATATATATATATATATATATATACACATACATACATATATATATATACATACATATATATATATATATATATATATATATATATATATATATATATATATACAGTATATATATATATATATATATATATATATATATACAGTATATATATATATATATATATATATATATATATATATATTATATATACAGTATATATATATATATATATATATATATATATATATATATATAAACTTGTGTCTATCAATGATATAGTGTCTATAGTGTCTATGGTTGCCATTATTGTCTGTTTGTTCAAGTTTGAAACTCTTTAAATGGTATTCCGATGAAAACGTGTGCTAAAAAATGATCATTAGCTGCAGACTAACACAGAATGGCAACAATGTGCCATTCTGATGTACCTTCAGATTTCATCTTATATGCTCCGTCTGTTCCCAAAGTGCTGCCACATACTCAATTAAATTGAAGTGATAAGTTTTAAATTGGTCTGGAAGCCAACAATGGGCCAACCCTGCCTACACTACACTATAACATTAACAGCCATAAACAAATTTTACTCTCAATTGTACAGTTCATATGATTTGTTTTGCTAACAAAAACTGCAATATTATGTGAGCAAGGTGCATACTTTTAATACAAATTTAAAGAGCAAAAAAAAAAAAAAAAAAAAGTCCCAATTTTGACTATCAGTGCAATTCTACATTCGATTTACTTTCTGCCACTTGCTACATAGTCAACACAAAGGGCAAATATGGGGAGTAGTCAGAATAGCAGCACGCCTCTTTTCCATCCATTCTGTCTCGGCAGTTTCTCCATAGAAGAAAGAAATTAGTTAAGGTACCCGTTGAGAGAGGCCTCAAAACACAGAATAAGTGTTTATACTCGAGGTGAATGTAGAGGCCAAGTTATTTTGTAAGGTTAAGAAAACATGACCATTGGAAAGAGCAACCGCAAGAGAAGCTGTGAAATAATTTCCTGTCAAGGGCATAAAACGTCTCTCAATTGAGGTAAACATTTCTACTTTCAAAAGCAATTTATTTCCTAACAACCGCTGAAGGAGACAACATATCTCATGTTGCTTTTCCCCTGAATTTTCATTGTGTTGTTTCTCTTCCCTCCAAACCCTCATTTTCACAAGTTGCTGTTTACCAGCAGCTTTGTCTTGGAGCCAAGATCTCAGATCTGCCAAAGTGAAATCACGTGTGAAGAAATGCGTTTTAGGGTCAATGTAATATTGTGCTAGTTAAATGGGAACAGACCACCTTGGAATTCCAGTAGTTAGTTCATTTTATTCATTGATTAAAACATGGCATCAAAGGCAGTGGAGCCAAGAGGATAATCTGAATGTTATTGCTACAGTATATTACTCCGATTTGGATATTTAAGGTGATCACCATTTAATGTACACAATAAAGTAAAACCGAGTCAGGTTCCACAGTTTAATGCACAACATGATGCAAGGATATTACTTTATGAATCATGCGCCTCATGTGCATCGTCAACTTAATTACTAGCTGTTTGTTTCACCCATTTAAAACCTTTTCCAATCATCATATTGGGACAAAAATAGACTGATTGAAATCCCAATGTCTAATAAACTAATTAGATGCTTTTTCCAATTCAAATAGCAGTCATGATGCCTTCATAATTGACTCCCAGTGACTTCCTGGGAGTACCTAGTCAACATCGGTAAACATCGGTACCTAGTCAACCGTTCTCTGAGATTTGTTTTCATGATAATCGAATGTAAAGATTTTATCTCTAAAAACTGTTTCGCGTATAACACTAGTACTGGGGGCATAGAATAAGTACTGTAAAAAGAAATCGCTAGTTTATACGACTAACAAGGCTCAAAATAGCCCCACACTAACACAATAACATAATGAGGGTCCATACATGCAAAATGAAGCATTGAGAACGTTGTAAGTGTACAGACCGTTTAATAAGAAGGTACTTTATAAAGACAGTTCACTTCGTGTATACAGACAGGAGCCATCTAAGAAAATAGTCTCGATAAGTCGATCCCCGAACGCCGTTCATACAGTTCAGAAGTTTGCTGAACTTCATATAGTTCAGCTCACTCAGCACGACGTTCGTGGTTTGACTTGTCGAGACTGTTTTCCAAGATGGCTCCTGTCTGTATACACGAAGTGAACTGTCTTTATAAAGTACCTTCTTATTAAACGGTCTGTACACTTACAACGTTCTCAATGCTTCATTTTGCATGTATGGACCCTCATTATGTTATTGTGTTAGTGTGGGGCTATTTTGAGCCTTGTTAGTGGTATAAACTAGCGATTTCATTTTACTTAGTCTATGCCCCCAGTACTAGCATTATACGTTAAACAGTTTTTGAGAGATAAAACTCTTTACATTCAATTATCATGAAAAGAAATCTCAGAGAACGGTCGACTAGGTACCGATGTTTTATTAGACCAAAGGTTCATTTTGCGCCAGAGTTCTCCTTTAAAGTCAGTGGAACACAAATCTAGCACAAGTATTATTTCTTTAATATTCTATAAACATGTACAAAACAACAATAATTGGACCACCAAGCACCTGAATGTCACTTGATTTGTGATTCATTCCACTCAGCGAAAAAAAAAAAAAAAAAAATCTTGGTGTCTCTGCCTTCTCCAAAGTGGAATCGGGGGCTATACTATACTTTAGCCAAGTGGGACTTATCTCTTCACTTATCAATTTGGTTAAGCGTCCACCTTTCTGGCAGGTTGGTCCTGCCTATACTCCATCCACACCATGGCTTAAAAAAAATATCCTACTTTAGCACATTAGACTTCCTATTTCACCCAGATAATTACACAATTATCCGGCTTCACTCCAAAAAAAAATCCATCCAGGGGTAATTGGTGCGGAAGGGGAGGGGAGGGGGCTACCCAGATTTCACTGCTCATCCTGAGAGAGGGTCTAGGGGAACGAATGCAGATAAGTCAAGCAGAAAAAGAAGCGAATGAAAAAACGGGGGAGGAAGAAAACCTAAACACCTACTTGATTTTAATCTCGCCACTTTGCGTGCATTTAAAGAGCCTTGGTCGGTTTACAAACACAGACTCCTGCCAATAAGCTGTTATCAATGTTGAAAATGAAAATTTTAAATGTCAATGTTGGTTCTGCGTTGAAGAGCAGTAACAGGTGCTTAGCTCCCGGTGAACCGGAATAATGTCCCCATTATTGGTCGCTCATAGAGGTGTTACAAGTCGCTTTGTCGTGGTTCTGGGAAGACCATTCTCTTGGAAGAGCAAGCGTAGCTCAATTATTTGGCCAGAAACACAAAACGCACCGCTTTCATTGCACCTTCGCATCAGCGCTGTCTATCATGTATGAAATAACCTTGATAAAAGTAATTGAATTCCTTTCTGAAAGGATTAACGAGCGGTAATTGCACGAAACAGAGGTGCTGAGCAGAGATATTCTCACTTACAGCTAGCCGGGAACAATCGGCCCGGCTTTCTCATCTCCAGACACGCCGCATCTTTTCAGAAATCGCTGGGAAAACAAGTGTGTGTGTGGGGGTGTCTGTCTGAAAATTTCCACTCAAATGCCAACGGATGGCCTGATTACCATGTGAGCGCGTGCACAAGCGCGGTCCTCTAAATGTGCTGAAATGGTCTTTAAACAAGATTCAACACTTTTAAACCCCAGCAGGCTTAATTAAGGGTGGGACCTCACGCGCGAAGGAGGAGGGGAAGCGACAACGAGGCAGGAGGAAGGGAAGGAGTTTCACACGGGGTGTGTTTTTGTAGCAATTTCTCACCGTTTCCCCGCAATAAACGGCCTAAAGCTTCCCCTTTTAGCTCAGCGCGCTCACACCCACATTCACATACTCTCGCGCAAAACCTTGACTTAAAGTCCCCATTACTTCTCCAAAACTGTCTGAAATATCAAACAATGTGCTGCCGGTGGGGGTGCGTGGTGTGGAGTTAAATCGGCCCAGACTCATTTCCATACAGCTTTACATGTTTCAAAAAGATATGCATAATTACAGGGTTTGTACATAATTGCTCCAACACATTGGAAAAAGCCAGGTTTGTTCTTTTTTTAAATGTTGGCGCTGCAGCTCATAGACTTTCGCTTCTCTTCCGTTCTGTGGCTCGAACAATTAAAACAATACGGATGTCTTGGAAAGGAGCTCAGCTCTCATTATCGCCTTCTCTTCTCCTGCGTCAGAACATTTACGGCTTAAAAAGAAGGCCCTGGCACCTTGGCATTGAAAGACACTCTTTTTTTGGGCTCCTTCTCTTTTGCGTTTCTGGAACAGTGTGGCGTGTGTGTGTGTGTGTGTGAGGGGTGGGAAAAAAAGAAAATGTAAATAAGATGGAGTTTGCGACAGCTCTGTTCTGTTCCAAGAGACGAACGTCTGCATCTGAAGCAATCAAAAAAGGCTTTTCTTAAAGAGTTTCACCCATCTTATTCTGACTCTTTGAACAGATGCACACATTGTTTGACTTGATACCAACACGCTCGACTCTAGAGGACAAAAAAAAAAAAAAAACGGAATGTGATTCAGGCAAAGGATGAATATTTGACTTGAACTTTTAACATGAAGGCAAATTGAGACTTGCTTTTATCGTTCCTTAGCACGCTAAGAAACTGGGAATAGTACCACTACGACTCATAATGATGTGTTTGGAGAACTTCATATTACATTTACTCAAGGGAATACGCATGGGAAACCTCAAAAATAGATTTTTAATGTCCAATTTTGAACGATGACAGTTCTCTTTTTATTTATGTTTCCAAATCCATGGAATTTTCCAGTTGATTTAAAAAAAAATAATAATCACACAGCTCTTTTGCAATGAAATATAATTTTGACCGTTTTTTTTTTATCCTACATTTGAGAATAAAGCTGTCTTGAAATAGGACTTTTAGAATAAAGCCAAATGTTAACATTAAAGTTGTAATACTTTGAGAATAAAAGTCAAAATTACAAGAATAGCCATATTGAAACTTTGAAATTTTGAGAATAAAGTCACAACTTTTACTAAACTTTGACGTGAATAAATACATAACTTTTACCAAACTTTTATGGGAATGAAGTCAAATATTAACATTAAATGAAAGAAGTAACACTTTGAGAAAATAAAGTTAAGCATACTGACTAATACTTTGAAAATAATATATTTTGAGGAAAAACTGTGGCAATATGACATTGAAGTAGTAATATTTTGTGAAAAGAGTCAACATTACAAGAATAACATTGTAGCACCATGAGATTAAAGTAATAATATTTTATGGGGGAAAAAAAAGAAATGAAATAAAAAGTCATGACATATTTTGATCTGAAACGAAAATTCTAATTATAATAATGATGTCATAGAATTCTAACATTAAAGTCATAGGGTCCTATTTTAACGATCTAAATGCATTATAAGCGCAAGCACACTTAGGGTGTGTCCGGATCCACTTTGCTAGTGACGGGAAAAATGGTCCAGTGCATGGTCTAAAAGGGTTGTCCCTATTATAATGAGTAATAGTGGGTGTGTTTTCGGCGTAACATGCAATAAACCAATCAGAGTCTCATCTCGAATTCCCTATAAAAGCCAGTTAAGCTTGTGCCATGGCGGATTCGCTATTTACAAAACTAAACACTTCTCTAGCAAGTAAACAGATCTGCTCATGTGCGAGGTTAAAGCTTTGCTATATAAAATCATAAAATGATAACCGCGTCAGGCTGAAAAACACTTGTGTTGTCATGCCTGGCACTGCATTGCGCCATGTGTATCATAGGGTCCATGTATAATGAGAATTAATTCAAAGACATGGAGTTCAACCTACTGACTCCTGTGTTGACTAATGATTCAGTCACAGTGAATCTTTAGTTATCAGTTGAGAAGAAGATTAGCAGGGAATAATCAGCCAGTTCCTCAAACAAAGCTATGTTGTATAATAAAAAAGCTTCAAAATATGCACTTTTTGTACTACGGAGGAAATAAAAGTTATATAGGTTGGTTCAGAATTTCATTAAGGTGAATAAATAATTACTTTTTTTCTTTGAGTGAAGTGTTCCTTTTATTCCTTAAAACTGTCAAAGAAATATAAGGCAGAGTATTGCAGAGCAGATATTCTCACTTAATTAATGTCTTGTTTGAAAAAGACAGCCTTATTGCAAATGAGTCCCATCAAAGTTCTCCCATGGCCTTAAAACGAGATCTAGGTCCAATTATTTTAGAGTGAGGAAATTATGGAAAAATTGGACTAACACTGATATCAGTTATATGGCTATTTTAATGAATTCTGCCATGTTGAGGGTGCAATAATTGTATTCAGAACTATCATAGCCAACACTAAATTATTCCGTTTTGCTGATTTAAATGTTATGGTCAAAGTCTGTGGGGTCTAAATTGGTCTCAGAGGATCTCTCACAGACGATGATTGCGCTTGGCTTTTGTGATGTATCAATACAGTGATGAGATTTCTTCAGCTCGGCACAATGCACACCACTCTCGGGATGGGCCGGCTGAAGGAAAAAAATATATCCTTTACCAGATAAAATTACTTTTTCCCTCCTGAAAGTCAGAAAAATGATCGGAATAATGCACTATTCATGGCATCGGACAGCATGAGGTGGGGAAAAAAAACAAGGTAGAATAAGGTTCCCTTTTATATCCTTTTTTTCATCCCAACACACCCTGCTGCTGACCAGTGCAAAAAAAAAAAAAAAACACACAAAAAAAAAACAGGTATCCTAATGTCTAAAAAAATAACTCTATTATTGGCCACTATTGAATCCAATTGCAAGCAATGCAGGTTGTAACAGATAAGGACCTGATGGAATCTGTCTTTGCACTATCTGAGCCAAAGTGGTCTCTGTATGAGTCAAATGGAACGGCGACGCATTGACAATTCAAATCGGACAGCAGCTTTGCAGGCAATTCGCCCTGCAATCTACATGCATCCCCCTGCCAGCAGGCCGGACCGAGATTGCATTTTATACACAAAGGCCTTCACTTTAGAACATCTTTCATATTCACTCACGCTCTAATATAGTCCCGTGGTTTACAAGGGCGCTAAATAATTCACGTCAGAGTTTCTTACAAATGACAACAGAATGGAAATTTGCGTAATTATTGCGAAAGGAATTTTTGCTAACACTTTACTTGAAGGGGTGTTCATAAGACTGACATGACACCTTTATAACCATGACATGACATATGTCATGAATGTGAAATAGGGTTTATGCATGTTTATGACAACTGTCATTAAGTGTCATTCGCTCAATAATTACATTTTGAATGCAAATATGCCATTGTTTAATGGGGCCATGAACTGGCTTTTTGAAATGTGTTATATTGTTGTCTGAGGTCAACTTATGACGTTCGCTTGGTTTTTGCATTCAAAAACATCAAAATGAATAAGTAATAGGCTATTTTGTACCCTAGTTTTGAGCCTAGCTGAAAAACGCTCGGTTTTTATGGGCGTCTCGCACTGAAGATTTGGAAGTAAATGCCCACTGCTGTGAGTGGATAACAGTTTTGCATATTATAATGAGTTTTAACATGTTGTAAAATGGCAACCGGAATGATTCGCCCTTACATGTTGGACCCAGAGTCCGTATGCACAATTCCTGTCAGATCCAATATAGACGGCACAGCACCGTTCTTTAATCTTAATCGGTCTGCAAATCCAGTCTTGTTTACAAAACAATCCTCAGTGAAATTAATCGAACAGACGGACAATGTTTTACCTCATCAGCTGGAACGTCAAGAAAAATAAAGTTTATCCATGCAGTCCTATTGGAATCCAGAGGATGCAGCAACTGTCGTCTTCCACAACCAGGCACTGCATAATATTTTGTATTGCTCGGTAGCTCGATCCGGATCCTCTATGACGTCATAGTTCCCCAAAACGAGTCATTTGCAGAGGCTGGTGTCAATAAAAGAAAATATTTATAATTAATTTTCAGCTTATTTCCAACAACAGTTCATATGAATTCAAAAATGGCCTAAAACCCTAAAAGGTTATATATTTGTGTGTGGATGTGTTTTCTGAAATCATACACTCATCTGTGAGAAACAGATGAAAATTTGAATTATTATTCACTGAAAACCCTCAGCTGTAGCTTTAGAAATAGCTTTAGACGTTGTCTTTGTACACATCCAGTTGGACGTCAATGACATGATTAAACATCATTGGTTTTTATCTTTTGTCAGCTAAAACTATTCAAATTAATTTTATTTAACTGAAATAAAGCTGGAATAAAATACAATATAAAAACTGGACGGAAAACTTCAAAATCTTGAATGAAAATCAGATATGTTGCTAAACAACTAAAATGACTAAAACTGAAATAAAAATAAATTTGAGCTAATATAAAAAACAAACTAAAAAAATGAAAAAAGCAAAAAGAAATTAAAATAAACAAAAATTACAATGAAAACTGGAAATATAAAAATAGATAATTCAAAATATTAATAAATACTATAATACGTAAATAATTTCAAACACTCAGCAAAATGTAATTGAGGTAAAACCCGTGTCTGTTCTACGTGGTATATACAGTAACTCATGTTTGTATAACTACCGGTTGACTCTGTCAACCAAATAGCCCAATTCAGGTGTTTTGGGGGTCGTCTATTACCCTTATTTACAGAACTGTTTTGTTAGCTCTGTAAAGCCTGTATAGCCTAAAAACTAGCTTTAGGTATAAGATAGACACTGGGAAAAGAAACTGTGAATTGAACAATACACTATGTACCAGACATGCCCTAAACATATGCAATTTGTTTTTCTGCGCTTGCCGAAGGGATAACGCCGATCTCTGACCCCACTGCAAACTTAAGCAGGTCCCCCGATGCCGTGGCCTTCATGAATCTTTTAGGCAGAGGGAGTCTGGAGTTCAAAGTTTCTGTGAACTCGAGAAATAATAAGCTGCCTGATTAGCGTTGCTAAAAATACCAGCATGGCCAAAAGGAACCAGGTGGCAAGACGGGCCCTCCGGCCCATTTGCATGTTCAGATCTGATACACAGAGACACCCCGAACAATGAAAGGGGCCTTCCACTGGTGCTTTATAACATGATACAAACCCGTCAACATGTTTTATACCCAAACAGGTTACACTTTATTTCAATAGTCCACTTTAGACATTTTAATATCTATAGGTTAAGTCAACTATCTCTCATTAGAGTATCAGTACACTAGTGGACTGTTAGGTTAGGGTTCGGGTGAGTAGAATGAGTTGTAGTTGCAAAGTTACTTATAGTTAGTAGAATGTCTTAAAGGTGGGGTAGGTAGAAATTTTCTAAAAATCTTATTCCCAAAGTTGTTTAGACTATGTATACCAATACATAATTAAAATATAAGTACTCTGAAAAAGAAAGTATGCAAATCGAGTGTCTGTAGACCTCTCAGTGCTGCAATAAACACAGCTCATTAATTCCAACCGGGACGAAAGAAATGATTGGCTGGGTGACTGTCACTCTCCCTCCCAGACACTCGATTTGTAAACTTTCTTATTCAGACTACTTACATTTTAAATATGTTTTGGTATATATAGACAGTTTTTCTACCTACCCCACCTTTAAATAGACTATCGAAAGTTTTACTTACAAACATATCTTAGTTTTGCCTTTCTTCTATCATCATTTGTGCTACTACTGTTTGGGAAAAGACAATCAATCATGGTTGCATTAAGAATTTTCAACAGATCAATTTTCACCTGCATTAAACTGGATTGTAAATTGTGATGTCCATCATGTATATCAGTCATCATATTGTTGTGTTCACACATCCACACAAATGCAAACAGAAAGGAAATGGCCATATTTGCTTTTATTCTCCTATTTATTAACATTATTTATGCTCCACTTTCCCAGCCTGGCAAGCCAGACCTACATCAAGATGTTAGGTCTGGGAACTCACAATTGGCATAGCTCAATCTGAGAGGCGGGATAAACTGTTGTCTTTCAATATCCCTCTGCACGCCATAGGATAGCGCTAACCAATCAGAGCAACGAATGGCTGTGGCTGAGTGAGTCCCATGCGTTTTCCCACCAGCGGAGCTATTGACATATTAAACTTTTGCCGTATCCGTTCGTCAAAACTCCAAACACATCTTTGTTTTTTAAAAATAAGACTTATGTGACGTTCTCTTAACTCCAAGTCCTCCAGAGTCGCGGCCAAAGCCGATTCGAAAGACCGCTGTTCGGCAGCGTCTTGTTTGTTTCAAGAATCGCCTATGGAAATCACAGCGCAGAACGGTCACAACTCTGCCGTCATTGTGTTAAGCCCGCCCACCAACTCTATACATGATGTGATTGGCCTGACCAGAGTTTGGTTTTTCCACTTCGAAAGCCAGTTGCTAGACCACACTGGCTGCAAAATATTTTTTGCTGCCACTAGGGTGCGTCTAGATGTCTAGGGTAACACTTTCCATCTCAAAATAGACTTCTACTTTTGGAATGTAATATATTTTCGAGTGGAAAGCTTGGATTTTATCCATAGGAAAGTTTTAGAGGTGGAGCAAGCTATTATGTTTTGAAGAACCAGTATCTTTAAATCATCAACAATACAGCGAATAAAACTAAAACTTGTCCATTTTAAGTCATGTTGACTTACAACTGCACACGTCAAGCCATTTCATGTTTACTGTGTAGACATATTTCCCGTTGGAACAGGAATTTTGGACGGGAACTGTTTTTTATCATCATTCCCATGATTTACTACTTACTAGTTGCTGGCATGTGGTTTTAGAGGGGAGGGGCATTCTCCTTTAAGAGCATCTGATTGGACAAAATTCTGTGTAGTGCAGGATGAGTCATCACTGATGCATTTTCCTGAAAGAGAATAATAAATAAGTAAATATATAGTGATTTAGTCAACGTTTAGGAGTAGATTAGCATATAGATGAAAGCTACTGTATGACAAAACTCTAATTTTGATGACTTTAAATTGGTCTTTTACAGAATGGCAAGTTTTATCCCATGTTGTTTTTAGTCAGGATAACAAGAAGAGGATAAATGTATTCACATCAAAGAGAATTAAGTACGATTGCTTGGATGAAATTCATTCATTTTACTGCTCCGTATAGCTGCTCCACTTGCGCAGACGGCATCGGGCGAGATAAAGCGTTAAACTCTCGGTACCCCACCATACATGTTTTCTCTTCTTTTCCCCCTTTCTCTCTGTTTTATATTTAACTTAAACCTGTCAATTAAAGAGTGAGAGGGCAAAGAGGAAATAAGAGAGACAGGGAGAGAGAGACAGCAAGAAGCACAGAACTAATTAGGCAACTGTGTAATTTTAATTAGCTGTTTTGATAATTAAACTAATTAGTTCCCCTGTGTTTCCACTACGTGCTACCGACTGGAATTTTTTTTCTTTCTTTTTTTTTTTTTTTTTTTTTTACAACGCAGCTTCAGAGCTCCACTCCGTTGGTTAATTAGTCACTTTTGCATCAGAAAGCTTTATTGATAGCCTTAATTTGCAGTTGAAATGAGAAATCTGCTGTCAATAATTCGGATAATTGCCTGCCGTTTGATTGCGGAGAACAAAAATGGCAGGCCTTTGAGTTTGAAGCTGCTGGAAATCCCTCGGGTCGTTTCCTGGATGCTTAGCTCTCCCTCCGATCTACATATCAGCAAATAACACTGCCGTCCGCAACATCTCGACCCCGCTAACAAGACAGGAATCCTGCCAAATAAGGAACGCTTTGACCCGCCCCACCTACGTTTCCCATCATGCTCTCCTCTCCTCGTCTGCTCCAGCCCTCCTCCCCGCTCCTCACACCCATAATTGAGGAAGGGGGGGGTTTGGGGAGAGAGACGGAAAGTTGCAGCTTTGCTTTGTAGCTAATTAGTGTCCTTGGAATTAAATGAGCAGCTCTTTGTGCACCTCCAGCTCCTGCGGCCCATGTTTGTGAATTGAATAATTGATTCCCCTCCACTAATCAGAGAGCGACATAATGAGCCAGTTTAATTAAATGGGGATCTAACCTGGCGAACACTGGGAAAATATTTGCTCGTTTACAGCTAATCAGAAATAACAGAGTGAGATGGTTCGGGGGGGTTGGGGACTGGAAAAGAAGAAGCCTGTGCTTGATTGTGCCCTTCAAGAAGGGGAATATTAAAATGATGCATTTTCTCAAGGAATACATGAGGAAACGGTTCGAGGTTTCGTTGTTGGGGCCTGAAGAAAGGAAAACTTGATATTATAAGATGCATTGCGGCTCTTTGACTTCTCGTCTGGTATTTTCAGCGGGCCTTGGGCCATGGGATGATGGTGGCAGATTGACCTTTCCTTATCAGAGGCGCAACATGCTGACACGTCCCTCATGGGCAGCACCCCAGGACGAGGTCAAGATAGCCGAGGTACCCCTGAGCATTGACCTCTTCGCCTCCTCTCACCTCCTTGATGTGCCACTAGAGGCACCACTTACCCTCAAAGGCTTGTGGATCCTACAGACCTTTAAGTACGCTAAGATAAAATAATGGTGGCTCAAAGGTGTCTATGGCTAGCCACCAACTGGGTGATGGAGATGGATACATTTTGTAAAAAAAAAAAAAAAAAGTTCAAGAGTGAGATTTTAGCCTGACACAAGCTGGTGGATTAAAAAGTGTGTTGGAGGATTTTTCATCTACAATGTAAAAATATTTTTCAGGGTTGTTAAACTAGGATTTTTGAAGAATGTTTTACATTCTTACTTGCAACTTCTTGTAATCTTGCGAAAATCGTTGTGGAATCACTTTACTTAAAGCCTTTAGAATGCATTATAAAAGCATGATTGTTCATGCATTAATTTGTAAATGCACCTTATAATGCACTGTATGGAACTCATGAATAATTGTAAAGTTGCAGTATATTATATAATACTTATCTTGAACAGACATTTAAAATACACGCCAAACAACCAATTTTAGATATAACCAACATTCAGCAATAATCCATTTTAACTTTGGTTACAATTATTTCTTAAAAGATACAATGCATTATTATACCGTACATTATTAATGAATTATACGTAAAGTGTTACCAACGTTTCTACACCACATTAATTATCATTATAGGATTAAATTTGTTGAAATTAGTTAATGAAAATGAGTTAATGTTTATACCATTCATTATTTTAGGTTAATAAAAGGTTGTAAACGTATCATTTATTGCTAGTACATGATAGCTAATGCACTAATGTTAACTGTACAAACTTTAATAGAAATGTTTAATTGAAATGTTTGTACGGGTTATGATGAAGGGGTCAAAAAATAAACGTTTGCAAAATGCTAAATGATTGTTAAAACAAATGATGGGTTTTGATGCCCATTAACTCAAACAAACTATGACACATCTTACATACTATACAAATTCTGTTGCCACTCATGCATCTAACAACTTCTAATCTCAATGGAAAAGATTAGGACAACTACATGAACAAAATCACGGTTTCTTTATGACATTTTTGAATGAGTGGTGGAACCTAGCTGCAGATTACAGTGTGTATGCTGGATTTGTGTTCATATAGTTTACTAAAACACATCAGCACTATAGTGGATAATTGAAAGAATACACACTCCTCCTGCCCCAACCTCCTCGTCCTCCCCAACCCCCCAATGAAAAATGAAATACTGCATTGAAATTCCACACCAGAGGAAGGATAGAGAGAAGCTAAGGATAGAGAGAAGCTTTGAAGCTCCAGCCTGTCAGTCTTTTTTGTGTTTTTGTGTGTGTGTGTGTGTGTGTGTGTGTGTATGAAAAAGAGAGAGAAGATGAGTGAGAGAGTTCCATGTTCTAGTGCTTTCTCTCTTTCTCTTTCTTTTCTCCTTCTCAATCCTCAGTCTCTCTCTGTCCCTCTCTACCTCTCCCACCACTCGATTCAACAGGCCCCTTTCTTTTCCACCGCTGTCATTCCCAAGAGCTTGCACAAATCAGAAACACATATTTGAAAAAGTTTGGTTTCTGGACTTTGGAAAGGAAAAGGAAAACATCCCTTTGCTTTTGAACTTGCCAAGCAGTAAAACCACACCTTGCCTGTATCTCAGTTGTGTCTGATGAAAAGAGCAAGAAAGGGAGGAAGAAGAATTAGAAAGAAATAACAAAAAGTTAACAAACGAACAACATTCAACACTAGTCAACTTGGAAAACCTATTCTCTTTTCAAACTCTGCATGAAGCACCTGAAGTTTACAACATCACTCCCTAAGGGAAGGATTGTGTTTTCCATGTTTCTACTTTATTTTATTCTTTTTAAACTTGCTTCTCAAATCTAGGATTGCTATTTATTAATTCCAAAATAACTTAATGTCATTTATCCTTATTATCAGCTTTTAAATATCATCATTTACTCAACCTCTAATTGCTATGTCTTTCAATATTTCATTGATAAAACTCTTTGTTTCATTGTACAGTTTGCTCATTTCCACATTAGGGGTTTTTCAAAGTTTTTGAAGAGGACCCTTCCTAAAATATGTAGGCGCAATTTTGGTGTTTAGACACAATTAACACTGTATGAAAATAAATATTATAGGTGATATCAAGACATGATCTGTCTTCAGAATTAAAAAAAAAAACAGGCTTGTATTAATTTTTGCATTTTATATTTAAAATTGCCAGAGAGTGAATTAGAATGTTTTTTTTTTTGTAGGGGGGCCGATAATGACCTTCAGCATCTTTGAGAAACATCATCTCTCAGTCTAACCGTATACCGCAGGAGATATATCTCGAAGCGGCGGTCCACGTGAGAGCGAAATCCTCCAACTTTCCTCCATCTTTACTAGAGAGAGGCGCGTGTGTGAGATGAGACACTGTGGCTGAATATCAGACAGACAGAGGAGGATAACGAGCCTCATCCTTGCCGTTCATTAGCGCAGAGAACTCCCTAGCCTCGAGGGATGGGATAATTCCCACGGTAACCATTGCACATTCTTAACAAGCATCTATGCTGAACTTGCCTTGAGTGAGTGCTGTAGCTAGTCCACCTGATTTGGCGGGTCCAGCCCACAAGTGTGAGCTCGGTTACATGAGAATGATTAGCAGGGTCTTAAGGGACGCTTTGAAGCCCCCGCTGACACCACTTGCTCATGTTTGCAAACAAACACACAGCCTCTTTACGGAAACAAGGTATTTAGCAGCCAATGAAAGTACCTTTGATATGGGGTATGACTAGCATTAGCGGTTTCAATTCATCCCAAAATGTCTCAGGTTTGGTTTTAGTGCAGTCCAGGTCGAGCTCTTTCACTCCAGGTGTAAATTTCTTTAGGATCTGAAATGTTTGTCTAAGCAGTTGAATGCATGATTGTATGCACCTTTTAGCAATTAGCAGGATTTATCCATGTTCTTTTCTCACGTTGTGCGCCTAATTTCTTCACCGTCACCTTTTTTATAATGCAATTTTGTACTTGTGAAAGAAAACACTACGATTACTTGGCCTCAGGAGTGTGTATTTTTTTGGCGAAGGCCTTGAAGAGAAGCATTAACATTCGTTCGCCACTTTGAGGGGGCAGCCATTACTAATCGCTAAGAAATTTCCTTACTAGCTGCGGGCCTGTCAGGTTGTAAATGAAAAGGAATTAAGAAGAAATCCATACGTTTCTACACTCTGCCCCCTCCCCTGAGTTCGCTCTCCCAGCTTGCGCACACAAGATGGGAGTCTATCATTAGCAGACCAAATTAAACATTAGCTCTTTGGCTGCCGGTAGTTTGGGCTAATTGCTAATCAGCAGTAAAAGTTGCCTGGCACGGAATATTGCTTACCATAAGCTAAAGGTAATTTGCTGCTTGAGACAAGCTAGGCCAACTTGTCTGTTGTTGTCCAGAGTCCGTTCCTAATTACAGCCGGAGGGCGATGACAGACATTCAATGGAGATTAAGACCGAGGCAAAAAAAAAAAAATGGAAATGCGACATAATGCAGGAATGAGCTAGAAATGCTTCTGTCTGCTTTTCTTTAATTTCCCCACTCTCGCTCTGTTTCCCTTCTGCACTCTGTTTATTACCAAGAGGGATGGATTCTCGCATGGTAAATCGACAGCAGGGAAGCTTGTTGATAGCCAAAGAGTCAGTTGAAAAGCTCCATCTTGAACTGAGCTTAGCTCATCAAAAGATTGAGCTTTGGGTATTTGACAAGACATTTACCGTTATACGTACAACATTTGATTTTTTCCTGAATCTTTTCATTTGACAAAAATGTTTTACATATCATTGAGAAATTATTACTCAATTTAGGGAGTGGCTAATTAAAACAAAAGTAGCAATGCTAATAAATTAACTGACTTCACTTTTATTTACTTTTATTAACTTTAATTACAAGCTGCTTTTAGTTTGAACAGTTTAGTGATTGAGAAAAAAGTCATGTTTGAGCTTTTTAATAGTGGGAGGTTTGAATCAGTATGTTCACATGATTCATGAAAACAAACGATTCACTGATCAAATAAACTGAACAAGTGATTATTTTTGAGTCTTTTTTAAGTGAAATATTTATTTAAATGCTGCCGTTTATAATTTTCAACATTTTATAACTACTTTTATTAATTGTATTTATTGTTGAATATTAATTTACCATTTAACTTATTAAAATAATTTAGGTAATTTAAATACAATTTTGGGCAACGACACGTTCAGTGATGGTGACTTTTATTTTATAATTACTTTATGAGGTTGTCCGTTTGAGTAGTAGCTCATTAAAACAAAAATTAGCAAAGCTAATAAATGAACTATTATTATTCATTGGTAATAATCAAACAGTTATACTAGTTTTTGCAAATCTAACTTGAGTTTTAAAGTGTAGCTCAGCCTTAGTTTATTGATTAGCTTGTAGCTTAGCTTCAAAATTATTATTATTTTTTTTGCCAATAACTTGAGTTTCATCTGCTCTAAAAAATATATATATTTTATGCTGTTACATACTGTATTAGAACTACAAATCATCCCCAATGTCGCAGATGAAAGTGGCACCGTTTTCCCCCACCGCGTTCCCATCAAGTGCCACGTCATCCTGTTCCTGATTGTCTCAGTGTCAGCCAACCCGGCTCAGCTGATGTCCCACAGGTCCCCGACCGCAGGATAAAATCGGAGTCTACAGCTATCATAATTAATAATCACCCACCCACAGGCTTCTCAGCCTAACCTTCAAAATCCAATCCAGCTCCTCTTCTGATCCCCGGATTGATAGATGTGCATGTTTCCGCGCGCACACTGTAAATATGTATGTACTCATAAACTCAAACAACATTCGTCCCTTTCATCTGCAGGTTCGCCGTACAGGGAGGAAAAGACACACACGTACAGATACACACTCGTGCGCTTTTATCTAATGTCAGATATCGAAATGTCAAACCATCGGTTGGGGGGGAAGGAGGGCGGAGCGGGTAGTCGTGGATGTCTCACACCCCCTAGTCGAATCCCAGTGCAGTCCGATCAATACATCGTTATAGATCTTAATCACGTGAAGCGTATAATCGCCTAAAACCTATCAATTATAGAGAGTGAGATAGCTGGGCCGCCAAATCCTGGCCTGCAGCCTCCTTCCTCCTTGGATTAGGATCTGAGATTGGGTCAGGATCATAGGAGCTACGCCCTGCCCGGCCAGATAGCACATTAATGACCACTCCAGGGGCAGCTGTCTCTCAGGCGGCAGTCTGGCAAAATAAATAATAAATCATTTAGGCTGGAGCTGACATAATTACCAACTAAGAAGCTCGGCACAGGCCAGCGAGGCCAGTAACAATGGCAGAGGAGAGAGTGATAGGCCGATGATTAGCTCCTCTTTCTGCACACATAAAGCTCGGCTACTCTCTTTACAGCATCCTTCTACCTTTGCTGCGTGCCTCTCTGAAGTTTCTATACGAGATCATGGAGCACTTTTGAAATGATGCATCGTTAGTGGCAACGAGCGGAATTGCAAAAATGACTGTTTTTCATGCTTTCAGGTTTCATGATCAAATCTTTGCTCAAATGCTTCATACAAAAACAGCAAAATAACGATCAATGACACAAACTTCACTAAATATCAGACAAATTAAAATTTTGCTGCTCTAAAGAAGACCATAGTGTCATTATTCAGCTCAAATCAGTTCAGTATTCAGTTCAATTATTGTGTAAAGTTCATCAATTATGAAACTAGTTCAATTAAATTCATCGGTAACACTTTACTTGAAGGGGTGTGCATAAGACTAACACGAGACCTTCATAATCATGACATTAACATAAGTTATGTTCAAGTAAAAGTGTTACCCATTCAACTAAGCAGCTCTAAAGAAGACTATTATAGTGGCATTATTCAGCTCAAATCAGTTCAGTGTTGATTCAGTTCAGTTCAATAAAGTTAGAATTGGTTCAATTCATCTAAGCAGCTCTACAGAAGACATCTATTCAGCTCATGTCAGAAGACATCTATTCAGCTCATGTCAGGTTGATTCAATTCAGTTCAATGGCAGTGTTGATGCTGCAAAATTCATCAGTTATAAAACAAAGTATAAGTTAGCTCTGCAGAAATCTAAGTTTTGTTCTCATCAGATATGTGTGCAGTCAATTCGATAATATACCTGAATATTAAGTGTCTTTTCAATAATGACGTCAGGAAACTGAGGCGACTGATGCAGAAAGTCGCATGACAATTGCAATATGGCGGATGTACGACTGCATTCATACTAGATAAAACATACTTTATTAACGAAAGGTAAGGAAATAAGTGATTTTGGATCCAGCTACAGGATAAGGAGGAGTTTTCAGTCCAAAGAGCCTTTTTGGTCAAGCTAAAAATGATCAATTATGATACCTCAAATAGTTTTTGAGAGTCTTTTTACCCTCACTTGGGTAGATATATTCTTTATTTAATGGCTGTTGTCTACATAGAAAATCGCGGCCTGGGGGAAAACTTTCAAGAAGGCCGCCAATTTAACTGACTTTCCTTGAAGGGACCTTAACAGTGTTTACACTATGGAAATTAACCAATTAAATTAACCCACTTTTTTCCCATCCACATTATATAGGATAAAACTATACCTTTGAGCCAGAATGAAATTAAAGGACGTAGCTTTTTCTGCGCAATGTTGCTATCAAAAAAAAATTGTGTCAACTGAAATAAAGCTGAAATAAAACAAAATAGAAATATTTGATGGAAAACATTAACAAAATTTTCAAATGACTAAGTACTAAAATTATCTGAAATAAATTGAAACTGTTCATAAATATTTGTATAAAACAAAAACTGATAAAAAAAAAGACAAACGCCCATAGTAATATTACTAAAATTTAAACTGAAAATACAATAATAAAATTCAAAGTATTCAAAATATAAAATAGGCTAACTAGTGTCAAATTGATTCATTGCGATTAATCGAATCTAACATAAAAGTTTTTAAATACACACACACATACACACACACACACACACACATATATATATATATATATATATATATATATATATATATATATATTATACTTACAAATTTTTATGTTATCATCTGATTTATTGTGATTAATCGATGGGAACTAAAAGTAACCCAACACCGCAGCTCTTTTTTTTTTTTTTACATTTTATCAATGACCAGCACAAATTAAGTAGAAATAACTATATATATATATATATATATATATATATATATATATATATATATATATATATATATATATATATATATATATATTTAAATAGCCGTTTTGAATATGCCTATAATTATTCCAAAATGAATGCCAACTTACCTTGATGTAATAAAATATCTAAGCAATGCTGCACAGTAAATATGAAAGTGGTATTGACCAGCCCCCCTTTCTGCTGGCAAGCAATTGTCATTCCCTCCCACCGAAACACCTTGTTGCTGATGGCGATGCAATTAAAGAGACGGAGAACTCATTTCAGATGCATGTCTCCTTTGCTCGAATTGCCAATCAGGGAGTGCGATTTTGAGGTAGCTGTGGAAATGCCGCACTCACCCGCTTCATTTGTTCTGCATTCAAGGGAAGATTTCGAACGATACATATAGAAATATATAGAGAGTAGGAAGGCTGTAAACAAATATGTTGTCTACATGTTCTAATTTATCTCACCTTACACACCTTTTCTGTTCCGCACCTCTCCGAGAAGCCTCCTCACTTCCCAGTCCAAATTTAAATTCAGAAAAATTCCTAAGCGGATTTTCTCAATTTAGCCATACTTTTAATCTTTGGCAAAAATGAGTGATGACTTCTTTCAATATAAAAAAAAAAAAAGAAAAAAAGAAGCCTGACAGGCTTACAGCGCACACCGGCGGATTAGTTTCCCGTGGAGATGAGGTTTTCCTTTGTGCTGCCGTGTGTCTGTTTGATGGGGGTTTAACAGGAAGCGTTCATGCTGAAATTGGATGCAGACAGGGATAGTGGTGCGATGGCCGGGTTTTGATATGGACCCCACGCAGTAACTCTGGTCTAACATACCCTCATCTTCGTCTCCCTGAGGCCGGCCTTAATGCCTATGAAGACTACTATACTCCCTGGATACACACAGCAACAAACCGGGGTGTTATTTAAACACATATACACCTAGATCTGAAGAAAATGCACTTTTCTCCATGTTTACACCCATTGAAAGTGATTTCCGGAGGCCCTATCATTCTCGCTTTTGAGATATTGGATTCCTCACATGTTGCCGTTCTGCCAAGGATGCTGACGAAAGATGAAAATACTGCGTATGATTCCGGACTCTCGCAATGTAAGATGATTATGACATCTTGTTGCGTAGAAACGGGCCATATGCTGCCGCAAAGCAAGGTTAACAGGTTGTTTACCAGCTAAATCAGTTCAGGGTCCTGCTTCGTGACATGCATTACACAAAATGAAGGACAACTCGAGCTTTCTTCCAATTTGGGTGAAGTAGGGCGGTCCTAGACAAGAAGCATGATTTGAAAAGTATTAGGATCAACACAAGGCGCTACATAGGCACGTGATTGGACGACTGGTGTCCTGGTGAGCACCCCAACCCCCCTCCCGTGCTGGCCAGGGTTCACGACAGATGGGCAAAGGCAGGCCTAAGCTCAGACTGTCTGAGACACTCACCAGGGCAGGATGGGTATCCTGTCCTATCAGTCTCATCCTCTCAATCCTGCAAACAGGCATTTGTTTGTTGATTTGGCTGCTTTGATACCCCATTACACACCCTGTGCTGACAGACAGAGAACACTGGCTTCCCCTGATTAGCAAGAGGTGGTGTAAACAAACCTGAAATCATGACGGTATTTCTTATTTAAAGTGATGTATATTGTTCACATAAACATGCTCTTGACAGTTAGAAAAATAACCCCCTTTGAGATTTTATAATTTAACGGTATTGTATGATAGTGGGTGTTTATAACTGTGCATGCTCAATTGTCAATTCTAGTAACGCAATTCTTAGCAAATAATCAATTTTTTTGTACTGTACATTATAATATTGTGATTTTAGTATCGGTATACTGTTTTTTTAATATTATTTAAATGTGAATTTCTGTTTTTATAATAATTTTAGTTAAAAATTTTTGTAATGTTTATTGTTTTTGTCATATTTATATGTCACAGTTTTAAAACAATGTCTATATTTATTTTATTTTAATTTTAATTTTTAGTTTTTGTTATTTCAGTACATCAAGTTAAACTAAATAAAACTGATAAATGTGTAGCTGAAATAAAATAAGTTTTACATTTTATTTT